>CM027475.1:6523546-7123546 GCA_015776775.1 Magallana hongkongensis
AAAACAAACTAAATTAAACAATGTAATTTTCTTTTTTTTTTGCAAAAAGTCAACCTGCCAGGATGGAACAATATTAACATCACGAAATCACCCCATGTTTCTACTGGCACTGTACCAGTTATCGGCTAAATTTAATGTTTTCTTTTCGTTTTTTTTTCTTTTTTCTTGATATTTTTGGATAAAACTTGCCACATTTTAAATAATGAACTCCTTATTCAGCAATCTGTTAGTTTATATCATTTTTAAGAACCGCAAACATCTTGTTTTGTGATTTTTTATCAGGCCCCGAATTTGCCGAGTTTTTACGACCTACTTACCAGTTATATCGGCTTCGTGATAATAACATAGTAACATCCTGTACATGTTGATTTTATACTCTGCTGAATAAAATTTGAATTATGTCCCTTGTGGGGTCAGACTAAAGTAGTCGGGGTTGTGATACATTATAAACAAACTCAATTATATTCTTTTATTATCATACGGTAATTCACCAAATCGTACACGTATTCAATACATAATTGTGCAATCAGGCGTTCAACTGCGCTACGAAATCTCTCGGAAATTAATGAATTCCTTTTGTTTATTTACATGTTATATGTATTGGATATTATATGTCAAATCAAAGAAGGGATATAATAACCTATCACAAAACGTAATATTCTATTTTTTAACTTATTACGTCATTTTCCCCCCCACTGCTGAAAGTGCAAAGATGTAAAATCAGCAGTAAACAATGATCGTTTAAGCTCATGTTTAAAACATATTCAAGAAGTTTTTTCAATTAAACCTACTTTTCTTTATTCGAAAAAGACGACTGAATTAAAAATCTTGGATTGTCCGTGCTATAAACCCGAACCTCAGTTTAGCCGATAACTGGTCTTAGCCGATAATTGGTACAGTATCAGTATAGTTATCTTTCCTTAAAGCTGACATGAATTCATAAATATTGCATTATTTCCCTTTTATCTCCGACTACCCCATATTAGTTGTCGATTTCTATTGTTCTGTTCATCGCTACACACCCCCTATAAACTGAGAGCACTGTTCATGCTTCATCGCATTCAGGTATTTCATGCACCCGAACACGTTGCCTTGGACGAAAAGACGTGTAGAAACGCGTTTTGAAGAAAAATAAAATGACAACCACTGCACTGACAAGATATATCCAATACACGATGGAACAAGACAGACTGAAATCCAGGCGCAGATACTTATAAAATTCCTCGATAATTGTGGACCGTTTTCCTATGATGTTATAACATCACACATGCGCAAACAACACACTGTGGCAGATCGAGCAATGTCAATGATCGCATGGATTTTAGAAACGGTGGAACGGATGGAAACGATGTGACATTGTCATTTTCTTGGATTTACTATCATTTATCTACTGTGTTCGATGTAGTGCCACCGGGATTTTCAAAAAGACGCAGACGTTATTCACTCTGTATGAACGACACCGTTCGATGTGAATGCGTAGTGAGGCAGCACTGTATGTGCAAAATAATTAAGATCTCTGGAAAATCCTTTCACAGAATAAACATATTTTGTATTTCATTGTGTTCTTTATTCTTTACTACAACATTTTACTACAATGTGTAGTTCATGCATTTAGAAGTCCGTGCAACCTGAATGCCTCGATCGGAAAGCAACCGACCGTAACTTTCTCAACCGATATATATACCCCAGTGGCATTAGAGGAGCGATCGAAACTAATATGGCGACCAAATGTTTTTTATGAATTCATGTCAGCTTTAATAACAACTGTTTAAACTGTATCATTAATTACTAACCCTTACCCTTAGCACCAGGGTTTCCAAAAACTTGCACGTCGGCAAGTTGTAAAATTGTGTTCGCCCTGGCTTGTATTTGAATAAAACGTCCTTTCATTCCACCAGGACACTTGATTGTTATCTTTTGACTGTTTTTTTTTCCGGGTCCTCTGAAATACCCACATTTCCTCAGTCTATTTATTGATACTCCAACATGTATGAATGCATTCCTAAAACGTCCTCCTGAAATAGAAATGAAAAAAAAAATTATCAACTGTAAACGAAAGGTACAGATTGTATCTGAACTACTGAAATCAGATTTATACATGTATGTATATTGCATCGTCGGTGACCCACGTGTGATTTACATCGATTCTCTCCACTTGTGGACTCAAAACCGTGGTTTGCAACGATGGTATATTTGTTGTGAATTTGAAATAGCTGTACTCTGTCCTAATAAATCTTACCATCAATGAATATAGCCTAATTGTTGGACATTTATAAAGAAACCCCTTCAGGTAAAACGTCACAAAAAACACCTGACGTAATTCACGCGTTATTACGTCTTCTCCGTGTCCGACCTAATTAAGACCTACGGTTAAAACGTGTATCTTAAAACAAAAAATTCAAGCTGACCTAGAAATTGATTCAAAATAAATCTATTTAAAAACCCTGAGAATCAATTAGGCCAATTAATCGACTGAATGAAAACATGACTGGGTTTGTGTCACTTGCGTACTCCCTATGAAAACATAGACCGCTTACTTTTGTCCGGAATATATATCAATGCGTTGTAAGGTTGAAATTAATCCGAATCTTTGAACATTAATCCCTGAAAGTCCATAAACAACTAAAATAAAATCCTGATCGAAATCTATTCCAGTGCATAAGGGAGATAATTACACAAAGGGAAATAATTTGACCTTCTTGTTACGCTATAATTATCTTTATTCTATTCGCTTAGGAACGAGCATAAAGATATTTTCCCCCAAAAATTGTTTTCAGAATTAAAACTATACGCTGAAGAAAAGTAATTTAAAACTATAAGAAATAGTTGAATAGAGGTTTTGTTTGAAAACATATCAGGTAATTAGCGTTATCCACGTATGCGACTGCAAATTTTAAATACCGATCTCGATCCATAATACTTCAAGATAAAAAAAAACACCCCAAAAACATCTTCTGTGATTTAAGGAATAAAAATTAATCAACGGTTTGTTTAAATCATGTTTTCTATTTAACAATAAGCTAAACATATTTTTAGAGTGATGAAATAATAAACCTATGCACACTTTTTTTAAAGGAACCTTTTATCAAAATATATTTGATGATTTTTACCAAAAATACGTCTATTGTGATCCTGAAAAGACCTGTCCTTTGGGTAATATTATTTCCAATTGATCAACGGCGTTAAGGGGTAAACAATATCACTATTTCATAGAAATCTGTTCGTAAATTTAAAAAATTACAAGAGCTAAATTCTCTTTAAAATTTGTTTTATTTTATCTCTTTTGTAAGCAGATAAGCAAGTGTAATATAAACTATTTGTTTTGATAAATTAATTCGTTCATTTTCCATATTTTCAGAACCAATGTATAAAATCTCTAAATTTAATTGAGCCTTGATCATAATTTCTCAATGCAGCCAAAAAAAAAATTTGTGAAAAAGTCAGGCCAGGAAACAAAATTAGTTCAGATTTCGAAGTGGATTCCCATATTCTAACGACATTTCATTTAATTTCAAACTTCATTACCCTGAACGTTTCCGGTTATAGATGACCACTTTGTCAACGTTGTTACAGCTCCAAGATCAATTCGAAGCCATGGGTTCCTCTGGGTACGGGTGTGACAAAAATCTTTTGTATTTCCGTTGACACAATATTGTCCTCCGAATCTGCCATAACACTGCTCATATATGTCTTTTTTCCCAATGCAAGATTTTTAGAACCACCGACTGCAACAAAAAAGAAAAAAGGATGACATCAATCTTGTATTTCAAATGAAGGTGGGTCTCTCTCTCTCTCTCTCTCTCTCTCTCTCTCTCTCTCTCTCTCAAGTGTTTAAGACTAAACCATTGACATAAAGCTTTGATATAATTTAAAAGAAACTGAAATAAGAGGCCCACGGGTCACATCGCTCACCTGAGCAACAATAGTCATAAAATCAGCTTCAGGAAGTCAAAATACAAAAGTCTGGACAGTGTGATATAAAACATGAAGAATAGATCGTTTATATAAAAAAATCTGTTTCCTCCTGGATATTCTTATATTTATAATCAAGTCCCTTTTTAACAGGATGGTTCTATAATCATATCACATTCATCATTGCAGTTCTCAAAAAGACCCTTAAGAAGGAGTCTTTTCTGGTTTTCGACTTGTCAAACGTAAATTTGATTAATTGTTCATTAATCAAGATGAAAGGAAACTAAAATAGTATATTTTTCTTTCTTTTTTACTATCATACAACTTGGCATAGAAAAATGTAATCAATGTTTAGATGGAACAAGGACTATATTTTTGGCGTAATATTGGCGTAGGAAAATATCACATGTTGCGCAATTCAGAATTGCTGCAGATTATATATATATAATGAGTCTGTTTTAGCATTTTAAAAACAATAACAATAATGTTGGATTTTTTTTTTACTAATATGAACTAATATATGATACTTGGGTTCAGAATATGTTTTTAAAATATGATTTGCCTATCAAATAACATTTTATAAGCTTTTTAAAGCGCCCATTCTATACATTGATTTTTGTGAAAAAATCACTAAATCAGTTTTTTCTCTCTTATGAAACGGTCAATATTAGCTTTACTGTCAATTTATATCTTTATATAAGTCTTCATAATACATAAAAATTAGAAATATTTTATTATTGGAAGCATAAAAAAATAATCAAAATTTCTTCCAAAATTTAAGAAATTAGAGAAAATGCGGCTAAGCAATATCAATTTTAGTATAATATTATTCCAATTAAGTAGTATAAGCTGATAGACACTCTCATGGTCTATGATTTTATTGAAGATTTGAATCTTCAAATCTTAAAATAATGTCTACAGAACTATAAAGAGCTACACTATTTTTATCACTCTTTACGTTGAGGAAAAAGGTAGTGACCTTCACCTGTCCTTTATCCGAAAACAAAAGGTCAAATTTAATTAAACTGATAGAATCATTAAGTAATATGATCCGTTTGACTGTGTCAAATTTCATGCATTTCTTATTATAAGGAGTATGTTTGATAATAAAAGACTCCTTCCTTAAAGGTCATATGAAACGATATCCTGACCATATTGAGTTATATACGGGAATGAGTTCATAAGTGCCTATTTAATAAGACTGACATTGTTTTTTGAATATTTTATGCAAAATGTGAGCGCCACAGTCGATAAAAATCACTTAATCGGGAAAAGGAACAATGACTTAAGCGGCTTCCCTCCCTTGCTTATGACGTCAGTAAGACCCAATAGCCTTATATAAAGCTGTTGTGAATACAAAAATCCATGTCATTTTGCAGCAATTTAAAAGAAAAAAATACTATTTTATATAAAAACTTGTATAATTATACAATAATCAACCACGACAGTATTTTTTCTCTGAAGAAATGAAATCGTGTGTGTTTATATTTAATAGCGTTTTCATAGCGTGTACATATTCAGTTTCGAGACTGCACGGAGAATGAATAGAATGAAACATAGAATGAATCTTCATAGATCCAGATGCAAGTATAATATAATTTTAATATATGCATGTACATATGTTTTATTTTGATCTTTTTAATGAAATTGACAAATTCAAAAATAACTTTTTTCCCATTTGCCCGTTCATGCAATTCATTAAGATTTGTTTCCCCTAAACAACTTATAGGCCTCGTGGTGCCTCATTCGCTTCACGATTATATTGTTTGTTTCGCTTTCAAATTCACAAATATGTTACAATTTAATCATTTTTTAGTCTAAGAGAAATTTCTTCAAATGTTCTGTTTTTGAAACGTGTACTTATGTGTGCGTTGTTTGATTTTACAACGTGTATGTGCGGTGTTTACTCACAGATCCTTCTTCCGCAATTTTTTCTTTCGTTTTTTTTTATCATTATTGATCCTTGTTCTTAATAAAATCTGTTGATTATCTTCACATTTGTTCACAACTATCTTTATCAAACAACCGATTTATTTACCGATACTTTTCTAAATCTTTAAATAATTAAAGATGTTTTCCTTTGTACAACTGAATCCCCAATGTGGCCCAAACTACTCCTAAAGATTGTGATTTGAACAAATTTAAATCTACACTATATGATGTTGCTTTCACTAAAGTTACAGCTTTTCTAGGCAAATGTTTTTAAAGAAAAGATTTAAAGATATTTATCTATATATTCCTATGTACAAATGTGCCCCCTCCCCCCAATTGTGACTTGTGACCCCGTCCTACCCCCCAAGAATCATGATTTGATAAAACTTAAAAACTCACTACCTGAGGATGCTTCAAAACATGTTTCAGTTTTCCTGCTCAAATTGTTCTTGAGAAGAAGATTTTTAAATATTTACTTTATATATTCCTATGTAAAAAATCCCCCCCCCCCCATTGTGGCCCAACCCTAACTCAAAGGGTAATGATTTTCACAACTTTGAATTTTCACGACCTAAGGATGCTTCCATATAAGTTTCAGCTTTCCTGGCCAAATGGTTCTTGAGAAGAAGATTTTTAAAGATTTACTCTATATATTCTTATGTAAAAAGTCGACCTTCCATTGTGGCCCCACCCTACCAGAAGGTCATGATTTTCACAACCTTGAATGAACACCACCTGTGAATGCTTAAACAAGTTCATCAGCTTTTTGGCTGATTGTTTTCTGAGAAGAAGATTTTTAAAGATTTACTCTATATATTCTTATGTAAAAAAGCCAACTCCCCATTGTTGGCCCCACCCTACCCCCGAAGGTAATGATTTTCACAAACCTTGAATCAACACTACCTAAGGATACTTCCATATAAGTTCCAGCTTTCCTGGCCAAATGCTTCTTGAGAAGAAGATTTTTAAAGATTCACTCGATATATTCTTATGTAAAAAGCCGACTCCCCATTGTGGACCCACCCTATCCCTGAGGGTCATGATTTTCACAACTTTGAATATGTACACTACCTGGGAATGCTTCCACAAAGTTTCAGCTTTCCAGGCTTGATGGGTTCGTGAAAAGAAGATTTTAAAAAATTTCTCGAAAATTTTCAATAATTCCTGATGATCTCCCTTTGCAAAAAGGAGTCATCCTTAAATTTCGGTCGATGTGGAGGAGACTTTTCAGTATAACTATCGTAACGATAAAGCCGATGGACCAGTTAACTGGCTTAAATTTGCTAAGGAAATCTCCTCCGTGTTTGAGAGGTGCATGTATGGGGCTTTACCTAAAAACAAACTAAATTAACAATGTAATTTTCTTTTTTGTGCAAAAAGTCAACCTGCCAAGGATGGAACAATATTAACATCACGAAATCACCCCATGTTTCTACTGGCACTGTACCAGTTATCGGCTAAAATTTAATGTTTTCTTTTCGTTTTTCTTTTTTCTTGATATTTGGATAAAACTTGCCACATTTTAAATAATGAACTCCTTATTCAGCAAATCTGTTAGTTTATAATCATTTTTAAGAACCGCAAACATCTTGTTTTGTGATTTTTATCAGGCCCCGAATTGCCGAGGGTTTTTACGACCTACTTTACCAGTTATCGGCTTCGTGATAATAAACATAGTAAAGAATCCCTGTACATGTTGATTTTAATACTCTGCTGAATAAAATTTGAATTATGTCCCTTGTGGGGTCAGACTAAGTAGTCGGGTTTGTGATACATTGATAAACAAAACTCAATTATTTCTTTATTATCATACGGTAATTCACCAAATCGTACACGTATTCATACATAATTGTGCAATCAGGCGTTCAACTGCGCTACGAATCTCTCGGAAATTAATGAATTCCTTTTGTTTATACATGTTATATGTATTGATATTATATGTCAAATCAAAGAAGGGATATAATAACCTATCACAAAGACGTAATATTCTATTTTAACTTATTACGTCATTTTCCCCACTGCTGAAAGTGCAAAGATGTAAAATCAGCAGTAAACAATGATCGTTTAAGCTCATGTTTAAAACATATTCAAGAAAGTTTTCAATTAAACCTACTTTTCTTTATTCGAAAAAGACGACTGAATTAAAAAATCTTGGATTGTCCAGTGCTATAAACCCGAAACCTCAGTTTAGCCGATAACTGGTCTTAGCCGATAATTGGTACAGTATCAGTATAGTTATCTTTCCTTAAAGCTGACATGAATTCATAAATTTGCATTATTTCCCTTTTATCTCCGACTACCGCCATATTAGTTGTCGATTTCTATTGTTCTGTTCATCGCTACACACCCCCTATATAAACTGAGAGCACTGTTCATGCTTCATCGCATTCAGGTATTTCATGCACCCGAACACGTTGCCTTGGACGAAAAGACGTGTAGAAACGCGTTTTGAAGAAAAATAAAATGACAACCACTGCACTGACAAGATATATCCAATACACGATGGAACAAGACAGACTGAAATCCAGGCGCAGATACTTATAAAATTCCTCGATAATTGTGGACCGTTTTCCTATGTATGTTATAACATCACACATGCGCAAACAACACACTGTGGCAGATCGAGCAATGTCAATGATCGCATGGATTTTAGAAACGGTGGAACGGATGGAAACGATGTGACATTGTCATTTTCTTGGATTTACTATCATTTATCTACTGTGTTCGATGTAGTGCCACCGGGATTTTCAAAAAGACGCAGACGTTATTCACTCTGTATGAACGACACACGTGTTCGATGTGAATGCGTAGTGAGGCAGCACTGTATGTGCAAAATAATTAAGATATCTGGAAAATCCTTTCACAGAATAAACATATTTTGTATTTCATTGTGTTCTTTATTCTTTACTACAAACATTTTACTACAATGTGTAGTTCATGCATTTAGAAGTCCGTGCAACCTGAATGCCTCGATCGGAAAGCAACCGACCGTAACTTTCTCAACCGATATATATACCCCAGTGGCATTAGAGGAGCGATCGAAACTAATATGGCGACCAAATGTTTTATGAATTCATGTCAGCTTTAATAACAACTGTTTAAAACTGTATCATTAATTACTAATCCTTACCCTTAGCACCAGGGTTTCCAAAAACTTGCACGTCGGCAAGTTGTAAAATTGTGTTCGCCCTGGCTTGTATTTGAATAAAACGTCCTTTCATTCCACCAGGACACTTGATTGTTATCTTTTGACTGTTTTTTCCGGGTCCTCTGAAATACCCACATTTCCTCAGTCTATTTATTGATACTCCAACATGTATGAATGCATTCCTAAAACGTCCTCCTGAAATAGAAATGAAAAAAAAAAATTATCAACTGTAAACGAAAGGTACAAATTGTATCTGAACTACTGAAATCAGATTTATACATGTATGTATATTGCATCGTCGGTGACCCACGTGTGATTTACATCGATTCTCTCCACTTGTGGACTCAAAACCGTGGTTTGCAACGATGGTATATTTGTTGTGAATTTGAAATAGCTGTACTCTGTCCTAATAAATCTTACCATCAAATGAATATAGCCTAATTGTTGGACATTTATAAAGAAACCCCTTCAGGTAAAACGTCACAAAACAACACCTGACGTAATTCACGCGTTATTACGTCTTCTCCGTGTCCGACCTAATTAAGACCTACGGTTAAAACGTGTATCTTAAAACAAAAAATTCAAGCTGACCTAGAAATTGATTCAAAATAAATCTATTTAAAACCCTGAGAATCAATTAGGCCAATTAATCGACTGAATGAAAACATGACTGGGTTGTGTCACTTGCGTACTCCCTATGAAAACATAGACCGCTTACTTTTGTCCGGAATATATATCAATGCGTTGTAAGGTTGAAATTAATCCGAATCTTTGAACATTAATCCCTGAAAGTCCATAAACAACTAAAATAAAATCCTGATCGAAATCTATTCCAGTGCATAAGGGAGATAATTACACAAAGGGAAATAATTTGACCTTCTTGTTACGCTATATTATCTTTATTCTATTCGCTTAGGAACGAGCATAAAGATATTTTCCCCCAAAAATTGTTTTCAGAATTAAAACTATACGCTGAAGAAAAGTAATTTAAAACTATAAGAAATAGTTGAATAGAGGTTTTGTTTTGAAAACATATCAGGTAATTAGCGTTATCCACGTATGCGACTGCAAATTTTAAATACCGATCTCGATCCATAATACTTCAAGATAAAAAAAAAAACACCCCAAAAACATCTTCTGTGATTTAAGGAATAAAAATTAATCAACGGTTTGTTTAAATCATGTTTTCTATTTAACAATAAGCTAAACATATTTTTAGAGTGATGAAATAATAAACCTATGCACACTTTTTTTAAAGGAACCTTTTATCAAAATATATATTTGATGATTTTTACCAAAAATACGTCTATTGTGATCCTGAAAAGACCTGTCCTTTGGGTAATATTATTTCCAATTGATCAACGGCGTTAAGGGGTAAACAATATCACTATTTCATAGAAATCTGTTCGTAAATTTAATAAAATTACAAGAGCTAAATTCTCTTTAAAAATTTGTTTTATTTTATCTCTTTTGTAAGCAGATAAGCAAGTGTAATATAAAACTATTTGTTTTGATAAATTAATTCGTTCATTTTCCATATTTTCAGAACCAATGTATAAAATCTCTAAATTTAATTGAGCCTTGATCATAATTTCTCAATGCAGCCAAAAAAAAAATTTGTGAAAAAGTCAGGCCAGGAAACAAAATTAGTTCAGATTTCGAAGTGGATTCCCATATTCTAACGACATTTCATTTAATTTCAAACTTCATTACCCTGAACGTTCCGGTTATAGATGACCACTTTGTCAACGTTGTTAACAGCTCCAAGATCAATTCGAAGCCATGGGTTCCTCTGGGTACGGGTGTGACAAAAATCTTTTGTATTTCCGTTGACACAATATTGTCCTCCGAATCTGCCATAAACACTGCTCATATATGTCTTTTTTCCCAATGCAAGATTTTTAGAACCACCGACTGCAACAAAAAAGAAAAAAAGGATGACATCAATCTTGTATTTCAAATGAAGGTGGGTCTCTCTCTCTCTCTCTCTCTCTCTCTCTCTCTCTTTCTCTCTCTCTCAAGTGTTTAAGACTAAACCATTGACATAAAGCTTTGATATAATTTAAAAGAAACTGAAATAAGAGGCCCACGGGTCACATCGCTCACCTGAGCAACAATAGGCATCATAAAATCAGCTTCAGGAAGTCAAAATACAAAAATGTCTGGACAGTGTGATATAAAACATGAAGAATAGATCGTTTATATAAAAAAATCTGTTTCCTCCTGGATATTCTTATATTTATAATCAAGTCCCTTTTTAACAGGATGGTTCTATAATCATATCACATTCATCATTGCAGTTCTCAAAAAGACCCTTAAAGGTCATATGAAACGATATCCTGACCATATTGAGTTATATACGGGAATGAGTTCATAAGTGCCTATTTAATAAGACTGACATTGTTTTTTGAATATTTTATGCAAAATGTGAGCGCCACAGTCGATAAAAATCACTTAATCGGGAAAAGGAACAATGACTTAAGCGGCTTCCCTCCCTTGCTTATGACGTCAGTAAGACCCAATAGCCTTATATAAAGCTGTTGTGAATACAAAAATCCATGTCATTTTGCAGCAATTTAAAAGAAAAAAAATACTATTTTATATAAAAACTTGTATAATTATACAATAATCAACCACGACAGTATTTTTTCTCTGAAGAAATGAAATCGTGTGTGTTTATATTTAATAGCGTTTTCATAGCGTGTACATATTCAGTTTCGAGACTGCACGGAGAATGAATAGAATGAAACATAGAATGAATCTTCATAGATCCAGATGCAAGTATAATATAATTTTAATATATGCATGTACATATGTTTTATTTTGATCTTTTTAATGAAATTGACAAATTCAAAAATAACTTTTTTCCCATTTGCCCGTTCATGCAATTCATTAAGATTTGTTTCCCCTAAACAACTTATAGGCCTCGTGGTGCCTCATTCGCTTCACGATTATATTGTTTGTTTCGCTTTCAAATTCACAAATATGTTACAATTTAATCATTTTTTAGTCTAAGAGAAATTTCTTCAAATGTTCTGTTTTTGAAACGTGTACTTATGTGTGCGTTGTTTGATTTTACAACGTGTATGTGCGGTGTTTACTCACAGATCCTTCTTCCGCAATTTTTTCTTTCGTTTTTTTTTATCATTATTGATCCTTGTTCTTAATAAAATCTGTTGATTATCTTCACATTTGTTCACAACTATCTTTATCAAACAACCGATTTATTTACCGATACTTTTCTAAATCTTTAAATAATTAAAGATGTTTTCCTTTGTACAACTGAATCCCCAATGTGGCCCCAAACTACTCCTAAAGATTGTGATTTGAACAAATTTAAATCTACACTATATGATGTTGCTTTCACTAAAGTTACAGCTTTTCTAGGCAAATGTTTTTAAAGAAAAGATTTAAAGATATTTATCTATATATTCCTATGTACAAATGTGCCCCCTCCCCCCAATTGTGACTTGTGACCCCGTCCTACCCCCCAAGAATCATGATTTGATAAAACTTAAAAACTCACTACCTGAGGATGCTTCAAAACATGTTTCAGTTTTCCTGCTCAAATTGTTCTTGAGAAGAAGATTTTTAAATATTTACTTTATATATTCCTATGTAAAAAATCCCCCCCCCCCTCCATTGTGGCCCAACCCTAACTCAAAGGGTAATGATTTTCACAACTTTGAATTTTCACGACCTAAGGATGCTTCCATATAAGTTTCAGCTTTCCTGGCCAAATGGTTCTTGAGAAGAAGATTTTTAAAGATTTACTCTATATATTCTTATGTAAAAAGTCGACCTTCCATTGTGGCCCCACCCTACCAGAAGGTCATGATTTTCACAACCTTGAATGAACACCACCTGTGAATGCTTTAAAACAAGTTTCAGCTTTTTTGGCTGATTGTTTTCTGAGAAGAAGATTTTTAAAGATTTACTCTATATATTCTTATGTAAAAAGCCAACTCCCCATTGTGGCCCCACCCTACCCCCGAAGGTAATGATTTTCACAACCTTGAATCAACACTACCTAAGGATACTTCCATATAAGTTCCAGCTTTCCTGGCCAAATGCTTCTTGAGAAGAAGATTTTTAAAGATTCACTCGATATATTCTTATGTAAAAAGCCGACTCCCCATTGTGGACCCACCCTATCCCTGAGGGTCATGATTTTCACAACTTTGAATATGTACACTACCTGGGAATGCTTCCACAAAAGTTTCAGCTTTCCAGGCTTGATGGTTCGTGAAAAGAAGATTTTAAAAAATTTCTCGAAAATTTTCAATAATTCCTGATGATCTCCCTTTGCAAAAAGGAGTCATCCTTAAATTTCGGTCGATGTGGAGGAGACTTTTCAGTATAACTATCGTAACGATAAAGCCGATGGACCAGTTAACTGGCTTAAATTTGCTAAGGAAATCTCCTCGTGTTTGAGAGGTGCATGTATGGGGCTTTACCTAAAAACAAACTAAATTAAACAATGTAATTTTCTTTTTTGTGCAAAAAGTCAACCTGCCAAGGATGGAACAATATTAACATCACGAAATCACCCCATGTTTCTACTGGCACTGTACCAGTTATCGGCTAAAATTTAATGTTTTCTTTTCGTTTTTCTTTTTTCTTGATATTTTTGGATAAAACTTGCCACATTTTAAATAATGAACTCCTTATTCAGCAATCTGTTAGTTTATATCATTTTTAAGAACCGCAAACATCTTGTTTTGTGATTTTTATCAGGCCCCGAATTTGCCGAGTTTTTACGACCTACTTTACCAGTTATCGGCTTCGTGATAATAACATAGTAAAATCCCTGTACATGTTGATTTTATACTCTGCTGAATAAAATTTGAATTATGTCCCTTGTGGGGTCAGACTAAAGTAGTCGGGGTTGTGATACATTATAAACAAAACTCAATTATTCTTTTATTATCATACGGTAATTCACCAAATCGTACACGTATTCAATACATAATTGTGCAATCAGGCGTTCAACTGCGCTACGAATCTCTCGGAAATTAATGAATTCCTTTTGTTTATACATGTTATATGTATTGATATTATATGTCAAATCAAAGAAGGGATATAATAACCTATCACAAAGACGTAATATTCTATTTTTAACTTATTACGTCATTTTCCCCACTGCTGAAAGTGCAAAGATGTAAAATCAGCAGTAAACAATGATCGTTTAAGCTCATGTTTAAAACATATTCAAGAAAGTTTTCAATTAAACCTACTTTTCTTTATTCGAAAAAGACGACTGAATTAAAAAATCTTGGATTGTCCCGTGCTATAAACCCGAAACCTCAGTTTAGCCGATAACTGGTCTTAGCCGATAATTGGTACAGTATCAGTATAGTTATCTTTCCTTAAAGCTGACATGAATTCATAAATATGCATTATTTCCCTTTTATCTCCGACTACCGCCATATTAGTTGTCGATTTCTATTGTTCTGTTCATCGCTACACACCCCCTATATAAACTGAGAGCACTGTTCATGCTTCATCGCATTCAGGTATTTCATGCACCCGAACACGTTGCCTTGGACGAAAAGACGTGTAGAAACGCGTTTTGAAGAAAAATAAAATGACAACCACTGCACTGACAAGATATATCCAATACACGATGGAACAAGACAGACTGAAATCCAGGCGCAGATACTTATAAAATTCCTCGATAATTGTGGACCGTTTTCCTATGTATGTTATAACATCACACATGCGCAAACAACACACTGTGGCAGATCGAGCAATGTCAATGATCGCATGGATTTTAGAAACGGTGGAACGGATGGAAACGATGTGACATTGTCATTTTCTTGGATTTACTATCATTTATCTACTGTGTTCGATGTAGTGCCACCGGGATTTTCAAAAAGACGCAGACGTTATTCACTCTGTATGAACGACACACGTGTTCGATGTGAATGCGTAGTGAGGCAGCACTGTATGTGCAAAATAATTAAGATATCTGGAAAATCCTTTCACAGAATAAACATATTTTGTATTTCATTGTGTTCTTTATTCTTTACTACAAACATTTTACTACAATGTGTAGTTCATGCATTTAGAAGTCCGTGCAACCTGAATGCCTCGATCGGAAAGCAACCGACCGTAACTTTCTCAACCGATATATATACCCCAGTGGCATTAGAGGAGCGATCGAAACTAATATGGCGACCAAATGTTTTTATGAATTCATGTCAGCTTTAATAACAACTGTTTAAACTGTATCATTAATTACTAACCCTTACCCTTAGCACCAGGGTTTCCAAAAACTTGCACGTCGGCAAGTTGTAAAATTGTGTTCGCCCTGGCTTGTATTTGAATAAAACGTCCTTTCATTCCACCAGGACACTTGATTGTTATCTTTTGACTGTTTTTTCCGGGTCCTCTGAAATACCCACATTTCCTCAGTCTATTTATTGATACTCCAACATGTATGAATGCATTCCTAAAACGTCCTCCTGAAATAGAAATGAAAAAAAAAATTATCAACTGTAAACGAAAGGTACAAATTGTATCTGAACTACTGAAATCAGATTTATACATGTATGTATATTGCATCGTCGGTGACCCACGTGTGATTTACATCGATTCTCTCCACTTGTGGACTCAAAACCGTGGTTTGCAACGATGGTATATTTGTTGTGAATTTGAAATAGCTGTACTCTGTCCTAATAAATCTTACCATCAAATGAATATAGCCTAATTGTTGGACATTTATAAAGAAACCCCTTCAGGTAAAACGTCACAAAACAACACCTGACGTAATTCACGCGTTATTACGTCTTCTCCGTGTCCGACCTAATTAAGACCTACGGTTAAAACGTGTATCTTAAAACAAAAAATTCAAGCTGACCTAGAAATTGATTCAAAATAAATCTATTTAAAACCCTGAGAATCAATTAGGCCAATTAATCGACTGAATGAAAACATGACTGGGTTGTGTCACTTGCGTACTCCCTATGAAAACATAGACCGCTTACTTTTGTCCGGAATATATATCAATGCGTTGTAAGGTTGAAATTAATCCGAATCTTTGAACATTAATCCCTGAAAGTCCATAAACAACTAAAATAAAATCCTGATCGAAATCTATTCCAGTGCATAAGGGAGATAATTACACAAAGGGAAATAATTTGACCTTCTTGTTACGCTATATTATCTTTATTCTATTCGCTTAGGAACGAGCATAAAGATATTTTCCCCCAAAAATTGTTTTCAGAATTAAAACTATACGCTGAAGAAAAGTAATTTAAAACTATAAGAAATAGTTGAATAGAGGTTTTGTTTTGAAAACATATCAGGTAATTAGCGTTATCCACGTATGCGACTGCAAATTTTAAATACCGATCTCGATCCATAATACTTCAAGATAAAAAAAAAAAACACCCCAAAAACATCTTCTGTGATTTAAGGAATAAAAATTAATCAACGGTTTGTTTAAATCATGTTTTCTATTTAACAATAAGCTAAACATATTTTTAGAGTGATGAAATAATAAACCTATGCACACTTTTTTTAAAGGAACCTTTTATCAAAATATATATTTGATGATTTTTACCAAAAATACGTCTATTGTGATCCTGAAAAGACCTGTCCTTTGGGTAATATTATTTCCAATTGATCAACGGCGTTAAGGGGTAAACAATATCACTATTTCATAGAAATCTGTTCGTAAATTTAATAAAATTACAAGAGCTAAATTCTCTTTAAAAATTTGTTTTATTTTATCTCTTTTGTAAGCAGATAAGCAAGTGTAATATAAAACTATTTGTTTTGATAAATTAATTCGTTCATTTTCCATATTTTCAGAACCAATGTATAAAATCTCTAAATTTAATTGAGCCTTGATCATAATTTCTCAATGCAGCCAAAAAAAAAATTTGTGAAAAAGTCAGGCCAGGAAACAAAATTAGTTCAGATTTCGAAGTGGATTCCCATATTCTAACGACATTTCATTTAATTTCAAACTTCATTACCCTGAACGTTCCGGTTATAGATGACCACTTTGTCAACGTTGTTAACAGCTCCAAGATCAATTCGAAGCCATGGGTTCCTCTGGGTACGGGTGTGACAAAAATCTTTTGTATTTCCGTTGACACAATATTGTCCTCCGAATCTGCCATAAACACTGCTCATATATGTCTTTTTTCCCAATGCAAGATTTTTAGAACCACCGACTGCAACAAAAAAGAAAAAAAGGATGACATCAATCTTGTATTTCAAATGAAGGTGGGTCTCTCTCTCTCTCTCTCTCTCTCTTTCTCTCTCTCAAGTGTTTAAGACTAAACCATTGACATAAAGCTTTGATATAATTTAAAAGAAACTGAAATAAGAGGCCCACGGGTCACATCGCTCACCTGAGCAACAATAGGCATCATAAAATCAGCTTCAGGAAGTCAAAATACAAAAATGTCTGGACAGTGTGATATAAAACATGAAGAATAGATCGTTTATATAAAAAAATCTGTTTCCTCCTGGATATTCTTATATTTATAATCAAGTCCCTTTTTAACAGGATGGTTCTATAATCATATCACATTCATCATTGCAGTTCTCAAAAAGACCCTTAAAGGTCATATGAAACGATATCCTGACCATATTGAGTTATATACGGGAATGAGTTCATAAGTGCCTATTTAATAAGACTGACATTGTTTTTTGAATATTTTATGCAAAATGTGAGCGCCACAGTCGATAAAAATCACTTAATCGGGAAAAGGAACAATGACTTAAGCGGCTTCCCTCCCTTGCTTATGACGTCAGTAAGACCCAATAGCCTTATATAAAGCTGTTGTGAATACAAAAATCCATGTCATTTTGCAGCAATTTAAAAGAAAAAAAATACTATTTTATATAAAAACTTGTATAATTATACAATAATCAACCACGACAGTATTTTTTCTCTGAAGAAATGAAATCGTGTGTGTTTATATTTAATAGCGTTTTCATAGCGTGTACATATTCAGTTTCGAGACTGCACGGAGAATGAATAGAATGAAACATAGAATGAATCTTCATAGATCCAGATGCAAGTATAATATAATTTTAATATATGCATGTACATATGTTTTATTTTGATCTTTTTAATGAAATTGACAAATTCAAAAATAACTTTTTTCCCATTTGCCCGTTCATGCAATTCATTAAGATTTGTTTCCCCTAAACAACTTATAGGCCTCGTGGTGCCTCATTCGCTTCACGATTATATTGTTTGTTTCGCTTTCAAATTCACAAATATGTTACAATTTAATCATTTTTTAGTCTAAGAGAAATTTCTTCAAATGTTCTGTTTTTGAAACGTGTACTTATGTGTGCGTTGTTTGATTTTACAACGTGTATGTGCGGTGTTTACTCACAGATCCTTCTTCCGCAATTTTTTCTTTCGTTTGTTTTATCATTATTGATCCTTGTTCTTAATAAAATCTGTTGATTATCTTCACATTTGTTCACAACTATCTTTATCAAACAACCGATTTATTTACCGATACTTTTCTAAATCTTTAAATAATTAAAGATGTTTTCCTTTGTACAACTGAATCCCCAATGTGGCCCAAAACTACTCCTAAAGATTGTGATTTGAACAAATTTAAATCTACACTATATGATGTTGCTTTCACTAAAGTTACAGCTTTTCTAGGCAAATGTTTTTAAAGAAAAGATTTAAAGATATTTATCTATATATTCCTATGTACAAATGTGCCCCCTCCCCCCAATTGTGACTTGCGACCCCGTCCTACCCCCCAAGAATCATGATTTGATAAAACTTAAAAACTCACTACCTGAGGATGCTTCAAAACATGTTTCAGTTTTCCTGCTCAAATTGTTCTTGAGAAGAAGATTTTTAAATATTTACTTTATATATTCCTATGTAAAAAATCCCCCCCCCCCCTCCATTGTGGCCCAACCCTAACTCAAAGGGTAATGATTTTCACAACTTTGAATTTTCACGACCTAAGGATGCTTCCATATAAGTTTCAGCTTTCCTGGCCAAATGGTTCTTGAGAAGAAGATTTTTAAAGATTTACTCTATATATTCTTATGTAAAAAGTCGACCTTCCATTGTGGCCCCACCCTACCAGAAGGTCATGATTTTCACAACCTTGAATGAACACCACCTGTGAATGCTTTAAAACAAGTTTCAGCTTTTTTGGCTGATTGTTTTCTGAGAAGAAGATTTTTAAAGATTTACTCTATATATTCTTATGTAAAAAGCCAACTCCCCATTGTGGCCCCACCCTACCCCCGAAGGTAATGATTTTCACAACCTTGAATCAACACTACCTAAGGATACTTCCATATAAGTTCCAGATTTCCTGGCCAAATGCTTCTTGAGAAGAAGATTTTTAAAGATTCACTCGATATATTCTTATGTAAAAAGCCGACTCCCCATTGTGGACCCACCCTATCCCTGAGGGTCATGATTTTCACAACTTTGAATATGTACACTACCTGGGAATGCTTCCACAAAAGTTTCAGCTTTCCAGGCTTGATGGTTCGTGAAAAGAAGATTTTAAAAAATTTCTCGAAAATTTTCAATAATTCCTGATGATCTCCCTTTGCAAAAAGGAGTCATCCTTAAATTTCGGTCGATGTGGAGGAGACTTTTCAGTATAACTATCGTAACGATAAAGCCGATGGACCAGTTAACTGGCTTAAATTTGCTAAGGAAATTCTCTCGTGTTTGAGAGGTGCATGTATGGGGCTTTACCTAAAAACAAACTAAATTAAACAATGTAATTTTCTTTTTTGTGCAAAAAGTCAACCTGCCAAGGATGGAACAATATTAACATCACGAAATCACCCCATGTTTCTACTGGCACTGTACCAGTTATCGGCTAAAATTTAATGTTTTCTTTTCGTTTTTCTTTTTTCTTGATATTTTTGGATAAAACTTGCCACATTTTAAATAATGAACTCCTTATTCAGCAATCTGTTAGTTTATATCATTTTTAAGAACCGCAAACATCTTGTTTTGTGATTTTTATCAGGCCCCGAATTTGCCGAGTTTTTACGACCTACTTTACCAGTTATCGGCTTCGTGATAATAACATAGTAACATCCCTGTACATGTTGATTTTATACTCTGCTGAATAAAATTTGAATTATGTCCCTTGTGGGGTCAGACTAAAGTAGTCGGGGTTGTGATACATTATAAACAAAACTCAATTAATTATTCTTTTATTATCATACGGTAATTCACCAAATCGTACACGTATTCAATACATAATTGTGCAATCAGGCGTTCAACTGCGCTACGAATCTCTCGGAAATTAATGAATTCCTTTTGTTTATACATGTTATATGTATTGATATTATATGTCAAATCAAAGAAGGGATATAATAACCTATCACAAAGACGTAATATTCTATTTTTAACTTATTACGTCATTTTCCCCACTGCTGAAAGTGCAAAGATGTAAAATCAGCAGTAAACAATGATCGTTTAAGCTCATGTTTAAAACATATTCAAGAAAGTTTTCAATTAAACCTACTTTTCTTTATTCGAAAAAGACGACTGAATTAAAAAATCTTGGATTGTCCCGTGCTATAAACCCGAAACCTCAGTTTAGCCGATAACTGGTCTTAGCCGATAATTGGTACAGTATCAGTATAGTTATCTTTCCTTAAAGCTGACATGAATTCATAAATATGCATTATTTCCCTTTTATCTCCGACTACCGCCATATTAGTTGTCGATTTCTATTGTTCTGTTCATCGCTACACACCCCCTATATAAACTGAGAGCACTGTTCATGCTTCATCGCATTCAGGTATTTCATGCACCCGAACACGTTGCCTTGGACGAAAAGACGTGTAGAAACGCGTTTTGAAGAAAAATAAAATGACAACCACTGCACTGACAAGATATATCCAATACACGATGGAACAAGACAGACTGAAATCCAGGCGCAGATACTTATAAAATTCCTCGATAATTGTGGACCGTTTTCCTATGTATGTTATAACATCACACATGCGCAAACAACACACTGTGGCAGATCGAGCAATGTCAATGATCGCATGGATTTTAGAAACGGTGGAACGGATGGAAACGATGTGACATTGTCATTTTCTTGGATTTACTATCATTTATCTACTGTGTTCGATGTAGTGCCACCGGGATTTTCAAAAAGACGCAGACGTTATTCACTCTGTATGAACGACACACGTGTTCGATGTGAATGCGTAGTGAGGCAGCACTGTATGTGCAAAATAATTAAGATATCTGGAAAATCCTTTCACAGAATAAACATATTTTGTATTTCATTGTGTTCTTTATTCTTTACTACAAACATTTTACTACAATGTGTAGTTCATGCATTTAGAAGTCCGTGCAACCTGAATGCCTCGATCGGAAAGCAACCGACCGTAACTTTCTCAACCGATATATATACCCCAGTGGCATTAGAGGAGCGATCGAAACTAATATGGCGACCAAATGTTTTTATGAATTCATGTCAGCTTTAATAACAACTGTTTAAACTGTATCATTAATTACTAACCCTTACCCTTAGCACCAGGGTTTCCAAAAACTTGCACGTCGGCAAGTTGTAAAATTGTGTTCGCCCTGGCTTGTATTTGAATAAAACGTCCTTTCATTCCACCAGGACACTTGATTGTTATCTTTTGACTGTTTTTTCCGGGTCCTCTGAAATACCCACATTTCCTCAGTCTATTTATTGATACTCCAACATGTATGAATGCATTCCTAAAACGTCCTCCTGAAATAGAAATGAAAAAAAAAATTATCAACTGTAAACGAAAGGTACAAATTGTATCTGAACTACTGAAATCAGATTTATACATGTATGTATATTGCATCGTCGGTGACCCACGTGTGATTTACATCGATTCTCTCCACTTGTGGACTCAAAACCGTGGTTTGCAACGATGGTATATTTGTTGTGAATTTGAAATAGCTGTACTCTGTCCTAATAAATCTTACCATCAAATGAATATAGCCTAATTGTTGGACATTTATAAAGAAACCCCTTCAGGTAAAACGTCACAAAACAACACCTGACGTAATTCACGCGTTATTACGTCTTCTCCGTGTCCGACCTAATTAAGACCTACGGTTAAAACGTGTATCTTAAAACAAAAAATTCAAGCTGACCTAGAAATTGATTCAAAATAAATCTATTTAAAACCCTGAGAATCAATTAGGCCAATTAATCGACTGAATGAAAACATGACTGGGTTGTGTCACTTGCGTACTCCCTATGAAAACATAGACCGCTTACTTTTGTCCGGAATATATATCAATGCGTTGTAAGGTTGAAATTAATCCGAATCTTTGAACATTAATCCCTGAAAGTCCATAAACAACTAAAATAAAATCCTGATCGAAATCTATTCCAGTGCATAAGGGAGATAATTACACAAAGGGAAATAATTTGACCTTCTTGTTACGCTATATTATCTTTATTCTATTCGCTTAGGAACGAGCATAAAGATATTTTCCCCCAAAAATTGTTTTCAGAATTAAAACTATACGCTGAAGAAAAGTAATTTAAAACTATAAGAAATAGTTGAATAGAGGTTTTGTTTTGAAAACATATCAGGTAATTAGCGTTATCCACGTATGCGACTGCAAATTTTAAATACCGATCTCGATCCATAATACTTCAAGATAAAAAAAAAAACACCCCAAAAACATCTTCTGTGATTTAAGGAATAAAAATTAATCAACGGTTTGTTTAAATCATGTTTTCTATTTAACAATAAGCTAAACATATTTTTAGAGTGATGAAATAATAAACCTATGCACACTTTTTTTAAAGGAACCTTTTATCAAAATATATATTTGATGATTTTTACCAAAAATACGTCTATTGTGATCCTGAAAAGACCTGTCCTTTGGGTAATATTATTTCCAATTGATCAACGGCGTTAAGGGGTAAACAATATCACTATTTCATAGAAATCTGTTCGTAAATTTAATAAAATTACAAGAGCTAAATTCTCTTTAAAAATTTGTTTTATTTTATCTCTTTTGTAAGCAGATAAGCAAGTGTAATATAAAACTATTTGTTTTGATAAATTAATTCGTTCATTTTCCATATTTTCAGAACCAATGTATAAAATCTCTAAATTTAATTGAGCCTTGATCATAATTTCTCAATGCAGCCAAAAAAAAAATTTGTGAAAAAGTCAGGCCAGGAAACAAAATTAGTTCAGATTTCGAAGTGGATTCCCATATTCTAACGACATTTCATTTAATTTCAAACTTCATTACCCTGAACGTTCCGGTTATAGATGACCACTTTGTCAACGTTGTTAACAGCTCCAAGATCAATTCGAAGCCATGGGTTCCTCTGGGTACGGGTGTGACAAAAATCTTTTGTATTTCCGTTGACACAATATTGTCCTCCGAATCTGCCATAAACACTGCTCATATATGTCTTTTTTCCCAATGCAAGATTTTTAGAACCACCGACTGCAACAAAAAAGAAAAAAAGGATGACATCAATCTTGTATTTCAAAAGAAGGTGGGTCTCTCTCTCTCTCTCTCTCTCTCTCTCTCTCTCTCTCTCTCTCTCTCTCTCTCTCTCTCTCTCTCAAGTGTTTAAGACTAAACCACTGACATAAAGCTTTGATATAATTTAACAAAAACTGGAAAAAAACCTTCAATTCTTGCCTTTTATCTGCGTTAATATGATAGTATCATAATGTAAAGAAAATCTACAGAAATTCGTCAAATAGCATGCGGAATGAAACAAATTTCTGTTTTACATAAATATTATTATAGCCCACATAGTTATAAGTCAGTTTTTCATACAGATGTGGGAGAATAGAGAAGAAAATTTTTAAAAATTACATGCATCAACACTATATTGCCATATTGCCCTCCCCCCAATCATTGTTCTGAACCCCTGACCCAGGGGCCATGAATTTCAAAATTTAGGTAGATGAGTTAATGGATATCATAACCATGTTATGTATTCAGTTTTTTTGCCCACATGTGTGAGAGTAGAGAAGAAGATTTTCTAAGATTTAATACATTTTACTGTATGGCCATATTAGCCCAACCCTAGAGCCTAAACCCCTGACACAGGGGTGATGATTTTGACAATTTTGGTAGAGGAGTTAGTGGATTTAATAACCATGTATTCAGTTTTTAACAAATATATATGGGAGTAGAGAAGATTTAATACATTTTTACTATATGGCCATATTAGCCCCACCCTAGAGCCTGAACCCCTGACACAGGGGTAATGAATTTCACAGTTTTGGTAGAGAACCTCATGGACATCATAATCATGCATTTAGTTTTTAACAAATATGGAGTAGAGAAGAAGATTTTCTAAGATTTCATACATTTTAACTACATGGCCATATCCCCATCATAGAGCCTCAACTCCTGACACCGGGGCCATGAATTTCACAATTTTGGTAGAGGGCCTCATGGACATCATAATCATGCATTTAGTTTTTAACAAATATATATATGGGAGTAGACTAGAGAAGAAAATTTCTAAAATTTAATACATTTTAACTATATGGCCATAGTGGCCTCACCCTAGAGCCTGAACCCCTGACCCAGGGGCCATGAATTTCACAATTTTGATAGAGGGCTTCATGGACATCATAATCATGCATTTAGTTTTAAACAAATATATATGGGAGTAGAGAAGAAGATTTTCTAAGATTTAATACATTTTACTATATGGTCATATTGGCCCCACCCTAGATCCTGAACCCCTGACATAGGAGTAATTAATTTCACAATTTTGGACATCATAATCTTTAACAAGTATATATGGGAAGAAGATTTTCTAATTTTAAATACATTTTTACTATATGGCGATATTGGCCCCACCCCAGAGCCTGAACCCCAGACACAGGGGTCATGAATTTCACAATTTTGGTAGATGATTTAATGGATATCATAACCATTTATTCAGTTTTTTGCCCACATGTGTGGGAGTAGAGAAGAAGAATTTCACAATTTTGGTATAGGGCCTCATGGACATCAAAATCATGCATTTAGTTTTTAACAAATATATATGGGAGTAGAGAAGAAGATTTTCTAAGATTTCATACATTTTTACTATATGGCCATATTGGCCCCACCTTAGAGCCTGAACCCCTGACATAAGGGTCATAAATTTCACAATTTTGGTAGAGGGCCTCATGGACATCATAACCATGCATTTGGTTTTTAACAAATATACATGGGAGTAGAGAAGAAGATTTTCTAAGATTTAATACATTTTTATTATATGGCCATATTAGCCCCACCTTAGAGCCAAAACCCTGACCCAGGGGCCATGGATTTCATAATTTTTGTAAAGGGTTTCATGAGCATCATAACTATGCAACCAGGTTTTTCTTCACATGTGTGGGAGAAGAGAAGAAGATTTTTGAAAATTTGGCTTTTTTTTTTGCGTATTTGACCCCACCTGTGCCGCCCCGGGGGTGGTAGAGCCATGAATTCCACAATTTAGATTTCTCACACCAAAAATAGTAATAATCAGCCTTGTAGTTTTTAAGAAGAAATTAAAAATGTAAAATTGTTAACGGACGATGCACAACGATGGATGAAAACAGTTAACACAGGTGACTTAAAAAGTGCCTTTGTCACCTACAGTACTGTCATTACTTCTCATCATGATATCTGACGACATAACATAGGGCATAACTATCTGACAAGTGGTTGGAGAACTGTGATACCACAGAAGTGTATCTGTATTAGAACTTTGATATAATAGAAACAAAATAATTCCTGCTTAAACCTTTAAAGGAGAATGGTCACGATTTTGGTCAAAAATTATTTTTCCAATGTTTACAGTGCTTCAGTACGGCATTTTTAATATGCAACCAAAATTTGAGTGTCATTTGTTGAGCATTAAGCGAGTTACAGAGCTTACAATTCTTTGCTATGTAAACAAAGCTTTAGTTTGCATTTTGAATGTTCAAGATAACATTCTGGTTTTAGACCTAAAAAGAATGTGTTAAACGTTAGAAACTGTTTCTTTATGCTTAAAATGACAAGGTAGATAGACAAATCAGCTTGAAAAAGATTTCGTACTGGTACAATGAACCTATGTAAACAAAAGCAAGGCACGAGCCTTGTTTACATTCCAAAGAATTTTGAAGCCTGTATCTTGCTTAAACTCTTAGACTCGCTGACACTCATTTGTTTATTAGAAATGCATTCCTACAACATTATAACTAATAAAAACAAAGTAAATAAAATTTGACCAAAATCGTGACCATGCCCCTTTATAAAATTACCTTGAGTGGGCGGTCGTGGATTAATTTTTTTATTTTTATTGGTTGTCGGTCTTGGTGGCGGTTTTGGTGGATTTTTGTTAGTTGGCGGTCGTGGTGGTTTAACTGTTTTCTTAGTTGGCGGTCGGGGTGGCTTAGTTGTAGGTAGTTTCGATCGTCCATCTAGTCTATATTTAGAAACGACGTCAACATCAATATATCCTGATCCAGATTTCACTACTGCATAAGTTTTCTGGTGCTCCCAGTTCCATTTCACTCCTTTGATCAGTTGATCCATTTGCCCTGGATTTGCAAATGCAAAAAAAAAAAAGATAAATAAAAAAAAAATAAAAATAAAAAATAAATATAAGTATCATTAAATGGTTTTTTTTAAAAATTGGTATTTAATTTAATTGGCAACAGTTTTTACCAGTGCATATATTTGAGGTGAAAGCTTAAGACTTGAGGCTGAGTATTGACTGAGGGAAAATTGGTGGCGATGGGGCCTGATAGGACAACATTTATTTGATTTTGATAAAGTGGACCAGTAAAGAAAACGATTGAAGCTTGGCGGAATATTACTAAGTCACAGAGCGGTTAGAAATTTGAAAACATTGCGATTGAAAACTGAGTTAGAGTCCACTGAGGAACTTTCAGAGAAAATTCTACCGCAGAATCAGATTCAAGAACATAATGATTTTTCTCCAACCTTATTAATTTAGAGACAAGCAATCCTAATTCATTTACAAGGTATATCGATGTATATATACATGTACAAAGAAAAAAATAATTATGTTTATCTTTGGCGGCAATTTCATGCGCTTATCTTAAATAAATATATTATTATCATAACAACGTCAATAGAATCTATCAGATCTATATCATATATGTCATATAGGATCATATAATTTATATAACTGATATAATGAAATCCAACTTTTTCAGCGGAGGGGGGGGGGGGGATTACCGACCAGTGACTTTCTTTTATCGGGAAGTTTCATTCAACGGTAAAGAGGGATCGGAATACGGCAGAAATTTAAACGGTTATATTTATATTCTACAGTGTTTTCCCATTAAATTCCGCGATGTTTAAATGCCTCTAAATGCAACACATATTCACTGCGTATAAATTTACGAGTAATTTACATAAGTAGTTCTCAAACAGTGATTTCTATGTTATCGGTTAAAAAATGCATTTCATGAATGTTGTCAAAACACCGTGTTTTATAATTATTCAACAAAAAAGTTGACTCGTCGATCTCATCTCAACAGTCTGTGTGAAAACCAGTTTAAACCGGTTTTACAAAACAGCTGTTCTTGCTGTTACTTATTCACTCCCTCCGTGATCTGCACTTTATATCGATTTATTTAAGTAAACAATTGATTTCTTCAGTAAGGGAATGTAAATATAGCATTAAATGATTTATTTTTGACGTCGTCGTGTCAATAACTGCCGTCAGGTGAGCAGACAAATTATCATAAGGCGCTGACGCGCGTTATTCAATTTGTCTGCTCACCTGACGGCAGTTACTGACACGACGACGTCAAAAACAAATTATTCAACGATATAGAATTCATACACAAAGTTTGAAGATTGAAAATCAACTTTATATATATGCAATCAATAATGCAATATTAAAATTTTTAATATATTACTTTTGTTTGGCAACGCTCCATCGCTTATACTGGTCTGTAAATAGACACAGAGCGCCCCGAAGAGCACAGACAACCAGTCCACGAGCATTCTGGTAAACTTCTGTGGTCAGCTTTACTGAAATAAAAGAAAACAATAATTATACAGGAATATCAGCAAAAAGAGTAATCGTATCCCATTTTCAACCTTGAGATTCTGAATAGAAGAAATATATAAATATCTGGTTTCTGTAGTGTATATGAATTTTGCAAAAAAAAATCACTGAGCACTTTAATGTTATAACATTGCAATGCACTTTCCTTTTACTGTGTGCAAAGCTTTACATTTGAATCATTGTCATACAACTTCGCATGGCGCTATACAACGTATTGTAGTAATACAATTTTAAAGATTTTTCCATTAGGCCTATTCATAAAACTTTGGCCAGTCGATCAACAATATTCAGAACTCTATATAAACACGTCCTTTCCCGATTCCATCGATTTTAGCTCGATATTTGATGTTTTCAAGATGTTGAAAATCGTGCAAGCCGTGCATAGAACTTTCGAGTGAATGATGATGTCAGATTTATGAATTATAAATTTATCAAAGTGAAAAAAAAAAAAGTTACCAATCATTTATGAATCCACATTTTAAAAAGTTGTGCCCCTTGGCCTTTGTCGCAATCTTTTTTTTTTTTTTTTTTCTTGGGGGGGGGGGGGGGGGCTCAAAGTAGTCTGTGGCTTAAGGGTTGGTAATTTTGTCAATAAAAACGCGTCTCTGCCTTGTACTTTGATTGTCCAGGTATAGACCGATCCTCACTTTCCAAAACTTTTGTTCTGTGGCCGCCATCTTTGAGGGGAAACCCATATATTTCTCACAGCAGCCTTTGTAGTTTAGAGGGTTGTAACTTTTTAAAGTGTCATTTGACATTAGAATTCCGTTTCCGTTGTGAATTTTTTTTAAATATTTTTTTTTTAATTTTATTACAGGAACCCAAATATTTGGTTGCATAAAGAAGGGGGGAAGTCATTTTTCCCCCTTTTGACATTTGGGTTGACCCCACAAAGAAAAATAACTTTTGCAAAGTGAGGATTAGCTGTTATCATAAAACAAAGGGCCTACCTAGGACATGTAAAGAAGAAATCCTAGAATTTTGTCTGTGTCCAATTAATTTTTGACTTGTTCCAGAGTCATTTCTTAACCAAAACCCCGATATTGATAAATACTGAATTTCTTATGCTAAATATGCTTGTTTACTTAGTACATGTATTATCAAAATATTTTTCCAACTCTTAATTTCAGAGATGTGATGTTAACAATCCTTAAGGATCATTTATAGTGGAGCACTTAAAGAAATTCATTGTATTAACGCTGTGTTTGAAATACCAATTTCGAAATGAGTCATCAAAAATCATTCTAACGGATATCAAAAAGTCAAGTGCAAATTTTATAAAATCTGCATAAAATTAAATTATCAAATAATATATATAAATCAAAACCGATAAACAAATATGATGTCAGAGAGCCTTTGAAACTCAAGGTTTGTTTTCAGTTAAATACTATATAGTACATGTATATAGTAAGAGGAAAATAAAATATGACAACCTTTTGCGAAGTGAGTAAGTATATATATATTAAAATTAAATTTTAAATGAAATGTAACGGAAAGCGAAACTTTGGGGTAGATTATAACATGTTAATTCATCGTATAATAAAGTTCTTATTTATGCAATCCAATATTTAATGTTCATTCTTTTTAATATATGTCATAAATATTAACAACAAATATATACGTGCCATAATATTATTTGGCTAAATCTTATATCTTTATATTTACATCTCCCAAGTATTATTCCCTCTATTTCTTACGGAAACTTATAGTTAATTCATAGCTCTATAGAAACAGCCAGACTGAAATCAACACGCCCCATTTATCGATTGGCGGCTGAAACTGACAAGAAACTGACAGGACAGATATCGACACGCCCTGTTTATCGATTGGCCCAAACCTATAGCGACCTAGGAAAAATCACGGACTTGCACGAAATAATCATGATGTCAGACTCAAAGTCTCACAGGAGACGATTTGGCTGTTTCTTTTAGCTAACTTACTTACGTACATCAACAGTAATTTAGTGAATTTTACTTACTTTTCCTAATCAATTTATCGATTAGCTTAAAGAAAGATGTTAATATAAACAATAAAATGCTTTCTTTGATGATTCATTCGGGTTATGAAGGTAGTGATCATTGCAGTAAATTTACATAACCAGCTAACGCGGGTTATGTATTTTTTCTGCAATGTCACTATACCTTCATATCTCGAAAGAATCACCAAAGAAAGCATTTTATTGTTGAAATAAGGGGTTATATCTTTTTTCATTGTGCCTTGTATCTGTATGAAATTAAAAAAACTTAGAATAACAAATAAAAGTCGTTTACAGGCTAAATTCAGTATCAAACTTTATACCACGGCCACAGATTCTACGTTATACATAGGCTAAAGTGCAGTAATAAATGCGCTCAGATTTGTTTGTTTCAAAAGTGACACTTTAAAAAAAACCGCCTTTTTTTTACCACCATGACTCAATATCAATTACAGAGTACACTCGGATGCCAAAAGTTTGTCAATTTCAATATTTTCCCTACATATTTCATTGAATACAGGGCTTATTTCTCAAAGGTTTCTGATGTAAGTTTTGACAGATTTTGATGAAATTTATATCGATTAATGCTGATTCAATATGCACTTTTTGGCATAGGAAATAGTTTTAATAACTCAATTTTAAAATTTGGTATTTCAAACGCATACCAACATCAAAATACATGTATTGTTTTAGAGCTGTACTATATACCGGGTATATCTTTTGCAAAATGCGAACCAAATGATCTTACTTTGGATTGTTTATATCAAATCTCTGGAACTGATGACTGGGAAAAAATTTATATAGTATGGCAAAAAAGGGAGAGAAATGAATTGTGCATTTTTCATTCAAATCTTATCAAAATTGGTCTATAGTCTATATAGGGATTATTTTTTATAACAATTCTTTGAAAATCTTGGTTTTCAATTAGATATGTAAACATTTAATTTTGGTTGTAACGCGCTTTCTGATTGTCTAAAAAAAATATTTTATATCGTTTAAAGAATGTTGCCTACGTCATAGTAAGACTAACGTCAAAAACGTATCAATACGCCTGACGTTACGTTTGAATTTTGTACAATTTTACGTCATTTTAAAGGTCAAATGACCGTTTTTATCTACAATAAGAGTAAATAAATTAAATTATAAACAATGAATTCAATATTCATTAGTTTTATACGATATAAAATGGTTTGAGACAGTTTACGCTTTTTTATAAACCGCTTCGCGGTTTATAAAGCGTAAACTGCCACAAACCATTTTATATCGTATAAAACAAATAAATATTGAATTCATTCCTTAAGTGAAAAGATATAGAATTGAAATAATTTTGGTACCTGATTGAGTGAGTGTATTGTTTACAGTACAATACGTACTGTAAAAAATAACCATGACACGGTACACGTATGTTGAACATTTGAAGAGAAAATTTCCCTATAGGCTATTAATTTACATGTATTTTACAAATGTTTGTACAGATATTTGTCTTTATAGTGTCAAATAATGGGCTGGTATCTATATAAACGAGTTTTTTCTTACCGTAATTTCTATCTGCGCCTGCCGTTCGAATATGGATATCTTCTTCGTCTGCTGAAATATGACGTCATATCCTTGCAAGTGACGACATAATGCTTTAACAGTTCAGGCGGGTTATCGTATTGTATAGTTAGACATAGATTTTTTTATTGAAGTCATACGTAGCTTTGAAAATAAGTGCAACATATTTAGACGTATAAGAATAAATGCGGAATAAATATATGTTAAACTCGTAGTAAAATATCTAAAGACCACCAAATAATCGGGATCGGAATGAGTGTATGTGATATTTTTTTAAAAAGTATTAGGCCTAACGTTATCTGGTCTGGATCGATGCACTTAAAAACAAAATACACTGTAATGAGTTTTGCAAAATAATCTAATAGGCACACTGTGACACACTCCTTGACTATTTTTAAAATTCATCTCGGAAACAGAGCGTTTAACCGCGTAAAGTTTTATTCTACTTTGCATCACCTGTTTCCTGCTTGATTTTGCGACTACATTGTTCATGTTGACCAGTTGACTGTTTTTATAGCACCGTTATACGATGGGCGATATGAACAGAAATTCTAATCTCTACATAGAAGCAGCGAGAGTTTTACACGATATATATGAGAAAAAAGGATCAATCAAAACCTGCGTACACAGATCTTCCTTTCAGGTAAGTGGTTATATGTACACTAGGGCCTATAGATATCACTTACATAGGCTACTGGACTTGCAGTTTTATCTTTCACGGTATCTAAAGAGTCTGTCCCAAGACATTTATGCAGCACATTTGGACGTTTTTCAGTTAAAATACACATTTCTGTAAAAGAAGTGAAATTGAAATCGATGAAAGGAAAATAACCCAAGATTATGAAGATATCTTCATTGAAACATCATTTTTCAATCAGATAAAATGACAGTAAGGAAAACAAATTTCTTACAGAGATTTCTACATTCAGAAGTCACTTGGAATATACCTCGCACAATTTTTCAAAGTTATCATCCGGGTACAGTCGTTTTACCGGTAACGAATATTTGCCAGTATCGAATAATTTTTAGAAAAATTATTGGTAAAAGAAGAAGTTAAGCTTTTAAAAAATTCTAGCTAGGTAATTATAATACAGAAAGAAATATTCTATCAGTGTGTGAAGTTGTTTGACATTTGCACTATTATTTACCGAATGTTGTTTACAAATTAAAAAGGTGACCCAGATATGAGCTACCGGAAGTGTAAGGCAGAAAAAATGAAAGTGTGAAAACAATTAAGCCTAACTATGAAAATAAGTTTGTTATTGACCCCTATTTGGTGGATAATTAGTAATTATAATCCATTTAATAAGATAATGCATCATATTAAATAATGATAGAGCTTTGAATGAAATTACGACTTCAAATAGAACCACGTGTAGTTTTCCTAGTTTCGGTTCACTGCGATAGAAGCATTATTTGGCTGGATATACTGATAGATTTACGGGCAAAACAAAGGCAAATGACAATTACTTATCATCAATTACTATTATAGAGTGTTTTTATGAAAATTCATATTTCATAAAGTAACGCAAATGAAAACTGTTTAAGACCAGTTTCAATTTGACGGGAAAACGGTCATATTATTTGTTTAAATGACATATTCCCACAATTATTTTTCTTTCTTCATTTATAAGTCTATTAACATGCACCTCTAGTACATTTTTGAAATTAATTCGCCTCAAAATATTCGGCCATATCTAAAATCCTAAATTATTACATCTTGTGGGCAATTTATTGACTACCCATTCTTCTTAATATATTTAATGAATAATGTGGAAAAAAAGTGTCAGGTAAGAAGTACTGAATATTACATACTGTAGATAACAATTTAAAGCAATTTATAGCCACGAAAAAATTAGAGAAACACCCCTCACTGATTTAAAAATCTCGCTTTCATTTTTTGAGAGCTGAGAACTATAAGAAATAAGTAATAATAAAATTATTGTGTTTGCAATTTCATATTCTCGCGATTTGATAAAAACGGGGGAATTTGGGAATTATGTACTCAAGTATAATAAGGAACCTACAGTACATGTATTTTACTGTTTTTTACATGTATATATATCCCGAAATCATCCTCTTGAGCAAGTTTCACTGCATTCTAATGATAATTTTTATTCAGGAGAAACAGATGTTAACAGCTTTGGTCAGTCAGACCTTGAGGTTTGCAAAAGTTTTGGAAACGGTTGTGAAGCGGACGAAACTTCTGGAGAACAACAGGCTACTTTGGAATGATGGGATGCTGGCCAGAGTTCTACTGTACGATTTCATGATTGGGCCAGGTCTTTACAAACCAGGAAGGTTAAAGGTACAAAAAAAAGGACATCATTGACCAATACTATGGAAGCATTAAAATTTGTGGGGGCCAATTCTCTTGGCTTGCTTCAGTTTAATAAGTTCTAAGGGACGTAATTTTGAGTATTTTCTTATACTTGCAAAAGGAAATATGACTTTATAGCCCTAATGCATCTTAAGGTTTATATGTTGCACATATGTCTGTAACATTTTTCCTTGCCCAAGGAAAAGATTGAATAATACATGTAAGCATCCCAAAATTTTTATTTATTTTTTATTTTGGTACTAGGTGGTGATGGTGAAAAACAAGGAGATAATTACCAGCGAATTTGACCGACTTCTGACTGCGTATGGAGTAAATGAGTGCTCAGAGCTGCCAAGTTCAACAACAGAGGGTAGGGAACATGTCAAAATCCCACATGTATTAAATTTTAACATATTATTGCTTTTTTCCTCACCTGAGCCAAAGGCTTATTCTATATTGTACCTGTATATAATTGTGTTAAATTTTTTTACCTACAGCCCTGCCTCGTTATGTCAGAGTTAACCTGATCAAAACTTCCGTGGACGAAGTCATTAATTCTTTTGTGGACAAGGGATGGACATTGCTTCATGTACCGACAGATTTTTCCAGGTACGGCATTCAAAATAATAATCATCGTTACAAACCACAACCAAAATGTAAGGATCCTCTGACCTTGATTGCATGCATGAGAAGAAAATAACTCATAGCTCATTTGAATACTGTAGATTCCTTACTTTATGTGAGTACTTTATGGTAATTTTTATTCAGGAGAAACAGATATTAACAGCTTTGGTCAGTCAGACGTTGAGTTTTTATATGCTATTATGCTGATTTGTATCAAATTTTTTTTTTAAAATTGCAAGAATATAATATCACAAGCACCAAATTTTAGTTATAATTTCTTGTGGTCCTGTCCGAAAAAAAAAAGCGAGATTTCAAATCTTTGTTTAATTGGGAATCTACAGTATTGGTCAGTGCAAGCAAAGCATTGTTGGAGGTTCACACTTAATTAATTCATGCAATCTCTTATAGTCTTATTAACCAATCACATTTTGTTTCATTTTAAAGTACATAGAACTTTAAAAGTACATAAATTGATTCAAAAGGCATGATTAAAAAAATTGAAATTGATATCACATGTTACACCTGAAAATGTTAAAGTTTAGGCTATAAAAATTCAATTACTTGGTTCTCAGGCAAAAGCAGCTAGGAGATGTGTACCATAATCTGTCTTTTTATTTCATAAAACAAATGAAGTGGGATTTTTTTCTTTTATTTTTACAAGTTGGAATTTTTATTCATATTGCAGAAAAAAACATTGTTTGAAAGCACATAAATAGTTACCGTTACAGTGATTGTGTCAATCCTAGATTTATTACGGTAGCTTAAACTAACTTAAGAAACAAATCATTGTGTTCTTCAGAAAACATTAAAGCCATGAGGTTTGAAAAAGCCCTGTCTTAAAGCAAAAGCTTCAGAAACTCCTGTTTTTATCTAAACTAAAATCATTGCGGTTGCGATCATAAGTTCATAAAGTCAAGCATTTTACTGACTTAAGTATCTAAAATGCGGTCCTTAATCTGGATTTTTTTTCCCAGAACTCGCAAGCGCTCTAGAGAAATTTTATTTTATTCATTTACAAACATAGAAATAAGCAATGAAAAATGTTAAATTAGATGATGGTGGGCCTTAGAACCAATGAATTGCCATATATCCAGAAATTTTTGTGATGATCTCATTTTCGCTTTTTTCACGACCCCTTTTAGATTGCAAATATTGGAATATGCAGAAATTATACCCTGTATCATTTTCTATAAGAAACTTTTTATATCACAAAAAAATAATTGCTGCAAATTAAAATTGTTTCATATTTCCCCAATTTCCGCAAATTTTGTGACGCTGCGAAAAAAAATGGATTTACAGTCATGGGCTTTACAGGTCTTACAGGCCTATCTATTATAGCTTTATGACTCGGATTCGCAAAAATTAATCAAGTTATAGATTTCCAGATTTACGGTTATGGTATTGATTGAAATATTGATGAAATCACAGCTTTTCATAATGCTTAAATTGTCCTCCAGCTTCAAACTGTATTTGAATGTAAAGTTTTTGACTTTTAGCTTCAAAGAGGTTTGCCAAAATTTGGATGAGAACCAGTTTTTGAGGGATTTCCATCTTGACGACCTGCTAGTTTTCCCTGCACACACAGATTTTCATGACTCAAGACTTGTCCAGGACGGCACAGTCATTCTGCAAGATAAGGTAAAATTGATTTTGAAAAAAATCAAGACATTTCATTTCATTGTTACAGTAGGTGGACTTCTGTAGATTTGGTTTTTTTTCATAAAAAGAATGTCACAGTATTTGGGTACATATGTAACTTATTTTATTTGCGTCAATTTGGTGATTTGAAAAGTTTCCCTACAGTGAGGAATATAGCATAAATTTTTGCATATAGTATTTTTAGCTCACCTGATCTTTTCTGATCACTTTTTGTCCAGTGTCTGTGCATCTGTCTGTCCTTCCCTCTGTCTGTCTGTTAACTGTTAACTTCTTCTCCAGAACCAATAGACCAATTTCAACCCAACTTGACACAAACCATCATTGGGTAAAGGGAATTCAGGTTTATTAAGATAAAGGCCCCGTCCATGCCCTCTTTTTACAGATGATCAAAATTTATCAAAAAAAAAAATTTTGCATGGTATTGTTAAAAAATCCTCTTTTAAAAAACTATACAGCCAGAAGAGCTGTAACTTATATGTAAGTATTTTCAAGTAGTGTCTATACATGTTTGTGAAAATCAGGATCCCCAGGGGGTAGGGTTGGCCACAATGGGGGAGTGGATTTTAAAACGATGATATAAAGAGAGAAATCTTCGTCTTAAACCCATATTGCCAGTAGAGCTGAAACTAATGTGGAAACATCCTCAGGTAATCTAGATTCATGTTTATTAAAATCATGATCTGGGGTCGAATAGGGCCATACCCCTTGGGGGAAGGGGTACATTTGGGGATTGCATTTTCACATTATGATAGGAATATAAAGAGAGAAATCTTTTCAAAAACCCATTTTCGCTAAAAAAAAGCTGCAATTTGTATGGAAGCATCCTCAGGTAGTATAGACTCAGATTGTTCCAATCATGACCCCAAGGGGTATGGTGGGGCCACAATGGGGGCTAGGGGTCAAATTTTTTACATGGGAATATTTGGAGGAATATTTTTGAAAACTTTCTTCTAAAAAAAACTATGCTCAGAAATGCTTTAACTTGTGACGAAGCATCCTCAGGTTAGTTCAAAACAAAAATTTTGGTTCTTAGGTAAAACAAAATTTAAAATATAATGCTGCAGGCAGGTATTTTATTTTCATTGCCAGGTTTGCCAAAGAGAATAAATCCATTTTCATATTTTGAATCAAAATTGAAAATTGAGTTATTTCTTTGCAATGAAATCAATCAATGTGACTTCATGTAACTTCATGCATTAATGCATCAATATTTTTTGGCACGAATGTTAATTTTTTTCAGGCCAGTTGTCTCCCCGCTCATATTTTGTCACCTCCAGAGGGAGCTGTGGTTGTAGACAGCTGTGCTGCCCCCGGCAACAAGACAAGTCACATGGCCAGTTTAATGGGAAACAAAGGGTAATTCAAGGGTCACGATTTTGATCACATTCTATTTCTCTGTTTTTAACCAGGTTATTTGAATGTTGAAAATGGTGGGCGGGACGGAGGCTGCCAAAAGGGTACCCTAATTGTACGGATAACTTCTCCTACAGTTTTCAAGATAGGAAGTTGTTGTTTTGCAGATCAATTGTACATATATCAGAGTTATGCATATTACTTGGATTTTAATTTTTGATAATTTTTGAAAAAAAATACCAGCTGTTGAACTTGGTCATTTTAAGATAACTCCGCCTACAGTTTTCAAGATAGGAAGTTGTTGTTTTGCAGATCAATTGTACATATATTAGAGCTGTGCAAATAACTTGGATTTTGATTTTTGATAATTTTTGAAAAAAATACCAGCTGTTGTATTTAGTCATTTTCACGCAGATTATTGCATATAGGGTACCCCATTTCTCTTGATGGATTGTGTTTACATGTATCATTTCAGGGTTGACAAATGGATTATGAATACTGTTCACACAAAAGAAAACCAGGGTTTGCTGTCACATTGACAGCTTTTCTCTTGTTATTATTTTCAATGCTTTAGGAATGCATTTCATATGATCAAATGAAATTTGAGAGTCAGTCGTAGAGTTAAAAGCAAGATACAGGGCTCACAATTCTTTGTCATGTAAACAAGGCTTATGTCCTGTTTTTGTTAACATAGGTTCAATATACCAGTAAAAATCTTTTTCAAGCTGATTTGTGTATTTTCTTATTCATTTTAGGCATAAATAAACAGTTCCTAATGTTTGACATATTCATTGAAGGTCTAAAACTGAAAATTTTTATTTCAACATTCAAAATGTAAACAAAAGCTTTGTTTACATAGAAAAGAATTGTAAGCTCTGTAACTCACTTATAACTCAACAAATGACACTCAAAGTTTGGTTGCCTATTAGAAATGACATACTGAAGCACTTACATAAAAATCAGAAAAATAATTTTTGAACAAAATCGTGACCATGTGCTTCTAATTTTTGTGCCTTCAAATTAAATAGCAAAGGCATGCATGTACAACGTTACCCTTTTTTTAAGCGTATTCACTATTAAAAGATTTTGTAATGTAACCAAACTTACATGTATTACGCAATCCGGGAGTTTCCTCCATGTGCTACCTATGATGAATCAAAGTATTGAGAGTACTTAAAGTCGATCTTTTAAATATTTAATGAAACCATACACTTATTTGCAACAATAATGACAGAATTTTTTTTTATGATCCTTTTAAATATTGTGGTTTTAAATGTACTTTTTTGTCGTATTAAGAATCATTTTAGAGAAACCTTACACCAGTAATACAAGGTAGATGTTTACTAGTCATACCGTAAAACCACAAGAAGGACAGTAGTATAGATGGAAAGAAGTATAACGAAGTATAACTGTAACAACAATTTCTCTGTCAATGTGTAGGTCATTTGTTTTTATATGCTGTATTTGATCTAATACATACTATTATTGCTTAAAATCGTCAATGCTTTATTTCAGTACAATCTTTGCCTTTGACCACACTATTGACCCATATGTCTGTCAGCGTGTCAGTCATTTGTTGTCCCCCGCCGCAACGCGGAGCGGGGACATAGAAATGCCGGGCGTCCGTGGGTCCGTGCGTCCGTCCGTCACACTTTTTTGTAAGCGCTCTCATGCCTACAAATTTTGACGGATTTTCATTCAATTTATACCAAATGTTTATACCACTATTACCTTGGTCAAGTTCGAAAATCAGCATTGGTCGATACTTTTTGTTGGAGTTATGGGACTTTGACTGCAATAATGACTCCGTTTTTTCCAAAAATTGACCTTGTAAGCGCTCTCATGCCTACAAATTTTGACGGATTTTCATTCAATTTATACCAAATGTTTATACCACTATTCCCTTGGTCAAGTTCGAAAATCAATATTAGTCGATACTTTTTGTTGGCATTATGGGACTTTGACCCACAATCATGACTCCGTTTTATCCAAAAATTGACCTTGTAAGCGCTCTCATGCCTACAACCTTTGACGGATTTTCATTCAATTTATACCAAATGTTTATACCACTAATACTTTGGTCAAGTTCGAAAATCAGCATTGGTCGATACTTTTTGTTGGAGTTATGGGACGTTGACCACAATAATGACTCCATTTTTTTCCAAAAATTGACCTTGTAAGCGCGCTCATGCCTACAAATTTTGACGGATTTTCATTAAATTTATACCAAATGTTTATACCACTAATACCTTGGTCAAGTTCCTAAATCAGCCTTGGTCGATAGACTCGATACTAGTATACTGCTTGACAGGCGGGGGACCCTGGAATTCTATTCTTGTTTATATATGCATTATGCTGCATTTGATCTAATACTGCAATGCTTCAAATAATCAATGCCGTATTTCAGTACAATCTATGCCTTTGACCACAAGGAGGACAGGATAGAAGTTCTACAAGAGCGGATGGAGGGAGCAGGAGTCAGCTGTAAAGTGGCCCGCTGTATGGACTTCCTGAGGGTCAAGACGGACAGCCAGACCTACAGAGATGTGGAGTACGTAATGGTGGACCCGTCCTGTAGCGGCTCAGGTCAGTTCTGGCTTTAGTCAGAAATATCTGACGTTTTTATCTGACGTTTTCCTGGCTTTTTAATGATTTTTATATTTACTTTCCTTACAAGTAAATATCAAAATTGTTTAAAAAAAGCCAGGATAACGTCAGATAATTTGGACTTGAGCACTCATCATTCTCAAAATTTCCATGGGGGGGAGCTTAATTGACCAAATGCTTCCTTAACCTACCCGCATTAAGTTAGCGAAAAATGATATGTAAATTCTAAATTCATGGCCAATGATCCTATCATTTCAATATGTCATTGAAAATTGCACTTCAATGAACTTAAAATTTCTTTTTAAAAGTAAATTTTGCTGGCTAGAGATTTAAAAAAACGAGTAAAGATAGAGGGCTGAAATTTTAAGTGATGGTAGACATCTTGATTTTCTGTTGCAACATGGTCTTAGAAATGTCCGCGTTACTTCCAATCGTCACCATAAGGAAAGACAAAAAATCGTTTTTTCCAACTTATTCGTGTTTTGATATTTTTTGTACAGTTGATAGTGATTCTTTTGATGATTCAGAATATGTAATTTGTTTTAAAATTAATCAAAGCATTCTCGAGATATTAAGCATCAAAGTCCTTAAGAGAGAGCAAGTAGCTCAGTCATTAGAGTCGTGGACATGTGCCCAGGCGACCCGAGTTCAAGCCCCGACCCACGAAAAAAAATTTCACTCAAGTTTTGTGTAGATTTACATGATGGGTTTTATCTCATCTATTCAAAAATCTGACAGAAGACCCACTCGTTGCTCGCAATGAGAACGATCTAGTTTTGAATAATGATACTTAAAAGCTGTTAAATTTGTTAGTCAAAAAAATTGACTCTATAGGGCATTAAAGTAAATCAAAATCAAAATCATTGATATAACTGTAAAGTTTTGGCAATTTTCAAAATTGTTTGTGATAATTAAATTCTCCTTTTTAGCTCACCTGAGCTGAAAGCTCAAGTGAGCTATTCTGATCACATTTTGTCTGTCGTCCGTCTGTCCGTCTGTCCGTCCGTCCGTAAACTTTTCACATTTTCAACATCTTCTCAAGAACTACCTGGCCAATTTCAACCAAACTTGGCACAAATCATCCTTAGGCAAAGGGGATTCAAAGTTGTGAAAATTAAGGACCACACTCGTTTTCAAGGGGAGATAATTAGAAATTAATGAAAAATTTCGAGAAATTTTAAAAAATCTTCTTCTCAAAAACCAGAAAGCCAGGAAAGCTGAAACTTGTGTGGAAACATCCTCAGGTAGTGTAGATGCAAAGTTGTGAAATTCATGACCCCCGGGGGTAGGGTGGGGCCACAATGGGGGGTTGAAGTTTTACATAGGAATATATAGAGTAAATCTTTAAAAATCTTCTTCTCAGAAACTAAACAGCCAGGAAAGCTGAAACTTGTGTGGAAGCATCCTCAGGTAGTGTAGATTCAAAGTTGTGAAAATCATGACCCCCGGGGGTAGGGTGGGGCCACAATGGGGGGTCGAAATTTTACATAGGAATATATAGAGTAAATCTTTAAAAATCTTCTTCTCAGAAACTAAACAGCCAGGAAAGCTGAAACTTGTGTGGAAACATCCTCAGGTAGTGTAGATTCAAAGTTGTGAAAATCATGACCCCTGGGTGTAGGGTGTGGCCACAATGGGGGGTCGAAGTTTTACATAGGAAAATATAGAGTAATTCTTTAAAAATCTTCTTCTCAGAAACTAATCAGCCAGGAAAGCTGAAACTTGTGTGGGAGCATCCTCAGGTAGTGTAGATTCAAAGTTGTGAAAATCATGATCCCTGGGGGTAGGGTGGGGCACAATGGGGGGGTCGAAATTTTACATAGGAATATATAGAGTAAATATTTAAAAATCTTCTTCTCAGAAACTAATCAGCCAGGAAAGCTGAAACTTGTGTGGAAGCATCCTCAGGTAGTGTAGATTCAAAGTTGTGAAAATCATGATCCCTGGGGGTAGGGTGGGGCACAATGGGGGGTCGAAATTTTACATAGGAATATATAGAGTAAATATTTAAAAATCTTCTTCTCAGAAACTAATCAGCCAGGAAAGCTGAAACTTGTGTGGAAGTATCCTCAGGTAGTGTAGATTCAAAGTTGTGAAAATCATGATCCCTGGGGGTAGGGTGAGGCCACATGGGGGGGGGGTGTTAAAGTTTTACATAGGAATATATAGAGTAAATCTTTAAAAATCTTCTTCTCAGAAACTAATCAGCAAGATGATTCTTTATAATTGTTAAGACTTTGGCTCCAGGACAATTCTTCGACCTCACAAGAAAGTTCAGAGTTTGATGTAGCTAAATATCCCATATATAAACAATTGTAAAGGATCTTTTTGAGAACTGCAATACTCAACATTTGATATGACTATAAAATTGAAGCAGGCAGCTATTTTTTCATTAGAATCTTTTTGTATTACTGTATTGAGTTATTGCCCTTGATTTATTGATTCTTGATTATTTTAATTAATGCATCCACTGTTAACCAATTATTGTGATGATTATTTTTATACAATAGTAAAAATTCAATGTATATAAGTTGTTCTGCATAAGAAGTTTTGGGTTAGGCCGGATTAGTTTGTTTATTTTTGATTTCCAATTTTTAGATACTATGAATTATTTTAGGCCGGCACATATATAGGGACAGTGTCTATAGCATTATGATGAGCGACTGTTTGGGGTTAAATTTGAACAGGTACTAATAGATTGAGTGTGTGGACATCCCTGCTCTATCTAATCTTCGATACAGAGTGTGCGGTCATTCCTGCCCTGTATCGCATTAATACAAGTGTGCAGTCATACCTGCTTGTATTGGTGGTGGTTGCGGCGGTGGTGCTTTGTATGGTCATCCCTGCTAGTGTTCAGGCCTTTCTAGCACAAGTGTGTGGCACTCCCTGCTTGCGTTAGGTTGAGCTGTTGGCGCAAGTGTGCGGTCATCCCTGCTTGCGTTAACGTTGGTACCTGTTGAGTTGCGTAGGTGTGCGGTCATCTCTCCCTGCGTAACATTGAGTCCCTATATATGTGCAGGAGCGGTGATTAAAGTCTGCTCTTGTAAATATTGGCAGCAATCAGGGCTATCCGAGTTCCAAGGGGGAAAAATGGATTTTATTTATACAGGATCTACATGTATTATTGTACATTGTCCAGATTGTTTGTATTATGACCCCATTAAGCTGACTTTATCATACCTATTGTTCCTCAGGTGAGCGATGTGGCCCATGGGCCTCTTGTTTACATTTAAATAATGGAAGCATGCAAATTATGATAAAGTTTTGCAAGTTTTTCCATCTTAACAAAATGGAAGTTCATAAAAGAAAATCATAGTCCTATAAGATCAATTTTCTGAGATAGGGAGTTGGATTGTACATAAGGAAAAGTGAGGAAATTTTTAAACAACTAATTGCATCTGTCAAGACTCAGATTAGAAACATATTCAAGGTTTTATCAACAGAAGAGCTTTGCATGGCTATTTTCGTTTACTGCAGAGGGAGGGTATTTACAGTGAAGTTCAGACAATTTTGATTTTTTTTTTCTTTGTTAACTAAACAAATTTTTCTCCAATTCTAGAATATTTTTTTTTTTTGGTCTCACAAACCTTTATGATTCAGTTAATGTTGTAGAGTCTTTTATCAAATTCTTATTTGTCCCTTTTGAAATTAGCCTTTCAGGGGTATTAGTCCCATTAGGACAGTTCTAGTTTGCATTTGGTTAAACAGATCCATCTCAAATTTTAAAAAATGATTTGGTTAGCTATAAACTATTATTCAATAAAGAAAAAAATTCATTTATTTTCACTTGAATGTTTTCCTATATCTTTATATAGAGCTCTTCTTTTTAAGGAGATTTATATAGTCTACAAATGGCCATGACCATCCAGCCCTCTTGATAAAGCTTCACTGTGTGAGGTGAATGACTACACAAATCTGTATTGTTTACAGGTATAGTAAGCCGGTTGGACAGCCTGACGAATGACGACGCGTCTGTCTCACAGCACCGTCTTGGCCAACTCCACAAGCTGCAGGCCCAGATTTTACGGCATGCCTTCTCCTTTCCAAACGTTAAAAAGATTGTGTATTCCACGTGTTCCATCAACGACGAAGAAAATGAGCAAGTCTGTGAGGAAATCTACGAAAAGTTCAAAGAGAGGTAAATTATTTTACACCTGCATGATCAAAGTTTGAAGATGACCCAAGGGGAGCTGGTGCCGTTAAGGGTCCTTGACACCCCATGACTTTTACTCTTTATGACAGTGCGCCACAACAGGACGATTTCAACCCATTGTGAAGCTACCGGTATTTATATCACCAAATTTGGATAATTAAATCTATAGCACAGTGGGTAAAGCTTCGGTCTACTGACCTGCAGGTCCAGAGTTTAAATACTGCAGGGACTTTTGTTTTAATAATTACAATATACCAATATTTTAGAAGTTGATTTTTAACAAAAAAATTAAACTTTTTTTCTCTAATTTTCAAGTCTAATTAATGTTAGATGTCAATTCCTCTAAGGAATATAGAAAGTTGGGCTTGTATGCAAAGCTCTTGCCGAAGATGTGGGTAGAGGACCCTTTATAAAGTATAAAAAATTGGACAAGTTTACTTTTGATCCAAGTCTCATTTACATACATGTACAGTACAGTTAAAATGTATGGTTTACATTCCTTGTGTAAAATATTGAAAAATCAAAAGTGGACTGCAGAATCTGAGGAATTTAAAAATTATTTGTTCTCTTTCTGTCTACCTACCGTGGTATAAGGTGGTATGGGACAGCTCTATATTGTGATGTACTTCCTATCGAAATTAACAATAAAATCAAGTCTAATTAAGGTTTTCCGCTGGGAGCGGAAAACCTTACTATTATTCTGAAAAATTTTCAAATTTCTTATTATTTTTTTTTTCTTCTAGACGCCAACTTTGATCCTTAATATCTCGCTCGTTTGTTCACCGATTGTTTTGAAATTTTCAGGACTGATAAGATACCGCGTGATGTTGTCGTTGCATATTTTAGTTGAGGAAAATCCCTATCAGGTTTTGAGTTATTCCCCTTTTAGTAAAATTTTACGACTTCTTTTGTCCAGGGGGTTTAGATTTAACGATGACTGGCAGAGTCTCAAACATGGGCTGCTTTGGAAGCTAATACATTGAATTTGTGCGAGATACATTTTATTTATTATTTAAATGCAAATAAAAGGGGTGGTATAGATGTTGAAACAAAGGTAAGAAAAAAAATCAAAAAAATTCGCATGTTTTCCGTGTTAGTTTTCTACTTGATAAAAATTTGTTATAACATGTATTCTAAAAGTTCTTGGTCTTACTCAGACCTTTCATTCGGTATGCCGAAAAAAGGGCTGGCCCTTATAATTAGGGAGTTAGAGGCGTCCAAAGTTTTTTGTCAATAACTTAAAAAGGAATAAAAATTTCTAATGCATTATTGAAGCAAAGTTGTAAAGAAATAAATTTTGAATCCTTCTAATGTATTCAATTTAATGTTTTCGTAATTTATAATCAGTATTTGCAGAAACAATTGTTGTCAGTTCGGTCCATTTTTGTGGGGGTGCGCACGTTTATGAGGTTATGAAAGGGCTTCTTGTAATGCACTAACTGATACATGTAGTGCGCAAAAATAATTCCACATAAAATTCCCAAATGTTTTTATTCATATGTACATTTTCATTTCATATAGATGAACCTCTTTGACCTTATTTTTGTTGTTTGTTTCATAACTGTGCCCCTGTCTATGTTTAGATGCATTACGAGACTCAGGTAACCGATCGATAGGAGAGTCGCTAGCTGTATTCAGGCCGTCGCCTAGACGATAGTGCATGTGCTTGTAGAGCTGGACGTACACCTTTAACGCCCCACTGTGTTACTGTAACAGAGACATTTTGAATTGTTTCAGTACTGGGAGATGTGTTAATAAAATGGTTCCAATGCATGGTAATTAAACTCAACTTTTCTTCAATACGTATACACGGCCGTCTTATAAAGCACAATGTGTAATACTGACATGACAAATGTACGCTGGCAATTTAAACGAACGCGGGATTGCTCCCGATAGAACAATTCTTTTAAAGCAAAAAAAAAAAAAATACTGATTTGCGATGGATATAATATAATTATCATCGTGGAGATGATTTTAAAAAGTGAACTTAATATTCGTATACGATAATATTTGAATCCAAAGCCGCAAGTTTTAAGTAACGGTTATTAGGGTTATTAATTATGACTTGCCCCGCGTTTCAGGTTAAAACATCTACAAACGAAAATACCAAACAACCTTCAGCAGCAACTTATAAATTATTTATTGCATACACAATTCTAAAGAGGTAATTAAATAGATTTTATAAATGCTTTATACTTGTATACATTCGCTATCTTCCATGGAAAAAAGTGGCATGGAAAAAATGTTGTTCAATGTTCATCAAATACGCTGTAGCCTTAGCAATCGAAAATAATTAACTGTATATTGATAGATTGACATATCAACAAACATTCAGACCCGCAATGTGTTATTTTTTTACAAGTTCTATAAAATGTAGACTCAATGACTGAATTCTTTACCGTTTTCCGTGTTGGTTATTTTGAATCACGTGTGGACGTTATGTGTAGCCATATAGATGAACACTTTAAGTGTTTAATTTTTAAAAGAAATTGTGTACATGCAGAGCAATACAATGCTGGGACAATTAAATTCCAACAATGTATAGGTGAGGCCGGACAGACTGATACTGGTTCTGCTTGTTCTACAAATAGCGAATGTAAGACGAAGTATTTGGGTGTTATATTTTAAACAAATATAAGTATTGCTTTCTTAAAAGCTTGCATTACTCAACAAAGTATTTTATTGGAATCATTCTTAGTTACCTTAACTGCATATATGTACCGCTCGGTCTGTATCCCGGAAAAATTGACTACCATCCGAAATTTTTCATACAAGGTCTACAGACTTGCAGCTAACAATACATTTTAGAATTTGCCGCTGTTTATAAATTCATTAAAAAGACGCGCAGAATCAAGTGGTAATATGTCGTTTGATATGGGATTTATGACGTCTATTTATATTGTTTTCATTAGAATGATTTCATTATTTCAAGCTTGTGGGTGGAATGAAATCAGTTTTACATGTTATATGACATAAAGATGTTCTCTCCCCACTTTTTCTCGCAGCAACTATTTTTTTAAAATTTACATAAAAAATTGAATTATCATGGAGTTGCCCCCCCCCCCCCCCATTTTTGTAGCATGTAAAAAAAATAGTATGAAAATCATGAAATTATGATTGAAATTTTGAAAATTTTGGAAAATTCTAAACAAAAAAAATTCTTTTTTTGCTTGTCAAGATTTGTTGGATGAGTTTGCCCCCCCCCCACTTTCAAAAACAATGCTACGTGCTTGGAAATTACTCATTTCTTTATTCATAGCTCTTTAATAAACAAAACAAACAAACAAACATAACCGATCCAGATACATATAATTATACATGTATCAAAAATAAACTTCAAAAATAAACTACACATTCATCCTTCACCCACAATATTGCCTTTTCGATATTTGTCATCGTTGTAGACCCGTGTAACAATCTGTTACATTATATATGTAAGTAGGTGCTTGCACGACAAAGAACCCCTTGCTGATCTACATTTTCATTAACGCATACAAAGAAAAAATATATTTTGATTTTTTTTTGAATTTCTTTTGAATCAGATGTAAAAAAAAAAAAGAGAAGAAATTCGTTCTCAGTCTCTCTTTATGCCTGTTTGTTAGCGGTTAATCCAAGTTCATTTTGAATATCCTTTTGTAATTTAAAAAATGCGATGTAAATTTTTTTTTCATGCAATATTTCGGATAAAGCAATGAAGAGTTGTTTCTTGAAATTTTATTAGACCATAAAACTGTAAAATGCTAACACTGAAAATTGTGCCCGATTTCTTTTTTTTTTTTTTAAGGTAAAACTTTATTGATTTAAAAAATGATTCTTTGACACAAACAAATTGACATAATCAATAAGAGTTTGACAATCTCGAACTGCAGGTCTGTAGCTTTTAGTCAGAAAAAGAATCGGATGGACGACCTAGGACACAGATCATCCATCCGAATTTCTTGAAAATTGCCATTATTTTCGTACGCGGACGCAATACTCACCGAGACTAAATGATTCGTATCTTAAGTTTTAACTGCTTTGAAAGGTAATATTGGTTTTCTGATAATTATGAACATGAATAATTAAATAAAAATGGTTAAAATTATAGTAAAATTACCAGCATCGGTCTTCTCCGTGCGATCTAGAAGAGGAAGGGTTCCAGACCCCCCCCCCCCAGCGAAATTTCTTTCAATTACGTGTACATTATAAACTTACTAAATATGCCTCGGACATCCCTTGGCAAACTCAAATAACCGTCTGACTTTTCAACCCCCACCCCGGCAAAATTTTCTGATCCGCGCATGTTCCCCCTCCTCGAAATACAAAATTATTCTTCAAAACCCCTTGTAAGATTTCCAAAATCTCCGCATATATACTAAGAGATTCATTGGCGCTTGCGTTCGATAAAAATGCGTGTAAAACGTTTGCCAATGGTCTTTTTACCTTCGTACCGGGCATAACCACAGTCCCACTCTGTGAATAGAATGCGGCGAATCAAACTAGAGACAACGTGTTAAGATCTGTATATGCTTATAATATGTAGTATAATCGTGCAAAATGCACTGTTCAATTATCATTTTTTTTTTTACTTTACTTGTAAAATTCGTAATTTTTTCTCACAGTTTATTTCTTACAAAGTTACTTTTTTATTTAGTGATTAACACTTTTCAGACTTTATATATGTGATTTAAAAGAGACAGAGTGTCATGTCTCAAGGACTGTTAATCTCTTAAAACAACATTGTGCAATTATCAGATTTTCATTTCTTGGATATCAAAGACTCATTGAGTTTATTTAATTATTTTAATATATCTGTGAACCTTTCACTCAGCTTACTTATATCATTACCTGTCAATTTATACTCATTGTTAAGATTCTTATAAATAGTTATGTACAATTGTCAATGCGCAGTCTGGAATACGGTGGCCAGCCCCGGCCACGTCCGACTCTCCCAGAGTCTTGAGTCCGGAGGCCACTTCTGGCCATATCCGAATTGTTTGTAACATGTCTGTCTGTTAAATTGTTATAATGTTGCCATCGTTGAGTCTCGTCCAATAATGTGGAATCCTGCATCAATTGCCTGTTTACTTCTCTGGAACTGTATACTGGTGGACCTTAGGGAATACAGCAAACCTACCCTTCGTTTTAGCTTACGGCCCACAGCGCGCCACAACCTTATACCTTATACACTTTACGCCAACATTCCCTCACCCCGTTCGTACTGCACACGGCCGATGCAGATCCAGACGAATTCTCTATCACCGTAAAATCTACGCGGTCACAGAAATATAATACTTTGTTTCTCAGTGTTTACACATCTAATATTGTACTATGGTCAGCTATCAATTTTTTGTAATACGTCACAAGTATGACGCAGCTACGACGGAAAACCTAATCGTTGCTTGCAACGAGCTCGTCTCTAGTTTTATAAATGTTTTCTTTTCCCAAAATTGTTACCAAACAGCTTAAGGCTATAGGTTAGACCATTAACTACTAAATAAATCTGTAAGTCATGAGTTCGAATCCTGCTAGGGCTTTTATTATTTTTACCTTAGTTTCCACAAAATTTTCGAACATAGTTTTTTGGTCAAATAATGTAAAATTTTTAAATTCTAAGCAGGTGAAAGTATTTTGATTAATATTATGTACTTTTGTCCAAATTAATATCCACAGGTGTCCCATACCATCCTAATTTTTCAATATTCTTGAGCATCAATAGATTTAATGAAAATTATATTTTCAAGTATATGTACCCCGTGTAAATATGTGGACGAGGATTTTTTGATAAGAAGTAACTTTTATCTTGATCTCAGTGATATCAGTAATGATCTATCAGCATGAGGGGTATTAATTCTTGACTAAAAAAGTACATTGATTTCTACATTATTTATACTAAGCTGTTGTTATTTTCAGATTCAAGATAAAAAAGGTTATGAAAAACTGGCCAGAAAGGGGGAGGGAGGGCTACCAGAAAAGTGACCGTTATTTACGAGCAAGTCCGACCGCAACACTGACCAACGGTTTCTTTGTCGCCTGCTTCAAACGAAGGAAAATGAAACAGGAAGTGGGCAGCATGGAAAGTGGAATGGATCAGGAAGAAGTAAGTTCGGAAGACGATCAAGGAAGTCAGAAGCAGAATGGAATGGATGATGAGGAAAAGGAAGGTTCGTTGAAAAGGAAAAAACGGAAAGAAAAACAATCCAGCGAGGAAGGAGGTGAAGAATTGATGGAAATAAATGAGAAGAAGGAAAAGAAGAAGAAGAGCAAGAAGAGAAAGAGAGATATGTATGAAGAAGAAACACCAGTCAAAAGGAAAGAAGAAGATATGGGGGAGGAAGAAAGAAGAAAAAGAAGAAAGAGGTACTGGAAAGATCTGTAAAAAAGAGAAAAGAAAGAACATTGAAGAGCAGCCATTGTTCAGATACAATTGACATTAGAGACAAATCAGAAAAAATGGACGCGGTAGAAAGTATTGCGAGTGTTGGTACAGAGAATAGCACTGCTAAAATACACAAAAAGAAGAAGAAACGCTCAAAAGACTAAGATTTAAGAAGAAATGTATTCATGTGTACAATATGTGTTCTAGTGTGTTTTGGGTGAGACTGTGGTTTTATCAAATATTCATGGAATTCTGTATTATACTAGATTCTGTAATTGAGATTATGTATGAAATTAATTGTTTACTGAGAAGCAAATTTTAATATCACATCTTATTCATTTGATGGTGAAGACCAAAGTACCGGTATGCAATGTTGTACGTGATGCGTGTATGTATGTATGTATGTGTGATGTACAGACATGATGTGTATGTATGTGATGTACAGACATGATGTGTATGTATGTGATGTACAGACATGATGTGTATGTATGTGATGTACAGACATGATGTGTATGTATGTGATGTACAGACATGATGTGTATGTATGTGTGATGTAAAGACAGGATTTTATGACATACATGTACTTGTACTCAGGAGTACTAGTGTGTGTGTAAATAAGATAGGTGTGTTATACAATGTTTATGTATGAACTGTATACACTCAACAATATTCGCTGAATACCAATATTTGTGGGTTTTGTTGGTTAGTTGATCCAAAAATTAAATGTTCACTGAAGTTCATTTTCTAAACCATCATATTCTGTATGCAGGCAGGGAAATATTTGTCTCCAATTTATTTTGGCTCTTTTTGTCCTCGTTGTTATCGACAACTGCATCTGGGAGAATTCAAGAAGGGGCAAAACCATTTACAAATGTAAAAGGGTAAAAATAACACAGGGTGAAAATAAACCCTGTATACTGTATTGATAAGATCAGCAATCTTAGCTATTACAAACTGATTTTTCACTAAATCTATGGATATTGGTACTGCTCACAAATTAGTGAAACCACGATATCATGAGCAGCTGTATCCAGAAAAAATTCCCAGGAGGGTCAGATGAATATTTTGGTAATTTTACCATGTAAATTTAAGAAATTTGATTTTTATAACGGGGGGGGGGGGGGGGGGGGGGGGGGGTCCAGACTCCCACTCGACATCCCCCCCCCCCCTAGATCCATGCATGACAATATATAGTAAGATCTGTAATATTCATCTATAATTATGATTGTTAGAATTGTGTTGGAATGTGATATGTACATGTGCAGTGTATGTGTGAGAGTTATATCTTTTAAAATCAGATAATGTTTATGAGTAAGATATTGTCAGATACAATGTCATGTTAAATTGAAATAATTATGTTGGAAAAAAACCAAATAAAAATCAGTCTTTGAATCCTTGTCAGTCTCTCTCTCTCTCTCTCTCTCTCTCTCTCTCTCTCTCTCTCTCTCTGTGCAATCAAAACCAGAAATCTTAAGACAATCTGTATTGATTAAAAAGACTCTGAAATTTAAAAGATAATCCTTATTTCTTTTTTATTCATATTTTCAATTTGATCTAATTTAACAAGAGCGTGGACTTTAAGGAGGCTGGATGGTCAGCAAATTATCCGCCAGATTTATCTTAAATTTATCTCCACTTAATATTTGTAGCCAATAACTGTCATTAAGTAAATAATTATCCAAAAATATTTTAGCTTTAGAATTTTAATGTTTTCTTATATCTTTATATAGAGTTCTCCTTATTAAGGCGATTAATATACTTAGCATTTTTACTACATAAAAATCGCCTAGACATATATGATCCAGCCTTCTTGATGGATGCTGGATGGTAAACAGACTAACTATAAGATCTACCTAAAATTTTAAGGTATGATTTGTTTAGCTATAAATTACTATTTTAAAAATAAAAAATCAACTAATTTAACCTTTCGATTTTTGGGGTATTTTTCTATAATTCGTACAGAGCTCTTCTTCTAAAGGAGATCAATAAAGTGTAAATATTTGCCACGATCATCGAGCCTTCTTAAGTAGTTGTGTTAAACAACAATCTGTCTACTTCAATATCGGTCATTCAGTCATGGTAATCGACAAGGTTGGTCGAACTATTTTGCTGTTTCTACGTAATGCATGTACTCTGGAAAATCGCAGCTTCTCGGGCCGGTTTTACCGAGCCTGCCGGAAAGAACCGAGCAGTTCCGATTGCTACTCTGGTGCCTGTGTGCACGCTTATGTGCATATTTTACTTGAGACCAGCTAAGCAAGATTCTCATTTGTTCGAATAAAAGTCAGTGTAATGTTTTTGGCAAACACGACGAAGAACCAAAAAAAATTGTTGTGATAAAACCTCCTAATTCATTAAGCGGGCTCGATTGGTCATGGCCATTTTTAGACTATATTAATCTCCTTAAGAAGAAGAGCTCTGTATAAAGATATAGGAAACTATTCAAATTTTAAAGATTTTTTATATCGAATTTCACTTTACAAAATAAAAGTTTATAGCTTAAGGTATCTCACTCCTCATGTTTTGATTTCATTGCGCAGATGATCATTATATTTAAAATGAATATGATTTTATTTATTTAATCATCACAGATAGATTATTATTTCATAATTACACAACATTCATAAAGTAAATCCATTTGAATTCCAAGAAACAAACACGTTTTTTGGGGAACTATTTTTTCGTGCGGAAGGCTTTTTAGACGAAAATGACAGAAACAAGCAATTTTATGAATTTTCAATATACTTTTCTTTTTATTATACTTTATTCATTATTCACATTTTTAACATTTGATAGGTTTGTAACATATTTTATAGGTTCTGTGTGACATGTACAAAATCAAATCTTGAGAATATGATAGCCGTTTAGCATAAAATCATGCATATATATAGAACATGTCTGAATTTTTTTAAGCCAAATTTTGCGAGAATTTTACCTATGAAGCCCTATATTTAAAATTTGACATCACTGACCCCCATGTTATATTATGTCAAAATGATACTGAATACATATTTAGGCAAACTGGATTAATCTTATAAAATTCTTGATATTCAAATAGTTTTTATTTCAAATCAAATTGTAACTATTATAGAAATTGTCTATTTTAAGTGCAAAAAGGTCACAAAAAAATTTATGCAGCTTTGTACAATTTTTTTTCGTAATCCCTCTATTCAGTGTGACCATTGTGCATAATTAAAAACAATATTTGAAGAAATAAATTTGCTTAATCAAAAATACTGACAACAAATCCTAATCAGGATGAAATTGCATTTTAGGTGCAAAAAGGTCAAATTAAATGGGCCATAACTCAGAGGGATGGATACTGATCCCCCATTATCTTTGTATTTTTAAGTTTGTTTTGTCTACAGATTTCAATGATATACTTCTCAAGAAAATCTTGATACAACAACATTGAGGGGTGGGATACCTTAATTAAGACATAATTTCTAAAAACTTATGGTAAAACTGATGATTAATTTGTAGACATTTTACCCAGCATCCTTTAAGTCAAATATATGCCATTACTATAGTAACAAAAACCAAATGTAATAAGGGCTAGACAGTGGCGGCCATTTTGGACTATAGTTATCTTCTTTACAAGGAGAGCTCTGTAGAACGAAGTAAGAAAAGCTCAACTATTAGGATATTTTCTTTACTAAATAATAGTTAATCACCAATTTAATTATTTCTGAAATTTTAAGGTAGATCTGATGGTTAATTCATTGACCATCCAGCCGCCTTAATACAATGCATGCTATATATAGCGCGTCTTAAATTTTACCACGTTGAACCCTAGTGATGCCCCAGTAATTTGACGGTCTTCGGTGTATATGTACATGCAATCTTCGAATTTAATCAATAGAATTAAGCTCAAATTTCAACAGATCAACAGGTATACCTATAACTTCAATATCACTCTTCATTTCCTTACACACTCCCAAACAGTATAGTGGAAACTTCATGTATCAGTTATTTTTTTTATGTAAGTTTAAAAAATGACATTTGCTGCAAGAAGAAGTGTATTTTTTATTTGGGGGGGGGGGGGGGGGCTGGTCTCTCCCTGATGCTACGTGTCTGATAGTTATGCCTAGTTTTGCAAAAAAGTGGCAAGCTAAGCCCCTCCCCCAGCCCTTCATAGCCCCCGGTTCCGATGCCTATGTTGATACCAATAATGTTGGATTGATACAAAAAATCCGGAGATTCAAAATTTAAATATCACTAAGTTTGTTTATTATATCACTGACTCCGTACCATATGCTTACTCAAGTTACATTTTATCAATAAAAATTCACAAAATTACAACTTGCAAATGTATCCTTAGGCTATATCATATACATGCAAGTAGGGATTGTCATAGACCCTTAATTTTATGATTATGTTGACAGTAGGAGATGCATTTTAGATTAATAAAATGAAATAGAATTCCAAAAATGACATTGTTTGCGCGGATCCAGATTTATCTTTTTTTATTGAAGGGGGTGGGGCTCCGAGGGATACGTTTGTTTGCCGACGGGTGGGGGGGGGGGGTTCAAAGCCTATTTTCAATAATTTTACTGTGTAAATTCAATAAGTATCAAACTGGGTGGGTGGGGGTAACTTGAATTTGATTTCCGATAATTTTTGAAAAAAATACCAGCTTTTGAACTTAGTCTTTTTTTGGCAAAATATTGCATATAGGGTACCCTCATTATACGGATAACTCCTTCTACAGTTTTCAAGATAGGAAGTTGTTCTTTTGCAGATCAATTGTACATATTTATCACAGGTGTGCATATTGCTAGGATTTTGATTTCCGATAATTAATGAAAAAATACCAGCTTTTGATCATGAACTTGGTCATTTTTTGGCAAAGTATTGCATATAGGGTACATATTCATCTTATCCATTTCACTGGATACGGGTTGATATGGATTATTGATACAGTTCACATAAAAGGAAACCCGGTTTGCTGTCACATCGACAGCTTTTCACTTGTTACTAGTATGTGTTAACTCATCAATAATTAACTTGAGTTCTTTTTTATTTTGATTCATTCATAGGAAATAAACATTATATTTAAATGAAACGTAATTGATGGTTTTTAACCGGGTTTTCCAAAAGAAAAATCCGGTTATCAAAATGGTGAAAATGGCGGTCGAACGGGTGGGTGGCTACCAAAAGGGTACCCTCATTGTACGGATAACTTCTCCTACAGTTTTCAAGATAGGAAGTTGTTGTTTTGCAGATCAATTTATAATATATATCACAGATGTGTGTATATATATATATATATATATATATATATATATATATATATATATATATATATATATATATATATATATATATATATATATTACTTGGATTAAGACTTTTGATAATTTATGAAAAAATACAAGCTGTTGAACCAAGTTGTTTTGGCAAAGTATTGCATATAGAGTACCCCATTTCCCTGGATAGCTAGTGTTTATCAAATCAGGGTTGACAAATGGATTATGGGTACTGTTCTCACAAAACGCGAAGGAAACCCGGTTTGCTGTCACATTGACAGTTTTTCTCTTATTAATATAAATGCTATGTAATTATCAAAAGTCTTTGATTAAAGCACTTCATTAATATCATTGATGTTGGATCACATACTTGTAAGTTAGTGGGGTTCTACATTCCTTTCCTAACTATAATCATATTCTATTAATTTTACTTTTTTCGTTTATGGATACACCCGGGGGGGGGGGCTACTTGCAAATATTTACAGATTCTAAATACTGAAGATGCAATAGATTAATGCCTAGCCTTTTGATGCTTAGCCTATTTGTTCTAACTTGTAAATTATATAAATGAATAACTAAATAACTAAATAAATAAATTCATAAATAAATAAATATATTAATTATTAAAAAATAAATGATGATACTAGTTAAATTAATCCAGCTATTTGATATAGCGTTTGAAACATTGTTAAGTATTGTTTAAGAACTAACTGTAATAAATAATTAAATAGTAAAACGATTTTTTAGTTGTTTTGGTACATGTATGAGCTGTCATGGGTTATGTAAAATGTATAAATCACAAAAAAGGCTTTATACTGCTTATATTTTCTATATACATGTATAATGTTTTCATTACTTTTTCTCTCTCGTAGTTACAGCAAATGAAGATGTTAAATGAAAAAATACAACCATCATCATCATCATCATCATCATCATCATCATCATCATCATCATCATGTCTTCATTTTCATCACTATTCATCATCATCATCATCATCATCATCATCATCATCATCATCATCATCATCATCATCATCATCATCATCATCATGTCTTCATTTTCATCACCATTCATCATCATCATCATCATTATCATCATCATCATCAGCAGCAGCAGCAGCAGCAGTAGCAGCATTTTCAACATCAAAGTCTTGCAACATGCTCTTTTATATTGTGTGAGTATGGTTTTAAGAAAAATATTTATGCTTTACCTGCCTCGGGCTCATACATGTATTCGGATTCCTATCACTTTCTGCCGATTTTCTGAAAGAAACGCATATGCCAGTGAAGAAAAACTGAAATCACGTTAACTCAATTAGTCCTATATTTTTATGTTTGACACGTTCTTTTTGACAATTTTTTTTTTTACAGAAATTGACAGAACTGGCAACTCTAAATTCGCTTGGACCCTAATCGAACACTGTTCTTTAATTTTCAACATAATTTTTGTCGTTTGCAAAGCATATTCCAGTAGACCAACTGTATTCTAGCCATGCCTTTTATTTTGAAAATATAATAGCGGCATTTGAAAAAATACAACAAAACAAAACTAAACTTTTTTTCATGTCATATTAAATGAGTTAAGTTTTGACACAAAGGTATCTAAGCAGCGTAGTGGACAATGCACTCGCTTTTTAACCGCTGCGACCCGAGTTCGATCCCCGTGATGGACAGTGGTTGTATGTGATCATGATAGGGTTTGGCGGTAGCCCGATTGGACATTTGGGTTCTCTCCGAGTACTCCAGCTTAAATTCTTTCCACACCAATGACCTCCTCGCGCTTACATCCGTGCCAACGAGAGATATAAATATAAATTGTAGAACTTGCTTATCAATCGTTGTAAAATAAATAAAGTTCATTTTTTTCATTTTTCAAAGTTATTAATTGAGGTAACCAAACTATCGATGAAATTGAGAAGGAAAGGAGAAACCGAGACAGTCTCTATATGTAGTAAATTCAAAATCGCTTCTATGATCATGACTTGTTGTTCTTTGTATCAAACATATACTGTTTTTATTTTTATACCTCACGCAACAAATTACGAGGGGTATTATATGATTTTGACTCCTCCTCCGTCAGTCAGTCAGTCAGTTAGTGTGTCAGTCAGTCCGTCAGTTAGTGTGTCAGTCAGTCCGTCAGTTAGTGTGTCAGTCAGTTAATGTGTCAGTCAGTCAGTCAGTTAGTGTGTCAGTCAGTCAGTCAGTCCTGATTGTAAGTGCATGCGCAGCTCCTCTTAAACTGCAGCATGGAATTTCGTAAAACTTTGCAGGTATTTGGGACACAATGTTGGATATGCTTATAACCAGGGAATTTAAGTTCCATTTTCGTTACTTTTGAACTTAGAATTTCGGCCATATATTAATAAAGTAATGGACATTTTGTAAGCAAAACTTCACTAAAACTTCTCTAAAACTACACCATGGAATTTCGTAAGACTTTGTAAGCTTTTAGGAATTAATGTGTAGATAGTTTATGCATATTACCAGGGAATTTAAATTCTGTTACTTTTTTTTCGGGGAATTTCGATTCTTTTGAACTTAGAAACTTTGGTCCTATATTGAATAAAGTAATACACAGTTTGCAAGCGCAAGTTCTTTTAAATTGCTGCACGGAATTTCGATAAACTTTGTACATGTAGGTATTTAACTCACAATGTGTAGATGTGCATATCGCGACAAAATTAATAATTTAACAATTTAACTTTCTGGGAATTCCGGCCCTTTTTTGACTTAGAATTCTGACCATATATATATTGAATATAGCTAGTCATGAACATTTTGAAAGCGCCACTTTTGCATTATTTTCCAACGGCAATTTATTGAATTTAGAATCTTGACAAAAGCGTAGATCATATATGTGCATACTTTACAGGACGTTTTGGTATGATGGTTGTTTTGAAGTTATGCTCGTTTTAAATCAAATTTTGTGTATTTAATGCTAACCCTGCCATTCTTTATGTGTAGCATTGTCAATTAAGTAATTGGGATGCGTGGTGTTTGCGATCTAGCCCACTTTTTAGCTCACCGAGACGAAGTCAAGGGGAGCTTATGCTACTCCCGGCGTCGGCGTCGGCGTCCGGACCTGGTTTAAGTTTTTGTTGCAGGTCCTGTATCTAAGTTAATACTTGTCTTATTTTCACCAAACTTGCATGGATGATGCATCTAGACCTACTTGTGGGCTTGAAAGACTTGGATGCTGAATCTGGGTCCTAAATTTCAGATGCTGGAGGAGGTTAAGGTTTTTGGAGCAGTTGAAAGTTTTTGTTGCAGCTGCCCTTTGATGGCAATATCTAAGTTATTGCTGGTCCGTACTTCACCAAACTTGCATGGATGGTGTGTCTTATGATACTGATGCACTAGACAGGCTTGAATGCTGAATCTTAGCCATAGGTTGCGGATGCTTAAGGAGGTTAAGGTTTAAAGAGCTGGTTAAAGTTTTTGAAACAGGTGCCCTCTGATGATTATATCTTAGTTACTACTGGTCCTAACTTCACCAAACTTGCATGGATGGTGTGTCTTATACTACTGATGCACCTGACAGGCTTGAATGCTGAATCTGAATAACACAATACAATGTCATATCATATGTTAAAATATCAAATCTCATCAATGTTTATTAGAGTATTTTATTGTATTATATGATATATATTGTAAGTATGATAGGATACAATATTGTATTTTATATTATTTTATTGATATACCGTATAATATGAACAAATATTTAAAACTTACAATGAGATTTATATAGTTTAGAAATGACTACGACCATGTAGCCCTGCTTTACAGAAATCTTTGAAACATAATCTTTTATTTTTTAATGAAAAAAGCAAGTTAAATAAAACTACATGTAAGGTAAATTCCATTTTGGTTTTCCTTTGGACTATATATAGCCATATTGAATACCAGCCAAATACTTGTACGCATGGTAACATTGACCAGCGAATTCATTTTCTTCATGAATTAGTGATTAAAAAAGGAAATCTAGATATTTTGTTATTTTTGTTTATTACAATTGCAGTTAACCAAAGAGAACCGGTCATTAAAACCTATGGTGGAACATCAAGAATAACCGGTACAAAGAATCCATCATGAAGACATTAAGAAGTTAGTTCATGAAACTCAAAACGCAGCTGCTTAATTGTATTGGAATTCTTCGAGCGATATCAAGAGACGTCTTAATTGCGTGCGTTCAAACTCTGGAAAATTAAAAATGTATAGACCAAGTTATAAAAAAAATTGACAGAGCTAAGGAAAAATATGTATTGGCCTGAAAGACTGTGCTCTATCCAATGATGAATGTTTTGTTTTGGACCTACAATTTTACACGTTTGAAGTTCTGTTAATAAAGATCTTTGGTTTGTTGTTATCTACGGCAAGAAGGGTAAGAGACAGATTGAGCGAGAGGTTTGATAAAGACAGTGGAGAGAGCGGAATGAAAGTGGGGCGAGTGGGGTAAAAGAGAGTGGGCGAGGAGTGAGAGAGAGAGGGGGAGGGAAGGTGAGAAAGAGCAAGTGGGGCGGGGTACGATAGAGAGTGGGGCGAAAAGGGTGAGAGAGTGGGGCGAGAGGGGTGAGAGAGAGAGAAAACATTTGGGGTGATAGGGGTGAGAGAGAGTGGGGTGCGAGAGAGAGAGGGAGTGGAGCAAGAAGAGTGAGAGAGAGTGTAGCGAGAGGGGTGAGAGAGTGGGGCAAGATGGTTTAGAGAGGTGAGAGAGAGAGTGGGTCGAGAGAAAGAGTGGCTTGAGAGAAAGAGGGTTGACAGAGAGAGGGGTGAGAGAGAGAGGGGTGAGAGAGAGAGAGGGGTGAGAGAGAGAGAGGGGTGAGAGAGAGAGAGGGATGAGAGAGTAAGTGGGGCGAGAGGGGTGAGAGAGTGAGTGGGGCGAAAGGGGTGAGAGAGTGAGTGGGGTGAGAGAGTGAGAGGGGTGAGAGAGTGAGTAGGACGAGGGGCGAGAGAGTGAGTGGGGCGAGAGAGAATGAATGGAGCAAGAGAGTGAGGGGCCAGAGAGTGAATGGGGCGAGAGGGGCGACAGAGTGAGAGGGGTGAGAGAGTAAGAGGGGTGAGAGAGTGAGAGGGGTGAGAGAGTGTGTGGGGCGAGAGGGGTGAGAGAGTGAGTGGGGCGAGAGGGGTGAGAGAGTGAGTGGGGCGAAAGGGGTGAGAGAGTGAGTGGGGCGAGAGGGGTGAGACAGTGAGTGAGGGGTGAGTGAGTGGAGCGAGAGGTGTGAGAGAGTGAGTTGGGTGAGAGAGTGGGGTGAGAGAGTGAGAGGGGTGAGAGAGTGAATGGGGCGAGAGGGGTGAGACAGTGAGTGAGGGGTGAGTGAGTGGAGCGAGAGGTGTGAGAGAGTGAGTTGGGTGAGAGAGTGGGGTGAGAGAGTGAGAGGGGTGAGAGAGTGAATGGGGCGAGAGGGGTGAAAGAGTGAGTGGGGTGTGAGGGGTGAGTGAGTGGGGCGAAAGGGGTGAGTGGGGTGAGAGAGTGAGTGAGGCGAGAGGTTTAAAAGAGTGAGTGGGAAGAGAGGGGTGAGAGTGAGTGGGGCGAGAAGGATGAGTGAGGCGAGAGTGAGAGTGGGGCGAGAGAGAGTGGGGCGAGAGGGACGAGAGAGAGAGAGAGTGGGATGAGAGAGAGGGGTGTGAGAGAGTGGGGCGAGAGGGATTAGAGAGAGAGTGGGGTGAGAGAGAGAGAGGGGTGAGAGAGAGTTGGGTGAGAGGGGTTAGAGAGAGGTTGGGTCGAGAGAGAGAATAGGGCGAGGGGGTGAGAGAGAGAATTGTGTGAGAGAGAAAGCGAGTGGGGCGAGAGGGGTGAGAAAGGGGCGAGAGTGAGAAAGAAATCGGACGAGATAACACAGATATATACAACAGTATGTATATGTTTGCATAAAAAATGAATCATTTTACTTTATAGTAAAGTTAGTTTCATACTTTATAATCGGTATTTATAACTTGCATGAAATAAAACAAGAAATCATTATCACGTGATTTCTAGTATCAATTGTAAATGGTACTTAATTAAAAGAGAGGAAAAACTTATTTATTCACAGTTTGAGTAGATCTGACACGCATTTTAATCTTTAAAATTATATTGTTTTAATTCAACATTATTTGTATATCTAATTTTAAAAATAAACTGATATAAGATTTTAGATTTGAAAGTTTTAGTTGCGTGGACCCTGAGGTCCACGCAGATAATATATAAGCGAGGTTAAACCGGATGCTATGGGGAAAATTCAGCCTGCGCATGAGCTAGTCTGGTTCCTGTGCGTAATGGGTGGCTCAGGGAACCAGGCTAACACACGATTATCTGAATCGGGATCGGGATTTCGTGCCATATGCACACACACAAAAGTTCAAAGGCGCTATGGTTGTAAAGTTATAGATAAACAGTACAGAAACAAAGTATTCTCTTCAAAGAAATGATCGGCATGTGATATGAACTGTCAGTATTATGAAATAAGGTATCATGCCGAAACTGCAATCAATGCATCAGATACATGTAGCATAATTTGCCATGTTCGGTTGTTTTCCGTATAATTTTTTTAAGCATTTAAGTATGATTGAATAATTATGTCACTATAAAAGTTAAAATCTCAAGAAAAATGCATAAAAATATGAAATTTTAAATTTACACAAAGCTGTCACTTCATAGTGAATAAAGTAGTGTGAATCGTATTGTGTGCGCAAATAGTAGAATTCGCCGATTGCCTGATACTAAACATGCAAACTTCATTAATAGATAGATCATAGTTATTTTAAAAGTATGAACCCTTTGAATTCTGAGATAAAAAGTCAGGCTGTACATACGTAATGTATACGTAATACAACATACACATTTAGTGGTTAAAAGCAGGGGGCTAGAGTGGGTGGAATCTCTAATAATCTTAAGACTTTCACGTTTTCGTTGGAAACACATGCAAATGGTCCACGTATTGTAGTCCTTTTTTAAAGGACAGTAACTTGTTATACCACCTAAACCGATAAAGACTAACATACAGGTGTAGTTACATAACATTTGGAGATCTTTGCTGCATATAAGATCTCTTTGATCAATGTGCAAACGTAAAACGATAACAGTTTTATCTAAGACAGAGCGACTAGCATACAATCAGTATGAACTTTCGTTGATGAATGGTTTAAATTGAATGGGGAATTTGTTTACGGCAGACAGGTACTTGTGACGTCACGGCTGGAAAGTGTCTCAACGACAATACCTTTATATTGCATGTAGTGGTTACAACTTTATGCATGCAGGTATAGTATTAGAACCATTTTAACAAGAGCTTGGACTCTGGGTAGTTGTGTTAAACAGCATTGCGACCTAGGACTGTCTATTTCATTGCTGGCCATTCAGCCATAGCTCTCTGAAATCAACAAGATTTGTCTGGCATTTGAGCTAAGACTACGCAAATGGTGCAAATTTCGCTTGAAACCCCGTCATTTTAAACTTGTTTTGACGCAAGAAATAGATAGCTTTACGTCTTACTGAAAGTCCAAGGTCTTGTTATGATGGTTCTAAAGATATTGGGGGGGGGGGGGGGTCTTGACTCCAGCTTTTCTAATTTACATTGTATAGATAATGAAAACAAGTCTTGGAACATCCCCACTTCCCCTAACGTCGACCCCCCCCCCCCCCCGAAATAAATTCTAGTTCCGCCCATGCATACATCGGTTTTAGAGTATGGGTAGTTTACACTCTACAGACACATTATCTTATATTATGTGCATGTTATGTAATAACAATAGTTACGTTATATCATCGACATTCATGATTGTACTCTAATATGTCTCGCGTTAGGCCTAAAGTGAAGTAAAAATTACCGAAGTTTTCAATTTTTTAAAGTTTTAAACGCAATTAAAACAATACCCTTATTCTGGTCGTTGCACATATCTCTGTCTCTTTCTCCCTTTCTCTCATCATAATCATACTTTTCTTTTGTTTAGACGTTAAAAGAATCAATGTCATTTGGTTGAATATAAGCAAATATACAACACATTTCCCAGTGCTTGAATGATACTGATCTGTTGTCCTCCTGAGAGAGAGAGAGAGAGAGAGAGAGAGAGAGAGAGAGAGAGAGAGAGAGAGAGAGAGAGAGAGAGAGAGAGAGAGATGAACGAAATTCTATTGGTGTCACAATGATGACGTCACGTTTCATTCATCAAATGTTTTACTTCTGGTGACGCACACGGCCTGTAGAGAACTTTAAGCTTAACGTTAGTAAGTACACACATACTTATATTTATCTAATATATTATATTCAATTAATGACTTCAAAATGTTGATTGCATATTAGCCTAACAGAATTCATTTTTGGTTTTATGTATGTAACGTTTATAAGTGACATTGGCCTTGCTTCGGCCGTTCGATCCTCGCTAGCCAATGGTTAATGGTTTTGCTTATAAACCGTTTGCCGATATACATGCATAGACCAATCCACACTTTACAAAAGTTATGTCCCTTGTCCGCCATCTTTGGGGAAACACCCATATATTTTTCACAGTAGCCTTTGTAGTTTAGAGGGTTGTAACTTCGTCAAATGACATTAGAAATCTGTTTCCGCTGTGAATTTTATTGCCCCAAGTTGGGGCAACCCACACATCGAAGGAATGAATTAAATTCAAAGAGATTTCTTCACAGGACGTCCAAATATTTGGTTGCATAAAGAAGGGAAAAGTTGTTTTTTCCCTTTTGACCTTTGGGTTGACCCCGCAAAGGGGAACAACTTTTGCAAAGTGTGGATTGGACTAATAGTAAATTGCCGGCGCATAAGGAAGGTAGTGTATCGGAAACCCTTGGCTAGCGAAGATGTTCGAACTTTCATCATCATGCGGTACTACCACCGTACCAGCCAGATTATTGAAGCCTACTGATACTGTACATAAACAAACTTATATTCGCATCACATAATAATCTAATAATATTATATTTTTCTCTTTATAAAAAATATATACCCACTGCTAATAATACACGTGTAGAAGTAGGTAAAGAGTGTAACTTTTAGTATGAATAAAATATATATAACGTAATGTGCTTGTAAACTGCGTAACATTGAATGCAAGTTTGACAAAATATTATTGCGATTTTCTTAACCTTTACACTGCCCAAGTAGCTAATTCCAAGTATCGATGAAATCCTACATTTATTCATTTGTCGTGTAATCTAGATGAATCTATGAAATTTATGAATGTCTACATCTATGTCGGTATATCTACACCTATGTAAATAGTAAATGTAATAGAACACTGTCTCGTAAAGACTTGTCATGAAGTAAAACCTGCTATATTTCCCCTTGTAACAAAATACTGTGGTTTCATCAATATCCGTTGAATACCAATTTTCGTGGATTTCGTTGTTAAGTTGATTCATGAAATTAAATGTTCATTGAAGTGCAATATTTATCAACATTTTATATTGATATGGCATTCGCCACGAATTTATGTATCCTTGAAACTGTGATTTTCACTTAATCCACGAAAATTGATACCCTTGAATATTAATGAAACCACAGTATTTGTCTGTCGCGTTGTCTTCATGGAAATATTTTCTCTTCTTTATTACAGGTCAGGGTGCACAATGAGATTGCACGTGAAGTACTTGTTGATCATTCAAATTTTTTTCGTCATAGTCTTATTCTTTCTACTACATAATGGCAACAAGCGACTTCTTGTGCCTCTCAATGACCCTTTTTACAACATACAACAAAGAGAATACCACGTGACAACATCGTTTCCAGGTACCCGTATGTCCTACCAGTATGTTTTGAAAACATCATCAATCCTATCAAACTTAAACGTCACAAAGGACGAGACCTTAATGTTATGGTCAAAATCCAACACCTCCTTCTGTAATAATAGCTTTACCGGATTCGCCCATCTGTTCGCCATACTGAAAGGAGTTCTTCTGGATCCTTCCTTCAGCGCGGGGCCACAAGGAGGGGAGAGAATAGAAAGCGTTCTCAACCAACCGGAAGAGAAAGAGTTCCTAACTCTAAAACCAGGATATTTTCAAATCCGTTGTGACAACATTACTGGAGATATGGAGTACAAGTTTCAACATGGCGACCATCTTGTAAAATGGATGGCAGCTCTGAAACCGGTTTCAAAGATGCCTGCGCATCAGGAAGTTGACAAAATCACCATAGCAGTAACTCGATACGAGTATGCTAATGTTTATCATACGATGACCAACTGGTACAGTGCCTTTCTAATGCTTCTGTTTTTAAATGTTAAAAGTTTCACTGCTAACATCTTGTTTATTGATAGTCATCCCCAAGGTGGGCTTGATTCTATCTGGACCACTTTGTTTGGAGGATATGTGCGCGCTGGTCAGCTGACAAAGCCTCAGTATTTCAAGACTCTGATTTGGAATATCCAAGGGTACAAAAGTCCCATGTTTCGACATAACTTGCCATCAATACCGCATATTGAAATCTTTAGGCTATTCTTTCTCGCGAAACATAACGTACAGGTTACCAAACGGTTGAATTGTGAAAAACTGCATATAACTTTTCTTTGGCGACGCGATTATGTAGCGCATCCACGAAATCCCAGAGGTATTATAAGCCGGAAGGTTAAAAACGAAAAAGAACTAGAAGACTCGGTACACAAGTTATATCCAAACAATTGTATCGTCAGCCTGCGGACAGAGAATATGAGTATGCATGACCAACTTGGGGTCATTGCAAAGACTGACATTTTAGTAGGCATGCACGGTGCAGGGTTAACACTGGCGCTGTTCCTCCCCAAAAACGCAGGACTCATAGAGTTGTACCCAAAATACTGGTCTGTTGACAACGTCCACTTTAAGGCAATCGCTAGGTGGCGAAACCTACAGTACACACAGTGGCAAAACATGGACAATAAGATGGAGTTCCCCGATTACTTCACTTATATCCCTCCGTCTGTCATTCAAAACCTACTGTCCAATATCATTGGTTTAATGTGTAAACCTTATAAAGACAAGGAAAGGTGATCATATGAATTCGTTTGTGCATACAACAATAGAAAGCTAATCATGCATGTCATGTAAATCATCAAGTTTTTATGAATTCATTTTATTTTGTGTAAACAGCTGGTTTCTAATTTTATAATAAATAATTATATATGCAAAAAACAAGGAGTTTGTTTTTTTCTGTTTATGAATATCAACAGTAATTAAAACACAAATTTCCCTATTAAAAACCCAAGAGACACAACTCCTGCCAAGGTTTTGTACTCTGTCGGAGTTAACGCCCTTGTCCACTTCGTGCGTCTTTCCTTGGCAAGTAATTGAATAGTAATCACTACATGTAAAACATCAGGGAGGATGAATCCCAGATTCCGAAACCTTTGAAATGGTTGGTCTCTCCATAGTATCAACTGTGCGAAGAATTGATCAACTCCACCCAACAAAATGTGAATAAGACTCATAGAAATAATCCCTAATGCGCTCACAGAGTCTACGTCACAATCCTTAGAACACAACCGGAAAACGTTCCACGTGGAAAATAGTTCTGTAACTGTGAAGAAAAGTTGGTGCAAAAACTGTTTGTAAAATCCATCATTCGTGTAATTGACAAACATCCAAAATGAGTAATAGTTCGGATATATGTCTAAGATAAAAAGTGCTACCATTCTCCATCTTAGAATACCCGCGTGGTAAAGGTTATAGAGACGCTTGAAGGCTTCGTAAGAGAAAATGATACATCCCAGGGTCAGGACCCATATGAGGAGCATTTCAAACGTAGCGTTGAAGTAGATGTGTTTATATGATGTTTTCCCCAGTCTTTCGTAAGAACCTTAAATCAGAAAAAAACAAACATAAACATCTTTAAAAGACCCTTCTCTCCTTATCAGGAGGCTGAAGGCTCAACAAGTCCCTTATTTGATCTACTAAATAATTCTTTTATACATATAGTTGATTACAAACTATTACAAGTATCTAATTTTAAAAAATATATAGATATTTAAACATTAAAATTTGAATACTTCCCTGCATATATTTACACAGAACTCTTCGTCATAAGGAGATAAATATAGTCCAAAATGGCCATGATTACGCAGCTCTGTTTACACTTTCACCCCATGAACCTTTCACAATTATCCACAATGTACAGTAACTGTAAATGTACTTTATTTGGCTGTGAATTATGTTGAGCGCGGTTGGCGGAATGCAGATTCCGCTTAATCAAGAACATCGCCAAATGCATTGCGTACATGTATAAGAATAGTTACATTGAGGAATACGCTGATTCAAATCCACGCCAACTTGTTCAAAAACTAATTTCCGCCAAAAATCATTCACGTCAAATATAATACGTTTACAGTAAGTTATACTTACATTAAAATAGCAAAAAATGTGTAAAATCGCAAACCTTTGAAGACGGTATCGAAGCAGTCACATTGACAGTGTGTCCGATTTACTGGGGGTTTGTTAGGGACCCAGAATATCTTGTTGACAATTCCTACAACACACATCAATATGTAGGATCAATGTTATAAAAAGTTATGCCTTTATTGTTACCGCATATCAGTATGTCTCCTGTGTTCTGGTATAAAAAGGACAAGGATTTCTTCATGAAACCACATAAAGAAAACATGTGAATCAGTGTAATATCATTAAGTTAAACAAACATGATCAATGCACAGATCTTGAGGGGATGGTGCCCCACCCCCACCCCCCTGGAAAATTTAAACTTACTAAATTAACATAAATTATAGGTGTCCGGACCCTCTCACGATTTCCTTCAGAAAAAAAATATCCCCAAACCCGCCACCCCTTTTTGGAAAAAAAATCTGAAACCGTGCATACTGTTAGTGTAAAAAATGCATATTAGTACATACGTTCAATGCATGCATGAACAATGCATGTATTGACACAAATCAATTTCAATACCTATGTGTATATATGGAACAATCGCTACTAGCGATGCTGCCACTACTTGTCCACACAAGCGGCCCTGTCTTTGAGATGGCGGCGTCCATATTGGTGACTTCATGATGAATTCACACCTCCAAGTTTTCAGCCTTAACCTTTTACTCAAAAACGGGTTTCCTCCTCTGTTAATACACATAAAATCGACATTGTATAATTAAGTTTTTAAATAATACCAGAGACAAATTTTATATGAATTTCATATCAACAGATCCATGCATAGGGAGGCTTAATAATTTTATTTGAGCACGTTTAATTAATGATGAAACTTACTTTCATTGCATTGGTATTGTACACAAGCCAGTCCGTACGAATGGTCAATAGAACTAAAGTCGTGACCCTATACGTATAGATTAAAAAAAACCCCACTGTCAGCATTCCGTTTAGTCAACGTTGTAATCTGTATTTGATCTCTATTAGTAATTTAAAGGGACCTATTGGTAATTTAAAGGGACTTTCTTGTGTGTAATTTCTCAAAGCTTTAAAAAGTTTATATAAAGGTTAATGGATCTCTCTCTCTCTCTCTCTCTCTCTCTCTCTCTCTCTCTCTCTCTCTCTCTCTCTCTCTCTCTCTCTCTCTCTGAGGAACACATAGTTTACAAGTTCATTTTTCAATATGTATTAATATTGACGACAAATCAGATACCCGAATACCGGTCAGCAACTGTTTTCTGTTTGAACTACAGAGGCATTTTTTCTAGTGCATGTAGCAACCAGATAATAATCATTAATGCAAAACTACACTTCGGTTATTTCCGTTTCGCCGAGATTGGACGAATCTTCGGAAGTTGTAATGTGGAGGTCAAATACATTTTTGGGAGTTGATTTTAATCAACTTTCCTATGCAGTTACTCAGACAAACCGAAAGTGAAACAGTGTTTGGACCTCAGCACAAATCATCGCTGCTGACAAGACTAATTAAAAATTCGATCTAATGTATGCTAAAGCATTGTTTTTCAAGGAAACTTATTTATAAATTCTTTGAAAATAGTCAAATTTTAAATGGTACGAACAGTTTAAATATTTTTTGTAGTCGTATGTACATGTATTCCTACGCCAGAGTTCAATATAACGTTATATAATTAGTCTCGTTCAACTCGACGCTCGGCTGTCTCCGTAAATCCTTGTCGGAGATTTACGGTGTCAGTCGAGCGTTTGGTTGAACGAGACTAGAGTTCAAAATTGCTTGGATCCATATAATATTCGAGAAATATTTCTATTACTGATACATAGTTTGATTGAATTAATTTTATCTTTAAATATTATTTAACATGATTCATATGGGGGTTTCTCGACATTCTTGTCGAAAAGGTCCAAAAATTCATATTAAAAAAATGTGCGTAGGGCCTAACTATATGTACTTGTCATGCAAAATAAAATATCATTGATTTTAAAATAAATAAACATCGACAAAATCAACTCCCGTCAGTTCTTCAGTACTTTGATTTATGCTAGAACCGGTCTAAATAGAATTTGTTGGACGAGTGGAATAAAGATTAGGTATTTGTTGAACTTTTTGTCGGCAGAACAATCGAAGAATTTGTAAGGCATAAGAGTAATTAAAAAACCAGCTGTTCTATAAAGAAAAATATATTTTTATTTTGTTGAAAAATAGAGGAATACTTTTTTTAACGAATATTAAGGTTTGTTCAAACATGTGGGGTGGGGTGTCAAGATTATCCCCAAAAAGGAAGTCCTAGTGTGAAATAATTACTACTGAAAGACAGGAATGTCTAAAATTCTGTACAGAGTTAAAAGTGAAACTAAAATTACACGTACGCGAGTAAATACAAGCATAGAAAATGAGGACTCATAGTTATGTTGAACTATTTCCTTATATCTACCCTTTTAAGTTACTATACAGATATTATAATAAAAATAAATCAATCGATTTTTCTTCCATAATACTTATTTAAATAGCTCTAAACACCAGATGAATGTAAATGAAAAGTTACCACAAAAGAATCTAGTATGAAGTGAATGAATTTTACTGAATTATATCTTTTTTTCTTTACTGCCATTGAAAAACAACCCTTTCAATCTTGTTTAAAAGATTGCCCCTTTATATCGATATCTCTTGTTGCACACGGCGCGTGGTCTTACAAAGGTTGCTAGACAGGAAATGCACAAACACCTGCAAATCGCCATATTGGATTAGAAAAAGAAGGTTTGTAGTTTCTGATGGATCAAATTATGTTGAAGTAAACTAATAGTTAGTATATAGAATGTCTTAGCAAGTGCTTAGATGTATGATTTTTATTTTTACAAAATAATAATGTGCAATTAGTGTGCTTCTCTTAAGCTCCTCAAAAACTACTGAAACAAAAGTTTGAATGACTTAAGTTCTTAAGTCCATAAACCACATATTTTATAAAAGCAATTAAAGTAGAAGCGAGTACTGCTATCAATCGGTGCTTCTCGGAACTTTCCGGCAGGCTGTTCCGAGCCCGGCAAGTTGCGATTGTACTGCTACATGTAAATAGAGGCTATGTGGTCAACAAATTACCCATCAGATCCACCTTATGTATCTAGAAGTTTTATTTTTAACTTCAAAATAAAATTAAGTAAAAAACATATTTCAGGTTTAAGATTTTAATATTTTTCTATAATTTCAAACAGAACTTTCCTTCTTAAGGAGATCAAGACAGTCTTCTTAAAAAAAATGGACCCGGTCAATCCAGTCCTCCTAAGAACCAAATAATCATATCTGAGTTTATTATATTATATTCCAAGTTTGTATATGCATTATTTATTCTTTTCTTGCAGAATTAACATTATAAGAACCCCGGACCATGTACTACAGTAAAAACCCCCAATGTGCCTTGTGTGATACGCCTAACCCCCAGTTGTCATATTGTAACAAATGCTACGTCGATCTTTGCGAGACCTGTGTTGAGAAACATGTTTCAAGTTATTCAGTGAAACATCAAATTGTAACATTCAAAGAAAGAAAAAAGGAACCTAAATATCCGAAATGCTCAAGACACATTGGGAGACCGTGTAAACGTTTTTGTTTAACATGTAACATTCCTTCTTGTGGGCAGTGTTATTCATCCTATGAGCATAAGGGACATTATCTCGTTGAATTTTTTGTTAACTTGGCAAAAGCAAGAGAAGAGATATCAACAGATTTACAAGAGTTGGAAAACTCCATTTATCCCGAATATCAGAAGTTTGCACCTTATATTTCGAGTCTGAGAACTAATCTGAAAAAAGATTCCCGAAAATTGGCGAACGATCTGAATAAACGAAGAGAAGAATTGATCCGAGAGATAGACGACATTATCAACAAACTAACCTCAGATTTCGTTGATGTAAAAAATAATTTTCTGTTCGCTCTGAACAAACAGGAACACGAAATCAAACAAACCGTACCCGAAGTCATTCAAAGCATTGAGGAGTTGAAGAAACTGTCAAACTCCAACGATGGATGCCTTGTCTCCGAATACAAATCCAGGAATGCTGAATTCAGAATGTTGCTTAATGAAATCGAAGTCTGCCTACCAATATTCACTCCTGGAAAGCTTAACAAAAAGAAATTTTGGAGACAATTTGGTTCTCTCTCACTGCCTTCTGTGGAAACAGAAAATCATACAAACAACATAGAATCCTCGGAAACGAGCCAATCTCCCCCGGTCCAACCTCTACCGGATGTGCCTCAATCCCCGGAAAGGTAACCCATCTCCCCCTGTTCGGACATCTACCGGATGTGGACTCAGTTCCCGGTAATGAACCCATTTCTCCTGCCCCGACCTCTACTGGATGTGCCCCAGTCACCAGAAACGACCCCATCTCCCCCGCTCCGACCCCTACTAGATGTGCCTCAAATCCTGAAAGCAATAGACACAGGGTCTGCACATCTATCCAGCGTGGCTTTACTTAGCGATGAGGAGTTCTGGACAACTGGGAACGACTGCATCATCACGCTCCATAATCTCCAGGGTCAACTATTGCAAGTCTGGGATCAAGCCATCAGATATAGCAGTGACATGGAATGGGGATCTAGTTTATATTGACCCGCCGTTTAGAACTGTGAACAAAGTATTGAATACACAGGTACAGGAGTTGCTAACGCTTCGGGAATGGAGACCCCGCCATGTCTGTTGTACCATATCCGGTGATATTCTAGTTGTTATGGTTAGTGATGATAAACAAACGAAAGTTGTACGTTATTTTGCATATGGGTCCAAGGACATTCAGTTCAATGACAAAGGGGATCCCCTCTATTCGTCTGGTCAATACTCTTTATACATATATAGTAACAGGAACGGTGATATTTGTGTAGCTGACAACGAAGCCGGTGCAGTTGTTGTTGTCAGTGAGTCCGGGAAATTTCGATTTACCTACACAGGTTCTCAAACCTACAACCGGAAGTTGTCATTTATTCCAGTCGGGATCGCTACGGATGGTAGTTTCCGGATACTTACGTCAGACCGCCTCAACAACTGCATACATATCATAGATCAGAACGGAGAGTTCCTGCGATACATTGACAGCTGTGATTTAGATGATCTGTGGGGTTTATGCGTGGATACCAAAGATAATCTCTTTGTGGCCGAGTGGAAAAAAGGTCAAGTGAAAAAAATCCAATATTGCGAAGAAATAAATTGACTATGCAATATATACGAAAAAAAAACAACTATTGTAGATTTTTTTTAGATTAATTGTCAAAAAATTGACACGTCGTGTGAAAAAAAAATGACTCTACTTTTCAAAGTTAGTGTTTGTGTGGCTTGTAATTTGTAGAGGCGTCGGAAGCAAATTGAAAATTGGGGGAGCAGAAGGGGGGGGGGGTAGACTTGTCAGAAATCTTGACAAGCCAAAAAAAGATTTTAATTATGGTTATGTATAAGTAAGGGGGCGGTTCCGACGCCAATGATATTTTTTTTGTAAAAATATATGAAATAAAAATACAGTCGGAAACAAAGAGTGATTTATGATTTATTTTATTTGCTGTTGATATACAACAAAGTTTATCCAAATATATTTTAAATATTTTGTTAAATAAAAATAAAAATCATACATTGATTTTATTTTTATTGAATTAAAAATTTAAAAAAAAAAGAAAAAAGAAAAGAAAAAAAAGAACGGTAACAAAAGCCAAAAAACCCCAAACAGATATTGTTTTTTTTAATGCAATCTGTTTGAATAATAATTAAAAAAAAAAGGCAGTAGTAATCTGTATAATTACCGTAAAATCTGAATCAAAATTAAAGATCAACGCATTATCAAGCCTGAAGTAACACTCATTTTACATGACATAGCACATGCATGAATCTATAGGGGGACCTCGGAAAAGGTGGTCCGGACAATGCAATAAATATGTATTTATTGTTAAACTTTATGACCAATAATAACCATGATTTTTAGAAAAATATAAAAATTAATATTATATAACTATTTAGTAAAAAAATTAATAAATATAACAAACATCAATAGACAAGTCCATCAGTCTGCCTATCGGAAAATCTCTCTCTCTCTCTCTCTCTCTCTCTCTCTCTCTCTCTCTCTCTCTCTCTCTACCGCGCGCATACAGGTACATGTTTTATAATTTTCTAGCGTACATTACATTCATAGAACATGCATATACATTATTACTCCTACTATCTTATCATATTATTATTATACTCTCACATTATTATTCGGGACATCTCCGACTCCGAATGTAAACAACTCCGTTATCAGATATATGCCCACTCTCGAGTATCACCTTTAAACGCATTGTTTCAATGTGTCTTAAGGCAAATAGATATATATATACTTCTCCTTTAGACCATATAGAATATTCACAAGGACATGCTGCGGTAATCTATATTTAAAACCCCGCTCGTCGATCAATGAATCGACTTCCTTCGAAAATAGTTAGTGATTAGAAAAACTTTTGAAAACAAATAATGAAATGAAGTCAAAACGCGTGTACAAGCTTGTACCTAAAGCAGTTTACTAATTCGCTTTACATTAGATTGGATCGAGAGGTACTGATAAAAATGTACTGTGTACACAGTAGATAGATAGGTGTAGATAGGTGCGTGTAGTCTCAACCGTGAAAGTGACAAGAAGGGACCGCCATACAGCATAAACTTGGACCGGGATCTTGTCTCGTGTGTAAGTATAACGCAATGTCACATGTTATATTGCTGTAGTATTTTAACTTCTCAAAAACATAATTATACAAGCCTACTTTAGGTATCTTCAGTACAGTGGTACAGCACGCCATAGCAATGACTGTAGTTTAGAAACTTGGAAGATTTACAATAGGATATTGTAGATACATGCATTTCTCTCTCTCTCTCTCTCTCTCTCTCTCTCTCTCTCTCTCTCTCTCTCTCTCTCTCTCTCATCATCATCATCATCATGCATGTGCATTCACAATTAATACGACACATTTATGAAGCCTTTGTTATGTATTTGTTATCCCTGTATTAAACATAATTATTTGTCACAGTCAAATGGATGAACGTACAAATACTGTATACGTAATTATGCATGAATGAATCCACTTCGTGTAGATCCGGAAACTGGGGCATTTAAAACTCTTACAGCATTCCCCATGCTGCGTAAGACATAAACAGAAAGATGGGACAGTATATTAATCTTTGAGTGGATAAAGTTTATTTGAACTGTAAATATTTATCAATCTGTCGTGATTTATCTATAGTTTTCATCGCTAGATTTTTCATACACTCCGCTCCCCATTTATGAAGCGAAGTGGATAGAAAACCCATTGGGTAGCGAATATGACAACTGTCTTGTGGTTTGTGTAACAACATATTGTGGTGTTTATATATAAGGATTTAAGTACCTGTAGATATATTTATTTAAATCAAGAATTACAAATGACATATTGTAATTGAAGTTTTGGTTTATGTAAATTTGTTTAACCATGTTTTAGGTTATTAAGAAAATCGCAATGAAACAGCAGAACAAATCTCGTCACCGGAAACCGAATCTGCAACAAACCGGAAACGACAAAGAGAAACACAGTTCTGTACAAAGTGAAAAAGATTCTAAAAATAGAGTCAGCCTTGAGCTTGTGATTTTTCGGACCTCATTTGCCATTATTCTGGTTGGATTCCTCGTGTATGGGTTGTATATGAATTATAGTGTAGCTAAGAGTTCAGAACGTGTGGATGGTAGAACAGTCGTTCAGAGAGACAACGGGGACACTTTCGTGGAGTTAGATTCCGACATCGACGATACAGAAGATGGAACAGTGTCCAGTAAAGAACAACAGAGAAAACCGTCTGTAAAACAAGAAATTCCGGTGAAATTGTCTGAAAAGTCAGAGACAGAGACTCCAAAAGAGAAGAAACCACCCCAGCCGCCCAAGACCGATCAAACACAGAAATCTAGATTGTCAAAGAGTCAGAATCAAAATGGCGGCAAATCGCAGAAGAACAACAAACAAAAGACAACGACGCTATCATCCGGGAATGTGAAAGAGATAGAGAAGGAGGTGGAGGAATTCAAGGCTACGTACTTGAAGAAGATGTCCCCGAAGAAGATCTTTGTGGACGGTAGGCGACTTCCGCCCGTGGAGCTGTTGCCACAGAAACCAAACAACAGTAGTGTCAGGTAGGAAACAGCTCAAATGGTTGTAAACCGGATGTGACGCAATAATAATTTAAAATTTTACATAACCATTCCAATTTAAAGTTTTGATTTTCTTAAAAATAAAATTTGATATCTTCATAAAATACGTGTTACTAGATAAAGTCACATTTATCACGATCATGGTTATTCAATGGAGAAGAATCCATGATTGTATTATTCCTAGCCAACATACTCCACATGATGCACTGATATAGAAATTTTACCGGGAGAATCCAGAGTAGATTTTTTTGTGAGAAAGGTTTGGGGGGGGGGGGGGTTGAAGGGGGATGGCCTGAGGTCTATATTCGGTAGCTTAATTATGTGCATTCAAAAAGCTTAGATTTTCCGGGGATGGACTGGAGTTTGCGTGTTGACCAGGGTTCGAATCCTTATTTTGTAGAAAAATGTAATGAGAGATCCTAAATTAAAATGATAATTAAACGCCCTCCCAAAAATGATCTATTACTATTCCTAATTTTGCAGAGTTTTCTTATATGACGAATTCCTGTCAGAGCAGGAATGTGACGGTTTGATGAGAGCACATGACAGTCACGTGAAGGAATCTTCTAAAATTAACCCGCTCATCTGCTTCGATACCATAGAGACGCTCCGGAAACACATCAAGACGGCCCGTAAAAAGGTCAAGGTTACTCCGGCTGATTTTATACCTGGTAAATGAACCTAGTTTCAAGATTACACTTTAATTTTAGAAGGAAATCTTTCTGATTGTTGCTTATTATAAAAAATCTCATTAATACCTATTTTGTTAAGTGAAACGATTGTTGATGATAATTTATTGTTTCATTTCTGCGTGAATATATGTACATACCTTAAAGCTGAACATCGCTCGTAAATAGGCACTGTCACACAAGTATCTGGAATATTATCCCTTCGATTTCGTTACAACCGATTGTACACCTGAAATTCGTGGCCGACGTATAAAGTTCCTTAAGTTGTTTTTTAATTTTTCTGCATGTAAATCTTATTTTATATGCATATTCTGTTGGTATATAATGCGTGACATGTTTATTTGATGTATGGTCTGTTCCAAGATTTTTTTTTACGTCACATTTAGCCGATTTTTAGTAAAAATATACATGTGAAAGAAGTGCACTTAAAATCGATGAAAGGTATATTTTCCAAATATCTTCATTGACACATTATCGTTTTTCACTCGGAAGAGTTCACATGAACGAAAACAGATTTCTTGTGGAGATTTATAATGGGGAATGTTTGCATCTTTTCTTAATTCGGAAGTCACTCGGAATACCCTGCGCAATTTTTCAACGTTATCATCCGGGTCTGTTGCAATAAAAAATCACCGTTGACATAACATTTTTTTAAGCTGTGTATTGAATGATATTTCATGTCATTTATAACGACGATTCCATTGAGTATTTGATATGTAACACATTGTATACCCTGAACATTTCCTATTTCAACAGATTGTACAGTGCGTATTCTAGTCACAAAAACTTATATCAAACTATAGCTAGAAAAAAAATAAAATTCAAAATAATTATAGCTTTGTTTGCTTTATAAAAATGACGATTTTCCTTAAACCTACATGCGCGGGTGACGTTAAACAAAGAATTTACTTTGAAAAGCCTAAAGTGTGTTTAACAAACGCATTACATGTAATTCAAACATTTTTTTTCAGGTACCTTTTGCGTCAACGAAACGTTTTCTAGACAGCTGTCTGACTGGTTGAAGAGCAACTGGAGTTATAGTACAGCGTTCTATCCGGGGGAGAGCAAATTCTCCAAGATAATGGAATTTCGAGTCAAAGAAGCGACCCAACTGTTGCCGGAAAACGGTGGGAAATTCCAAATAACATCGTATCCACAAGGAATAGGTAAAATACCTTTATTCAGGTGTTCTTGCTAGCTTTCTTTATTGATTTATATTTTGAAACTCAAAATTTAATCTGATAACTTGCCTTTTCAGTACATATGTTATACTTGGTATGCCAAGATTTAAACTGTGATGGCTAGTTGGTCGAAGCCATTTTTAGGCTATGTTTACCTCCTTTACACGAAGAGCTCTGTTCTTGTATAATGATATAGGAAAATGTGAAGCTAAAATGTTTTGCAGTTTGTCTTTTATTACTTGATGATAGTGTGTGGCCAAACATATCATGTTTTAAAGTTTAAGACAGATCTGATGATCAATTTGTTGACCACCAAATTCCCCCCCCCAATTAAATGAAACTAATACCAAATAGAATTGTACTAGTTTTTTGACAAAGATAAACGAGCTAGTCCAATCCACACTTTGCAAAAGTTGTTCCCCTTTGCGGGGTCAACCCAAAGGACAAAAGGGAAAAACAGCTTTTCCCTTCTTTATGCAACCAACTATTTGGGCGTCCTGTGAGAAAATCTCTTGGAATTTAATTTATTCCTTCAATGTGTGGGTTGCTCCAACTCGGGGCAATTAAATTCACAGCGGAAACGGATTTTTGATGTCAAATGACGAAGTTACAACCCTCTAAACTACAAAGGCTACTGTGAGAAATATATGTGTTTTTCCCCAAAGATGGCGGCCAAGGGACATAACTTTTGTAAAGTGTGGATTGGTCTATTGGTCAGAAATGGTTTGCAAATCAAATGTCTTAAAATACTTTTCAACATTTTGTTTTGGCAGGTTACAAGACACACACAGACTGTATAGAGGATAACGCTGACGAGAGGGATAGAATGGCCACCATTTTGGTTTATCTTCAAGACGTGGAAGATGGTGGAGAGACGAAATTTCCAGGTAAACTAAAAGCATGCCGAATTAATTGTTGAAAAGGAAGGTATGGAGAGACAAGGATAATTACTTTTATATATAGATAAAATTAATTATTATTCAAAAAGGCATTAACACTTAATTTGACAGTTTTCGGAAATTGTAATTGTGATTAACTTTTAAGTAAAATCCTGAGTTGGAATTTAGTAGTTGACAATAACTAGATGCTTATAAATATTAAAATATCAGGCTTTTTTATGCTTGATTCCATTTTTGTTCTAGTTTGTGCGTATGCAAGAACATATTATTTTCAATATTACCGCTTGAACAACTTATCCAAAAGATGACACTTACTTATATTTGTTAAATTAAGGCTGAATAATAATTGTCTTAATCATGATTATAAACTTTAAACAAAAATGTGGTATTTCCTTTTTTGAGTTTAGAATTGGGTATTTGGGTAAAACCCCGTAAAGGACGAGCGTTGGTCTGGAATAACATGAATGAAGAGGGCAAGTGTGAGGCACTGTCTGTTCACAACGCCGCAAAGGTCAACAAAGGTCACAAATACATCCTCCAAAGATGGTAAGATACACGTATGAACAATTGTCTTCATAGATTCATTAATTTTGCGATTTGAGACTCTTATTTCAGAAAGAGTTTAGATATCCTGAATGAAACAACGGGGAAAAATGAATTCTGATAAAGGATGTTGATGATCAACAAATTACTTTTCAAATCTACCTTTAATATTTAGATATGATTTTTTTTTACCTATTAACTATTTTAGTAAAGAACTTTTCCAAATATTTTGGCTCTAAAATTATTATTATACTATTTACTTGATAAAAAACTCTCTTTCTCAAGGAAATGAACAGCCCTGCGAATGTTAATGTCAATTTAGACATCGTGGTTTATTTGACTTTTTCAGTTTTGCAGTAAAAATCGTGCCTCGTGTTTTTAGTCTATTTCCTAGAGGCTTCGTATACTTGTAGTTAGATATAAAATCTAGAGGTTTGTTGATTTTTACCTTCATTTTCATTAATTCATGGATAAAATGAGTTCTAGAAATAAATGTGATAATAGAATAAATAGGTTTTTTCCTGCTGTAATAACAATAAACATGCTAAGTAGCGACCCCCCTAAGGATTAATTTTCGATCCACGCCTTACCTAGTAATAGCATCAATTGTAAAACAGACTATACTATTATATGCAGAATGTTCTTTGAAAATGTTTTTATACAAAACAGATATTATGTTCACCCAATCTTTTTTTTAAAAAAGCATGGTCTTGCACACCAAAAGCATTAAACATGGCTATGATTTTATTAAGCAACCCCATGTTTATATTTTCAACCACGTGTAGATTGGTTAAACACGAACGATAACTCTGTTCTGAATATCATCGTTTAGTTTAAATAACCGCTAGATAATGAAATAAGACATATATATATAAATAGATTTTTATGTTTTAACATAAATCAAATTAGGATATGATATGAAAAACGACCATACCTTTCGTATTTTGATAATATTATCTAAACACTTACACTTCCGCTCGAAATTTTACAGGAACTGAACAAATCTCGGGGAAGTCTCGTTAACTTTCATTCGAGCGACTCTGGATTTATTACATACTGAGCAACGATAAAGAAAACATTCCGAACACATTTGCAGGATGTTAATATAGTATAAAAATGGCTAAACCATTCAGCCCTCTTATTTTTTTTCCTTACTATCAGATATGTTGTTATTTTTAAAAATAATAGAGACGATCTACGTAGGTATGATTATGTATTCATGAGTATTACTTTCCTGTATATGCAGGTACTACTACAAAAACTTTTATTCTTTGGGTAAGAGGCCACCTGAACCGGAACTCCCTGTGCGAGCTTCCGGAACACCTCGGGTTAATTGTGACGAGTACGAGAAAGGAAGCTGTCGGTGGTACGATGAGTGGAATTATGAACACCTCGTAGACTATAGAAATCAAAGAATAAATCTGAAGTAGTTCAACAAATTGGTGTTATGTATACATTTATGTGCATGAGAGTATCATGTATATTTATTTAAAATTATCATTGAAGATTGATTTATCAATTTCCTAGAGACATTATAGTTCATTTCATCAACACACATTTGGTTCATTAGAAATATTGTGGTGCATGATTAATGAAAACCCCCCACAGAAAATGACATATAAGACGATTAAAAAGGTTAAAAAGAAATGCAAAGCTTGATCTATGACTAGTATATATTTGATCGACTGTACTTACACTATCTTGTATAAAATACCAAAAATATATATAAAAAGAACCCCACTAATGACAGCGAGATATGTAAAGTTTATCATGTAAATATTTTGCTGATAGTAGAAGTTTTACAGTACATTTAGGCCATAATACAATACAATGGTCTTAAAAGAAACTTGCAAAATCATTATGAATATTATACACACTTGAAAACAAATTAAACTGTAGCGTCCTTAACTAAAACAAACATGTATTAACGAAATAATCTGTTTAATTAATTGAAGACAGGAGTCATATTCATTTAGTATTTATTTATTTTGTATCGGTACATTTTTTTTTCTATAATGATAAAAAATATATACACTCCAGTGTATATTGAAACGTTAAAGTTTGTTAATGAAATACACTTTTTTAATCAATGATATAAAATACACTTAATTCAGATACTTCTTATGTTGCATAAAAAATAATTTACCATATTCCCTGTCAATTTTCATCAAGTTTAATCTAAAGCTAAAAACTGAGAATAGTTTTTGAAAACCGAAAATTTATAAATACTAAACGTTTAAATTACTGCCTGGTGAACATATTAACAATCTAAAACTTTAGAATTTTAGACATTTTTTAAGCCAGTATATATTATCATTTGATAGGAAAGTCTAATTTTAAGATGAAAAATTTCAATATTTTCCTTTTTTTCATTCAAAGCTCTTCTTGTAAAGGAGAGAATTTATTGTCAAAAAATGGGCACGACCACCCATCCCTCTTAATTATAAGATGTTCTTTTATCTTGACGCGATTCATTGTTTGGTCCCCTGAGTTGGTCGTAGTTAGAGGGTGAACTGATTTGACCTAGTTCTTGGTATGCCGTGTTACATGCATCGTCCACCGTGTCATAGGTATCGGGGCGTGACATGAAATCACCAGGAGGGGATCTAGCAATATTCACTTCTCGAGTCACTTTTGGTCCTTTACATGCACCACTTCTTATACACCTGGTAAAATCAAAAAACAATCTAGATAACATGGACTATTTGTAAATCTACGGGCAAAATCTAATAACAATGTAAATAAAATAATTACATGTATTTGTAAAACAACGGTAAATAAAATAATAATCTAAATTAAAACTACTATTCGTAAATCGACTGGTAAAATCATATAAGAATCACAATAAATATAACGATATGTGAATGGACTAGTTAATTAAAAAAACAATATAAATAAAAATTACTATTTGCAAATCGACTGGCAAAGCAGATAACAATCTAAATTAAAACACTGTTTCTTATTTACCTATCAAAACTATTAATTTTGTGAATAGACACAATATCATTGTTCTGTCATTATTTTTCACGATAAAAGCTTGTCTTCGAGGAAATTAAGTCTAATGTTAGAATATACAAATATAATATTTGAATTATAAAAATCCGTTTTGCAGACTTATCGTAATAATTCACTACATGTGTATTTTATATCATATCGATTAATTAATGCAAATATTCAATCATATTTCGTAGTGTGGGGTTTTTTTGGGGGGGGGGGGGATAAATTAATGCAAATATTCCATCATATTTTTGTAGTATTTTTGCCTATACACTTGCGTATACACTATTCGAAAAGATAAGTCGTATTATAAAAGCAAGGACAGATACGAAGAGATAATAATCATACACATACCAGGCGATGAGGCAGCCTATTACAACAAGACTAATACAAAGAGCAGAAATCAATAAAATGGCCAGGTCCGGGTTCGAACCCTCGTACATTTCTGCTGTAATTACAAAAAATATATTTGTTGTACAAGCATGATTGTTTGACAATTCCAATATTTAAGCAAGCAATTTAAGCAAAATGGTTTTAATTAAATTCGAAACACTCCTACACTCTAACTTTTTTCGACTTTTTAATGATTTAAAAATTAAGAGATTTGATAGAGACTAAAGACTCGGGAATTTAAAAAATGGTAATCAATTATGGACTATTGGGAGATGTGACAATTTGGAATTGGCCAGATAAAAAAACTCAAAGGATTTAAGACACATACTATGAAGTTTTAAAAGATAAACAAGAGGCCAATTGGCCTTAACGGTCACCTGAGTAGCATATAACCCATATACAAACTTGTCGAGGAGTCTCAAATATGCATATAATTAGGTTTCATTCTGGAGTAGAAAAATCATAAATTTGTAAAGACGACCACCTCCCTGCCAGGAATCTTTCAGAAAGAACTATGAAACCTATAATAAAATATATAAAAACTTAAAGATCTGGTCTACAAAATCATGAATTCAGTTTTCCTTTCAGGTGTGTGGGAGTAAAGAAGATACTTTTTTTTTTACATTATATGCATTAACATCTATACATCCATTTCAGGTGTGTGGGAGTAAAGAAGATAATTTTTAAAATTATATGCATTTACATCTATACATCCATTTTGGCCTTGTCCTAGAGTCAAACCCATACTCCAGGGGACATGAAAATTCAAATTTCAGTAGAGGACTTAAACATAACCTTTAAACTTAAAAATTTGAAATGCATCTTATTAAAAAAATATCAATCTATGAAAACTTTACATTACGGTGATTTTTATTTTAAATTAATGTTATTTTATCCACATTGGTAGCTTTACTTGTATGAGTCCTACTATTGTGCATCTCGAAGCGATAAAAAAGTAATCAAAAATGATTGTTCTATATGATTTTACGTTTCATGGAATGATGTAGCTGTAATTATAATAGCATTGCTTATACAAATGGGAATAAATCTAAAGTTCTCAAAGATTTATAATTTGGTTTTTTTCCTGCATGTTTTCGAACAAATAGAAACCATGTTGCTCAGTCAACTTTGAGAAAAAACTTACGTGCTGCAAATGAAAAATTGGAAGCTACACTTTTGATTGGATTTTGTTGGTCTTCACCAAACAAAGTATAGAGCTGAAGATGATACACACTGCCTATAATATCGTCCTCCACATAATCTAAGATAATCCAGTTCTGGACCTTAAAGATCATCTCAGATTGAAGTACTTGGCCATTATCTAATAAAAGCATTTGATAAATCCATTTAGATTAAAGCAAAACTCTCAAATAACTGAAAATCTTATACAGAACAAAACTATAATAAGACAACACAATATATATTTAATCTTTGGTCAATAATGTTGTGTTATGATACCTTTTGAATATGTGAATTGGAATCCTTGGATAATATAGCAAGATGGGGCCCAGGTCCAGACAATTCTAGCTGATTTTTCGAGTGTATTAGATATCTTTATTTCAACTGGACCAAAATCTACAAAATCATGCATATATAACGTGACGAAGTATACTTTATACCAGTATTTCGTATAAGCTCGCCTTCCCTCTCTTATTTCTCTCTTTCTCTTACTTACAATTGTTGACTCCTCTTAAGGAAGTAAGATTTGTTATCTAAAAATACCAAATTTGTAAATGATGAACATTTTTTAGTATTTTACAATCATTAATTTTTCTTTAAAATTATGCAATTTGAATAGCGTTTGTTATTTAAAAAAAATAAATGTGAAAAAAGCAATGAATTTTATTTCTAATCTGATTGTGTTATTTACTTAATTATTTTAAGTCAATGATTTCCCTCTAATAAAGGATGCCGACGAGTGCTTAACTATATCACTCGGTCACATCGATCATCGACAAAAACTTTCTTAATCGACTTCTCGTTATAAAGGACTATATTTGGTATGGTTAAATATCTGCCCTCATTTTAACCTATTTTTAAATAGTATCGTATTAAAATCAAATCTTCCTGGAGAGTATGTCTGTCACATTAATCTTGATATAAGGCATCATTGTCCAAAAGCTGCTCATCTATGACGTCACTAAAATGGCCAATTCTAACGATTTCGCAAACAAATGAATACTCGGGTCATTTTTCCTTAATATTTTGTCATTATCATTGGTACGATTTTGACGTATGTTTTTGTTTATATAATTATTCACATCATAGAAATGGTAGTTGAGCGAGGGTAGGTAGTTTCCAAGCCAAAGAATGGTGCAGAAAAAATTGACTATAATCCGATTGATATCACGTGAGCCTGGATAAAATAACCCTTATATCGCAGATTTTTCTTGTAGATTAAATGTATAAGCTGTTTCAAAATTTGATCGAAAAAAACCCCAGCAATGGTCAGGTAATCTTAATATATTTTTGAACCAAAATTAAACCTCTTATCATATTCATCATCATGATCATTAGCATCATAATCATTAGCATTATAATAATCATCGTAATGATCATTAGTATCATTATCATCATAAAAATCATAAAGATTTTCGATTAAGTACCTGCAGTCTTCTAGAGACATAAAGTCCGGCTGAGTTATATACATCCATTTCCATGGTAACAGTTTCCACTGAGACGTCGCTGACATTTGTTACAAAACAGTTTGAGAATGGAAGGTCAATAGTCTTTCCAAACAATTCCCCCGTCGGCAGGTTTGAGTCGCATGGGTAAATGTTACAGTAACTTTGATCCTGAAACAAGGATTTACTTTATTATGTATGTAATCATACAATTATACATACAAATGTAAAATAATCTAAAAGACTAAATACTTTGATAAAAGTATGTAATTCATGTCAACCTTTGGGGGGTAAATATTTTCTGGTTGTTCATTCTTTTTAAACCATTTATTGTACATAAATTGTTTTTATGTCTGCTTGCCTTACCACCACCATTGATATAAAACATAACTCCTCTTTAGAGAATAGTAATGGTCATTTATTGAATGATGCAATAAATGACAATGAACAAAAGGCACAATAAAAAACATGTACAAAGTAAAATAAGTTACATGTATGTACATAAATATCAAAAGAAAGGAGACAGATCATAAAAAGTCAAGTTTGTGCCTGAGAGCAACAATAAGTTGTATCGAAAGACTAGAATACAATTTCGGCATAATCGACCTAAAAAATATCTAGCCAAAATTAAATGAGTCTCAAGAATAATGCATATCTGGAGAAAAAGGGGGCGTTAACCCCACCTTAACAAGGTAGGCGATATTTGATGAATACCTTGCCAACATCACAAATCAAATAGTGTCTATGACATTTAGAAAATATGACAAATAAAATGGTAACCATCAGCCCCTGTCTGAATGGTTATTTGAACACGTAACATATATCTCAACATTAAAACATCATTGTTAAATGAAAATAGTAACCAACAGCCCCTGTCTGATTGGATACACACAGAAATGTCAAATTACATTGAAAATAGTACTATCAGCCCCTGACTGAACAGCACACAAAAAAGAGTTTTAAAATTGTAATGCAGGAATACGGATATATTTCCTGAACGCATTGGAGTTCCATCTACCCATTGTTTGAATTTGCAGCTCTGAGAATCCTCTCGCAGCTGCAGTTGTTGCTGCTCCAATGCGAAAACTATGTGATTGGTAACGGTTAAGATCAAAATTGCAAAATGAAAGGGCAAGACGAAGTTGTTGTGTAAAGTATTGTTTAGAGATAGGCGTATTATCCATGAAAGAAAATAGGGGGTCAGATGGAGAAGCGTGTTTCCTAACTTTGAGATAATTATGCATTGATTGGTAAGGACAAAAACTTGGGTTATTTTTGTTTTGATGTAGACGAAGGGTAGTAGTGTTAGATTTTGCATGTTTAAAGTGGGGAATGTTAATTTCCACATAACCATTTTGATGTTCATCTAAACCTGTAAAAACATTATTAAATAGAAGGAAATGTTGTGTAAGATTAGGTGTTTTGGTAATTTCCCCAATGCGAAGGAATGCACAGAAAGCTAAAATAAACATAGCTTTAAGAAGCAGTTTGGTAAAAAAGGAAGAGGTTGTGTGTTCCAAAGACTGCAAAAGTGAGCTTAAAATTTCTGGAGTGATTGGCAAGCGCGGATCAGTTGTTGGTTTGGATTTATGAAAACCTTTTAACATTTTCTTTATTAAAAATGTTTGAGAAATATCCTGGTAATTTCCCAACTGAAAAATAAAACTGAGTGATGAGATAAAAGTACGAGTTGTTGATGCCGCTAATCCTTTGATGTAACAATGAGCTATAAAAGCTGTTAAATGTTTTAAAGAAGGGGGCAGTGGCTGCTCAGTCGGGCCAAAAAATTGAATCACAAAGTTTTGATAATTTAGATATGTTGCCTTGTAAGCTGAAACTGTAGACTTGGAAAGGGAATTGCGAATGAGTACATCAACTGTCTTAGTCAGATCTTGACATGAGAGGCTGGAACCAGTGTAGGTGCTTTGTCCATATTTGGAAATCTGATGAGGAATTGTGGAACCTGCAACCGAGAAAGTAAATCAGCTGCTGTATTTGCAACTCCAGGAATATGTTGTGCTTGAAAATGGATATTATGTGACAACGACAAAATCATTAGTCTTCGCATGAGTTGCATAAGCCTGGTATCTTTGGATGTGGTTTTATTGATAACATGAACAACTGCAGAGTTATCCGAATGAATAACAACAGTGGAATTAGCTAGACAAGACCCCCAAAGTTCAAATGCTATCACAATGGGTAAAAATTCACGAACTGAAATATGGCAAGATAACCACTCTTGTGAAAATTTTTCTGAGAACCATTTTGTACCAAAAATACCCCCAAAACCTAGATTGCTTGCATCCGTAAATAAATGCAGGGAGGACGTTGAATGAACAATGTGTGATGGGAAGAAGGCTTTGCCATTAAAGCTTTCTAAGAAAACCTGCCAAGCTTTTAAATCTGCCTTTGCCTCCAAATTGAGGTTGCGATGATGATGAGGCTTTTTAAGACCTATTGTCAAGTTAATGAGTCTCCTTAAAAAAGTACGCCCAGGAGGCACTACACAACACGCATAATTTAACATTCCAATAAGGGACTGTAGTTCCTGTAATGTAACAGAATGTCTGTTTTGAAATTTTTTGATCTCTGATTGCAACTGAATAAGCTTATCATTGGGTAATCTAACTTGAAATTGCACAGTGTCTAACTCAAGTCCCAAAAAAGTCAAAATAGTAGTAGGGTACACAGTTTTCTCCGATTTAATTGGCAGACCTATATCCTTTGCTAAAACATAGAAAGCAAGCAAAGAACTGTAACACTCAGGGGAAGAAGGTGCGCCAATAAAAAGAAAATCATCCAACATGTGGACACAATGTTGTACCCCAAATTTTGTAGTTAGAATCCACTGAAGTGCTGTACTAAATTTCTCAAAGAGATTGCAGGAATAGCTTAAGCCAAATGGAAGTGTTTTGTCATAGTAATACTGATTATTTATCATGAAACCCAGAAGTTCAAAATCGCTAGGATGGATAGGGATTTGTTTATATGCGTTTTCAATATCTATCTTTGCTAATAGAGCCCCTTTTCCCACCTGTTTGATGATCTCGATTGCATTATGAATTGACTGATATTGGACTGTACAAAATTCCTTAGGAATGTGGTGATTAATTGAGGCCTTTTCTGGAAATGATAGATGGTGAATTAATCTAAATTCCCCAGGGGATTTTTTAGGAACTAGACCTAACGGGGATATCTGGATGTTCGGAAAGGGAGGCTTACAAAAAGGTCCAGCAATGCGCTGGTGCTTTAGTTCTTGATCAATTCTTTGTTGCAGAATATGTTCCTTGCCCTCGATAGAAGAGAGATTTCTAGATAACCTAAACTGGCGAGGTCCTTTGTATGGAATTTTGAAGCCAAACGTGAAACCTTGTATGAGAAAATTAGCTAATTCTGACTCATAGTTTTGTAAGTAGTGAGTTAAACTATAGATCCGTATTGGAGTTGAAATTGATTGATCCTTTGTTAGTTGTAGAGGATTTGTTTGAGTTGTTGGTAGAATTGTTTGAATGGTATTTTGAGGAACTTTTGAATTTAGGGCAGAATTTCCGCCAGTGTTTCCCAGCACAGAGCTGACAGACATGGGGGTGGGGGCAAGCATTGCCTTTTGGGCAGGTTCCATGGTTATTATAAGAGAAGCAGTATTTGTGTTTTGGTGGGGCACGAAAGGGCTGTTTCTTTGTTTTTAATTTGAAATCTAGACCTAACACCACTGCTTCTTGGTACAGTTCCACATTTTTTAGATGCCATGGGCAGGCTGCAGGGTCTCGTTGCCTCCAACGTCGAAATTTTTCATCATAGAGAAGGGCTGCATGATCCCCGCAAGAATCAGCAATTTTTTGAATAGTCTGTGCATAAAGCATTAAATTGCCAATTTCAGTTGGGGTTTTTTCTGCCACAATTGCAACATAGATGTGGAAAGCTTCAGTCCATTTAACCATGGACTTAATGGGGTCCTTATCATTTGACTTAACAAAAAGGAGCTGTCCTTCTTTATCGATTGACTTATAATTGTCTGACTGAGGGATGGTAAAGTCTGTTGGCAACAGAGATGAAAATTTCACGTACTCCATAGCATGAATTTTAGATCGGATCTTATCATCGACCCCCAATGTTAAGAGAGTAGCAGTTGTGGAAGGGGTCAAGTCAGGTAGATTTGGGGTGGCAGATAATGAGGAACACAGTGTACCTGTGGCTGTCATTTCTTGTAATAGAGTTGGACTTGCTTCTGCAGATGTTGACTGATCTGTCGTTGGCACCACCGGGGGTGGGTCTGAAGAGGCAATTGTCTGAGGCACTGGAATTTCTGCAGTTGACAGTTTTTCTTCAATGACCCGTTTACATGTCGTTTCGATAATTGGAGTTATCGAGCTCATGCACGCTCTTACTAAGTCCTCCACGGCTTGATTCGTAGATGTAGAGGGCTGAATGTCTGTCGAGGGGGATTGCACCTTCCTTCTCCTTTTGGGTCTGGTGGCCATTTTTATGTATAACAATAAATAAATGGAGTAAAATAAGTTATTTGTATGAGCTACAGCTTCCTAAATAGGAAGGTATTTAAAGTAATAATATGCTTTGAGCTAGTGTTATGCTTAGAGCTATTCATATGGTTAAAGATATTCATATGCTTAGAGCTATGCCTTTGCTTAAAAGTACTCATATGCTTATAGCTAGTAATAAGTGCAAACATTCAGTATGCCAATGGCCATGAAAATCACACATGTGATCAATGCTTAGAGCTAAAATATGCTTAAAGCTATAGAACATCATCATGCTATGAGCAGAATAATTACCAAATATTGTTAACCTGGGTACAGAAACATGTATGCTTATAGCTAAGGAATGTTTGTCATATAATCAGCAATGTAGTTTTGAGACATGACCAGTGAGACAATGAACTCCGAAACAAACAGTTTATATACCCCATAGTTAACGAATAGTTGGTTATAATATATATCTGTTAAAATTGAATTGACTTGTTTGATACCTGTTTGGGTGTTTAAACAATATCACTGGCAATATAACAACAATGACCCGCAGCAGCACTGCCACATATCACTGTAAAATAGGCAAAAATTATAAATAAACACATGAATAATGAAACATGCATACATGTATACAGCATATATCATAAAATTAATGTAGAGCCAACATAAAAATTTACGCAAACAATACTAAAATCAAGGTCATAAACGTAAGGATGAAATATGTTGAACAGTTAAAGTAAAGATAACAATATAGATAGAAGCCCCTGTCTTCTAACCTGAATAGTGTACAATTTTTTATAGTGTTATTGTTGAAGCAACAAAATGCCTCTAAGTTGTCTTTGGAGTTTATAAAAACCCAGTCTGTTGAGATGAACGCCATCACTTAATATTTGATTCTGGCTGTCTGTAAAACCTCTTAACTTCCAAAATGAAATATGATGTTGTACGCAAGCATCATGAAGAAAACGGTTGGCACAAATGGTCCTTCGTCGATATTCATCTGGTGCAATATACCTAGTTCTTTCCCTCGGAAAATAGCTAAGGACAGTGACCTTTTGTAAATTAAAAAGATTTTTCAGCTGTGTCAAAAATGTCACTAATCTCATGAGAATCACCTCAATGCTCCAATCTGGGTCACTCGAATCTAAATCGTTTCCACCTAAACAAACAATCACATACCGTGGTTGATGCTGACGGACGGCAGCAGTTATCAAACTCAAATGTCTGTCACTTGAAATAAGTCCCCCACTAATTCCATAAAATTTTACATCGCTCAATCCTGTAATATCAAACACTGAAGAGCTAGGTAGACGTGTACCGATATACGAGCTCAGTCTGTTTACATGAGAGTCGCCCACACACAAAGTTGTCATCACGCAAATAAGTAAAGTTACATAAACGATAAATAATCACAATAGAGTCAATGTTGTCCTTTATCGCATCACATAATTTTGGTTATGATGTAAGTGGATAAAAAGTCAAATCTGATATCAGATCGCCAATGTTTACAAACAGTTACACCGTACAAGAATTTCCGCAAAAGAATACACCAATGACACAAATAAAGGGAACTTACATTATTTTACATAAATTCACAAATTTCATCAAATCAGCTTAATGGAGCCAAATACAAAGTATCTGGACAATTGTGCGAGCAGAAAAAAGTTTTAACAGCCTACACAGAAAATCATAACTTTAGAAGAAAAAAAAATTAAAGATTGCCATTTGAGGAACATTTGGCTAATGGCAAAATGAGACTGAGCTGATAAGAGATCTGGAAATAAGAAAAATTATTACATCTATTTTCTTTTCTGGGGTATGGATAATTTTAAGTTTATACTAGTTATATTAACGTGGTCAATTAACACTGATAAAACATTTCCAAGAACAAGAAAACAAGAATAAAAAAAAATAGATTGAATCAGAACAATAACTGAATGAAAAATAATACTTCTGAAATTAAGGTACTTATACTAGCTCTTTACACGTATCTCTAGTTTTCAATCTTTAAGATTTAAAAGTTCCAAGAAACCCCCCAAAAACACATGCTACGTCACTTTTGCAGAGTATAACAGTTTACAGTAAAAAAACTTTGTATTGATAATAGGGCTAACTATGGGAAATGTTGAGGTTTTAAAATGAATATGTTGTGTATTATTAATCATAACAACAATAACAATTGTATAAATTTCTCGCACAGCACAACAATATTTACCAGTTAATCTACAATAAACAGTACGCTTTTGTGAGTAAGTCATATATCTCATGGCTTAGGACTCGTTAACCGATGAAGAAATATTCTAATTTCTCCATAGAATCGTTTTCTTCCCCTTTAATGTACCCATTTATTTCCACTTACCCTTGTAGGATTGAGGTACTCATATTTTCTGTTGTTGTTAACTTTCCCCATACTCTGCGCTTTAAACCTATACTTGATTCTTTTTACGCCACTGTGGGGATCAGAAGCTCCCAAAATATGAACACTGAAGGAAAAAGGCCATTAAAACAGTAATAACAGTAATATTCAAAAATCAATTTTACTCTTCATTAAGACAATGAAAATTTATATCTACAATACATAAAGATATTCGGAGATTATCGCAAACAATTATATATCTTTGCACAATTTTATTTACGATTTTATGTACGAAAAAAAAATAGTTTTGATCTGAGTTATAACTTTCCAAAATGTAAGCCAATTGCAATGCCTTAAAACTGTATACAGTCAAACATGAAATCTTGAGCTCGAACATCAATATATCAAATATCATGGACATTTTTTTTAATATCTGCATCTCAAATCTCTAAAATTGATTTTTTTATCGGGCATGTCTATTTCGATCTAACTGACTGTACATAAAAAACAAATTCTTTTCCCCTTCTAGGTCACCTATTTAATCTTTACCTGCTGGTAAAATTCATTTTGTCCTCTCCGACATTTTCCCGTAATTCTGCTGATGACACTGCTGGCTTGCTTGAATCATAATGTAGAACAAATCTTTCCTCTTTTGTGTTGCCAAGAATATCATAAGCTTTAACCCAAACCGAGAAAGAACTTCCATCTTGCAGATTTTGGTTCTCCGAAATTTCAATAGAACTGTTTTTGTAATTTAGATGCTGATAGGTTGGTGGTGATGATTGGTCCTTACCAATATTGTAGGCAACGTTATATTTGATGATTCCTCGGTCATTGGGTATGGCGTCTCTGGATCTTGTTCCTTCCTTATCATCGTATTTATCAGGTATATTTTTGTAGCCATTTCGATCTCCGCTATCACCAAGGGATGCTGGAAACAACCTGATGCGGGCTAAGAAGTTGCCATTTTCGTGCACTTCATTTAAAAAGTGATTCTTCCAGGAAAAGGAAAACGTATGTGGGTTTATGTTTTGCCATTCAAAGTTTGCTATTGAATTACCGGATGTTGCATAAAATGGGTGGGATTTATCTGACATCACCCTTGAAATTGGGTCATAAATGACGAAACGTCTGACGTAGGCCGAGTTATTCGCTTTGTCGTTTATCTCCAGTATCCAGGAGTAGACTCCGGGTTTATCTGGTTGATATGTAAAGGAATGAGCCCCTCCCTCCGTAGTTTCATAGAACTCCCTTATAGTAATAGGGACGGGATTTGGTACTAAGTCTGTGTACGGTTCCTTTAATGTGCCATCTCCTCCTTTCACCAGTTAAAAAACTTCCAGAGCATAACGTGCTACTTTAGATAACTGGTCCTTCCACCCTTTCCATGATATTTGTATGTGTGCCTGGGTATATGAAAAAAAGAATACGTCAGTTAAATACAGGTTACGAAATGATATCGTGTTAAATGAATGTTCTGGTATAATTTTATGATAAATGATAATAAATAAAAGTTTGTTTTTGCCTTTGTTGATGAATATTATATTCAAATAGTTTGAAATAAAACAATACAATTTTTATTTCAAAGCCTTCCCTAGAAGATCATAGTGATCATCTGCTGAATGAAAAACTAAATCCGCATCCTCATATTGTTTATTAAACATACCAATAATTGCCTCAACATTATTAAACTTTGTTTCTTTTAAAAAGAGTCGTGAAGAAGATGTTACCATTGCGAAGTTATTTTGGACAGACATCATATCTGAAACGGGGTATGTGCATTCGCTCTTCTCAGTGCAGTGGTAGGGTATCTCGGTATCAAACTTTATGTTGATTATTCTAGTTGTCGCTCTACCAGAGTAATACTGTTTCCCCCCGCCATTATCAAGAATTCGAAATCCCCCGTTTTCTGCTCTGAATGTGACCGAGTATCTACAAAATCCCAAGCAAACGTGTATTATGAAATATAATTAGATGTAGAAATGAGTGTCAAAGAATATCTTGTTAACCATGTAGAAAGACGTCTTCACCCAAAGGTCAAAAAAATATTTTCCTAATCGGGATATACTTTGACAAATTCATAACTGTAGTAGTTATTCGCAGGAATTAACATATTTTATTACCAATGCATTGTCAAAATGCAACAAAAACGCAGGTAAAAACCAGATTTTTAAAATTGAAATCAAAATACAATTCTCGCGTCCACTACCTATCAAAAAGCAAAAATATGTACATTTATGACAATCGTGCTACACGTTAAAAATTGTATAAAGTGACCTTTAACCCTGTTGCTAGTGTTAAACTTGTACGCTTATATCCTTAATGACACTACTGTAATAAATAACACTTATAGTCTTTTACCTTTTTTGCAACATGTATTCAGTTGTAGACTTAAGCCATAAACCCTTAATCTAGTTGCCACATGTTTTTTTTTTTTACAGTTGAAAACGAATATTCTTTAACCCTATTGCTTTATACAGTAGACATGTAGCTTTACGCGAATGATCTTTAAATCTGTTGCTACCTTTTTGCAGTGTACATTTATGACTGGAGCCTGCTGCTACATGTACCTGTGTACAGTTCTACACAGTTAACCTCAGCCTTGTTCTACATGCACATTTGTATAAGTTTACAGTTTTAATTTTACTTGTACTTGGCCTCTCGGTACTTACGTATCACCGGAATCAAACCGGATGTTGAAATCGTCGATACTTGCGTCACAGCGATAGAGTTGTTCATTTACAGGATAATCCTTGCTGACGCCATTACAAACTAATACTTTACTGTATTTTTCTAGAAAAGGATACGTAACAATAAGTTCTTATTTCAAACACCGGGTTGGCTTTGAAAATTGATTCAGTATATTTTATGTTATCATTTCTACGTGAAAAAAAACAAAAAACCCTTTTAATCCGCATCACGTTACCTTTTTTTGGGAGGGGGGATCTAACTATTAAGTATGGGCACATATCATTTTCTCTAATTTTATGTAAAAAAATTAATTACAAAGATGATATAGATACCAATGTGCTTGTAATTAAATCAGACTTATTTTATTCTATAGAAATATCCAACTTTGAATCTCATCAATCAGGAAGATGCCGTTTACAATCATCTAAATAATTGTTTTTTTTTAATGAATTTTATAAGTGAAACTATGGAAACACATACTTGTATAGTCTGTCCAAAGATATTTATGCTGCATGGACTATTTTTAATACACCTGTGAAAGAAGTGCAATTGAAATCGATGAAAGGGAAAATATCTATAATAACTTCATTCACACATTATAATTTTCCTAGTAAAAATTCACAAGAACGAAAACCGATTTCCTACGGAGATATAATAGTGAATGCGGACATCTTTTCTCCATTCGGAAGTCACTCAATATACCTCGCACAATTTTTTAACATTATCATCCGGGCTTAATTATGGCTGATGCAATGCAAAATCCACGTATACTTTCTATTTTTAGCCTGGTATTGAAACTTGACAAGCTAGAGGGGTGTTTCGAAAGGAAAATCTTGGGATTTTTTCATACTATTGAATGAACATCATCTGAATCAAAATGTTTATTGTATTAATAAATATCGAATGATTTAAGAAAATATGCGGCAAAAACATCTTGGGACAGACTTTCGATGTTTTACTATGTATTGAATAAATGTTAAGGGGGATAATGTTGCAAGCACCAAAAATCAAATGTTTATTTTCTATCTCTAGTAAATGAAGATGATTAGATTATTAGGTGTGTAAATATTACTTTCGTCCGTCACAATGAAACGAAAAAAAGGTATCAATCTGTATGAAGTAACTTTTTTTTCCCGTTTATAATCAATAAATGTTTCAATCTGTTATTTATGAGCACAATTTATCTTATGATTCTATATTGACTGATAAAATTGTCAACAATTGAAATGAAATTTTCGTTACCGAATTTGTTGTCAGGCGAACATTCCCAATATATCAACCATTTTAGTCTATACAATTCTTGCAAACATACAATGTACGGTTAAACGATGTAAGCTCAAAGCAATATTTGTTATGAGGATAAATTTTCGAAGATAGTCAATTTCAATAAGACGCGTTGAAATTTAATTTTTGTATGTATAATCCATAATTTGAGATGTAAGTACAAGTATTCGTAGATAAAGGATACCTACAAAATTTAAAATTATAACCCACACGAAAATGATCCCGTGATATTCAAGTTCTTTAGATGTCATTCAAAATTTGTCCTTACTGCATACTAACCTCCATTGTTTAAATTCGTCACCCTGACATTGACATCTGCCTTGGTGATTCCAAAGGCATACTGGACAATGTAATCTGGCCTGCTCGGAAAATTGAGGGCACTGGGGCTGAAAATAGACTGTAAAGTAAAGTTAATCCTGTTGGCGTCCCTGCGGTTGGTCCAGAACGTTTCCACGTTACCGGTGCTCATAGCAGAGTCGATTGTCATGTTGTAAATTAACATTCCTTTAACTTGATGATAGTATCCAAAGTCCAAAGTACTTTGTTCAATGGATGGATAATAAGCTTCGTCACTTGGATCTTATAAGAAAATGGATATTGCATATATTAATTTAATTCAATGTGCTCAAGTAGCATAGAATGTGAAATGTAAAATCAACAACAGCATACAATTTAAGCAGTTTGACGTTCCACTGTTCTCAGGGGAAAATTTGTTGGTACACATGCACGCAGTTTTGGTGCAGTGACCCGGATAACAGGGTTTTAGGTGAGAACAAGCTGCCACTGAAAACAAAATCAAACATTTTATGAATATATAAATATATCTAAAATTATGATAACATATTGCAGTCATACATGTACATCTCGAAACAGCTATTTTTTTTTTTAAAATTAGAAGAAAAAATAACAATTCATGTCAAGGTCAATCGAGTGCCTTACTGACAATAAACATTTAAAATGATTTAATGATTATAGAAAATGTTGGTGCCTGTTTAAATAAATTTTAACTAATTCGTAATAACGTTAACGAGATACTAAATCGTTTGAAAGAGATGGTACAATGTATGCCGTAATAACGTAATAATAAGTCGCTCGAGATACTTCGTCCTTATAACGAGACATTTAGTCGTTATGAAGTGACACTAAATCGTACAAACAAGATATTTAGTCGTTCTGACGTGATAATTCGTCGTTATAATGAGATAATATGTTGAAATTACGAGAAACTAAGTCGTTTTAACGAGATACTAAGTCGCAATAACGACATAAACTAATCATACGAAAGAAATGCTAAGTCGTTTTAAGGAGATACAATGTAATAAGAACGAGATACTGAGTCGAAGTAGTCGTTATAGACTTCTATAATCCCGTAAGTAGATAAAAAGATTTATAGTTAATCCATGTAAGCTATAAAATTTAACCAAAATAGCCCAAACCTTATACAAGTACTCCTGAAAATGGGGTCATATATTCAACAATTGTCATTGAAGTTTAGGTTTCTTGCTCATTCCGAAAAATCTAAATAGTTTGCTTGCTAAATGCGTTTTTGTAAAGAAAAGGCCTTTTTAAAAAAGTTGAATTATATCTTCACCATTTAGATACTAGCGCACCGCCCCAAACCAAAAGTCATGACCCTAAAACCATTAATTTCAAATCTTTGGTAAATGTCTCTTTACGTATTTTGACCATGCACCTAATCTGTTTGCTAAATGCCTATAGTTATAGAAAAATAATTTCACAACATTAATAGAGGCTTCATTGCTCATCATAACTTTGTGCTTAGCTTGTCCTCTCAATTTCCAGTCAAATAGAAGGAGACCTAAAAAAAACACCTCCCAATTTTGTTTTTTACACATTCATTTTATATAACCCGTAAATTACGAATATGTTGGTCACCGTTAAAAAGTTGTTACTGCTGATAAGAATATTAACCATTAAAAAATCATTTTATATCCACGCAATAACATTAAAATGTACTATATGAAAATCATGCAAAAATTGAATTTACCTTCGCGTGTGCAAAAAACCAGAATTTAGGTTCGTTATCTAATGCTTTATTAAGGTCCTCCGTTTTCCAACGGAAGACCTTATTGTTTTCGTACGGTTTCTTTTTCCCTATTATTATTATTTTTCTTTTTTTTTCTTACAAATTTTGTGCCCGCGATTTCTCAAAAACGGCCCGGCCGATGTTCATGAAACTTTTAGATCTAATAGATATTGATCTAAACTTAATATACATTTTTTTATTTTGATGACGTCATTTCCGTTTTCAAGATAGTGACGTTTTAGCGATTTTCAAAGGGTCGGCTTGTCCAGGGACCTCCTCCTAAACGGTAAAAGATATTGAGTTCAAACTTTCAGGGATTGTAGACAATAGATTGTAGATGTGCCATTTGGCATTCATATTTGTCATGCACAAGAGGCGTTAAAGCTCGCCTGGTCCCGAAATTGAGATTAAAAAAACGTCATAATTTTTCATGGTTTTCTTTGTTTATCTGTCTTCTGAAAAATATTTTGTTAACACATGTAATGTACATTTTTTTCATTTTTACAAGACCTTTCATTTGATATCAAGAAAAAGGGGCTGGTTTCTCAAATTAGGGGACGAAAGGGCCCTAAAGTCTTTCATCTGTAGCCGTTAATTGAGGGATATTTTGTGAAATGTTTTAGAAGCAAATATGTTTATCTCACAGTTATGTATCTAAGCAATGTAATGATTTTATTATGTGTTACGTAATTAACGGTTTTTTGGGGCCAAAAGTCCAAAATTTCGATCACCCATATTTCAGAAAGGAAAAATATTTTGTGATGCAACACGAAAGAAAAGTTGTTCAAAATAATGTTCTTAACAATATGCAACCTTCAAAATTTTATTAAACGGCCCCTATAAGGAGATAAGGAATCGGCCCCTAAAATCTTCTTTCTCATATATCTCCAAAACGGTAACGAATTTCTAAATACTTGTTGAACAAAATTTGTTGAGAATTGAATGACCTTTCATTAATTATCAAGAAAAAGGGACTGACCCTTAAAATAAGGGGACCAAAGGGCTCTAAAGTCTTTAATCTGTAGCCCTTTACTGAGGGATATTTTGTGAAATGTTATAAAAGCTAATATGTTTATCTCACAGCTATGTATCCAAACAATGTAATGCTTTTGTCATATATTACGTAATTAAGGGTGTTTAGGGGCCAAAACTCCAAAATTTTTATCACCCATATATCAGAAAGGAAAACTATTTTGAAATGTAATACAGAAGACTGTTGTTCAAAAAGACATGCTTAACAATATGCAACCTTCAAAATTTCGCCAAACGGCCCCTATAAGGAGATAAGGGATTGGCCCCTAAAACCTTCTTTCTCATATATCTCCAGAACGGTAACGAATTTTTAAACATTTGTTGACAAAATGTGTTCAGAATTAAATGTCCTTTTATTTGATATCACGAAAAAGGGGCTGGCCCCTTAAATTAGGGGACCAAAGGGCTCTTAATTCTATAATCTACATCCGTTTACTAAGGGTTATTAAAGCTAGATTGATAAAATACGTTTATATATCCTAACAATATATTGATTTTCTCTTTCGTTACACAATTAGGATTTTAGGGATTAGATGTAAACAAGTGTAATCTTTTCAATCTTAATTGGAAGAAATGCAAGTATTTATAACGCAATGTAATAGAACTTATAAAAAGTTATACATTAAAGCATTAGTACTTCACTCCTTTTTCCATATCATGTTTTGTTGTCTAAATTCAAAGTCCATGATGTCACATTTTCTTCTAAAAATCGGACGGAAGACCTCCTCGTTGCTCGCAACGAGATCGTGTCTAGTATCTTGTTATTTTCGTATTTTCTCTTTTTGAGATCAATTCAATGTTGTACAAACTACAAATGTACAACATCTAGAAATAATGCTGAAATTGTTTAATGCAAGAAATGTTTTTCAATGGCAATTAATGTCTTAAAGAAACTTGTATGCATTAATAAAATAAGGTTACAAATTCAAATTTTAACTCCGTTTTAACAATAGAAACTTAGTAACATGTGGGGAAAAAATTTAATATATGATACGATTTTTGTCAAATCATGACATATTTGACAAGAAATCAGTTGTCAAATACGACATGGTTAGCTTCACTTAATATTTATAAACATAGACTAACCATCTATGCAGTATGTTCCTGTGTAGCCAGGGTTACACCTACACACCCCTGGATTGATACATGACCCTCTACTGGATCCGCCACAATTATAGGGACATATAGCTGTAATAAATATTCAATAAAGAAAGAAAGAAAGCGAAAATAAACATGATATGTGGTTAACCGTAAAACGAAACATTAGAGCATTCATCATAGTTTTCATAAAGTGGCTGTAAATATTTTTTTTTAAAGTAGAAAAAAATCCACCATTTTTGTGTTGTTATTAGATGTGACCAAACCGAAGTAAAATACATGTAACAGATACAATCTGGGATTTTGTGGGAAACAAAATTAAGACATATGCTGAAGATTCTCAATTGAACAAGACTTTTTCATGCTTTGATGTCATGCAAAACTTGAATCGCAGAATTGAATAATAGCGTAAAAAACAAAATATACCGTCGCCATTTATATTTATTATACTTTCATGTTAAATACTGAAATTTGATTGGTTAAAGGCAGTTGATAATCCGTACTATTACCCTCAGCGTTAGCAACATACTTAGCAACGGGTAACACAACGAATTGTTACATGCGCATAAATCATGCGGGTACGGTTCGCCGTAGAATTCATGTCATTTCTATATAAAAGTAGTAAAAAATTCTCTAAAATTAAGACATTCAGTATAATAAAATAAATAGTGCAAGTTTGGGAGGATAACAGTTGAAATTGACACCCCTCGAAAACCATTGTCAATGGTTTCTTCGGGGTGTCAATTTCAACTGTTACCCTCCCAAACAGTCACTATTCATATAGTGATTTCCGCCAATTGAATTATAGGATTGTGGCTAATGTTACTCCTCTTTGTATTACGCGATTGGATTCCTATCTTCCTAAACAAAGTGAGATTTTAGCATAAAATGTACTTGATTAGTATATTTCTTTTTTATATTAAAAAAACCAATGCATTTTTTTTGAAATATAGAAATATAATTCAAGATACTTAAATAGAAAGCAAACAAAATTTGTTCAATGCATTTTATCATATGTTAAGGAAAACAAACAAAAATAAACAAAAGTTTATTGGGAAAGAAATGTACATCATTTGTACAACATAATAATGAATATTCGTGTTCGAACATCAACCTATAATTAACAGTAAAATCTTAATAGATTGTAACTGTCTTAATTCAAATATTAGCTGTGCTGGCACAATACTAACCGTATAATGTTAATAAGCGCACGTTCACTTGAACATTACTAACCTAGCAGTCAGAAACATAATTTTCGGTTTTCATGTTCTGTTTTTTATTTTACATTGCACACACTATCACAATGAAGTCAACACCTCTAATTAATTCCAAAAGTAGGCTGTCAAAGTTTATACTGATTATTTAGACTGATACTTACGGATATTACAGGCTTTATTGCCATTGTGTCTCCATCCGCGACAGCAGAAAAATTCTTGATAACGTATTTCGACGTTTAAATTTCCCCAAGCACAACATCTATTGAAAAAAGAGAATATTTTATGGTTCATTTTAGTGACAGAACTTTAACTTGTTTTCTGAAAACAAAAAATCACTTTATTGCTAAATCATGATCAAACAAGCCTTTCATACAGTGCTGGATAATTCCTTAAAGCCAACTTTATTTGAGATTTCCTATAAATATCCATATTATGATTAATCTATACAGGTATTAACAGGTCTTTACAAGTCATAAATACATGCTGAAGTATTTCCACATTTTCTTCACAAAAAGCACAGACATAATCAAAAATAACACTTTTTTTCGTCAAGTAATAATGTGTAGAAAAAGTTCTTTAAAGAACTCTGTATTGACGCCATTGTTTTGAAGAATCAGTAGCTATCTAAACATAAAATTTGAAGAAAAAAAACCTTTGACAGAAATACTTATATCCAAGTGGAGCAACAGTTTAATGTTTCATTTTTGAACTACCTTCAGAATGATATCTTTGCTCTTAATGATGAACTTATATAAAACTTTGTAACATTTTCATTTAACAATATATATATTTAAAGTAAAAAAGAATAAACCGTGAACAATCTGTAAGACATATAAAATGTTTATAGTGCATTGTACAAACATCTGTCAAGCTATTTTTTTTCAAATTCATGTTTTGATAAAAAAACTCATCTTCCTTCGATAATCCCTTATTTTCACCATTATCATGCTACCTTTTGACATAAATTGTTTACGTACATATACCAACACATATCTTTGTCATGTACAAAACTGGCATAAAAATAAATTTTGCCTATATAATATGTTATCTAAGCATGACACGTTGCAATTGGTAAATATGAAAAACATCTTTCGTGAAAACATTACCCAGTTTTTTTTTAATTGTGCTTCATTTTGTCACCAAAATCTATATTTGTCATAACGTCATTGCCATTGATTGCATCCAAAAACCCATACATGGAAACCGGCCCAAAGAACCCACACATGGTTTCCTATTTTCTAATAGTCTCTTAATTCAGGAGCATTTTGGTGCCATTAAAAATATGTTAATTTCTAGCATTTTAAATCCCCCTTTTGTGTGATATTTTGTCTCCTGACTTCGTCAATCTTAAAGTTTCATTCAAATTAAAAAACAAATTGCGCTTTTAAACCACAAAATTTAGATGATATGTACGGAACTGGTGCGTCATTTTTAAAGAACTTGTTGGATATGATTAAAAAATTATTATATTTCGGGGGGGGGGGGGGGGTGCTACACAGAAAACGAGACTGTTATTATAATTTATGGACTTTCGACAAAATTGTTTCAAAGTTGTGATAATTTTTTAATATGGCATATTATTTTAATGTACATTAACTTACCCAGCCCAAGTTCTGTATATACAGCCCCTCTGCCACTCACGTTTTGTCCTCCATCTGTAGCAAGTGTTCCTACAAAGTAAAGATTGTGATTAGATATAGATACATTCGTTTATGATCTGATAGGTTGTTGAATCGTGTCATATCTGATTAAAAGATAAATTCTACTGTAGTTTACAGTACCAAATTAAGTAATTAAATAAATTTTGCATAGACTATCAAAGCCTGCTTAGAGATTGCAATTCTCGTAACGTTCTCTGATGACCAAATAGTATAGACGCACAAAAAAAAATACGTAGGCATATATTATCTTATTTTCCAGACGCAGTACATTAATTTTTTTAATTCAAATCAAATTATGAAATATTTAGAGTATTCTATTTTTTTACCTAGTTTATATTTGATACAAAAAGCAATAAGAGAAACTGTTCAAGAACATGTTAAGCTGATAACTTTGGTCACGTGCATAAATTTAAAAATATTGGAACACGGAGCAGTTGAACAAGATATTTCATAGTTTAAACAACCCGGACAATGTAGCAACAAATCAAATTGACATTAAAACACACAGTGGATTGCTTGTCTTCCCCTGCCTTAAGGAAAATCGAATAGAATTTTGAGAGACAATTGCGTTCATTCCAGTGACGTTCATGAAGTACAAGTTCACGGTGTAGATTTTTCCACTTGAACTTTGAATGTTTTGATCTCAATATACCGCTATCAAAATACTGCCTAGTGTCTGTAGAAGGCGGTTTTTCCACATTAGACAGTTTATCACAAACAAAACACAGTTCGAGATCCACAATACTCCTAAAATGTGTTGCACAGGTAAACTTAAATAAATTTGGACAATGAATCAGTTCCATCAGTTTGCCTTCTATGTACATAAAGGAAGTGTTTTTATTACATTTACAATGTTTGAAGCGATTTTGTGGAGACGAATGTTTCCGTTATTTTTTCGGTGTTGTTTGTGTGTCTCTAATCAGCTTTGCTGCTAGTTAGAAAGATCAACTCATTATCTATATAAAATTTGTTGTAAAGAATTCCATGAACATTATGATGATGAAACTTATTGAAAACCATAGATGTCACAGGCTAGAGATATTTGATAATTGTGACATTCTGCTCAAGGCATCCCATTAAAGGACGTTTTCCGATTTAAATATGCTTTTTTAAAATCAAAAGTGAGGCAGACCAGGTCATTTGATGAGTGTACTTTCATTTTCATACTTATTTGGTTAATGTATACTTAAGGTATTCTTTAGACTGATGTCATAGGTGTTAGTAGAATACAAGCTCAACAAAATCACAAAGGTGGAAAACGAATCTGAAGAGGGCTTTCTTCCAAACAATATTACTACATCGAAAGGGACAAAATCAAAGTACTGAGGTACCTTTAAACGTTAAGCTAGCTTAAAGAGCTAAAAAAGTGCGAATGATTTGAGATCCTATCTTGATATAAGTTGACACATTTGCTGTATTGTAATATTTCCTTAATAGAATAGGAAAAAGCATTATGTGTATATCGCTGCGACATATAAATTCAGTTATGAATAAGCTATGAATAACACGGAAAGTAATAGATGTCATCTGCGTGTAGAAAATCAATAAAATGGAGAGAGTTGAATCAAATCAAACATTTTCTTAAAAAAACCCCGACAAATCTGATTTCATTAGTCATCTCTTTCTTGTTTTCTATTGATTTTATTAATTCAAAGACAGCTGATTGAAGTTAGTTATACATATTGTTTATAATAAAACGGCAATGAACTAGGTAAGTTTTATTTTTTTTTAATTTCTCTTCGTTTACTAAAAAATTGTGTCTGCGTGTATACTGCCAATAATGTTTAATGAAATGACCGTCCTGCAAATCAAATGATGTTACATTTAACGCTGAGGACTACAAAAGACTTCTTGCATTACATAACCTTAAATGCGTCGCAATATGCATATTTTTATATATCTATGTATAGCTAAATATAGATCTTTTTAAGAAAAGAATGTAAATCAATTTTTAAACAGCTTTTAGGGCAAAATCTAGTAAATGATTCCAGAGTGTCTGTCTTTACGGCTTTAAAGGATTACATGTATGTACAAAATGAAACACTTTCTTGACATTCAATATTAAATCATAGGAAAACTAATTTCGACAACAATATTCAATTTGACATTATTTTGAGGGGAGGATCAAGAACTTGCTTAATACAATGTTTGGATAAACTGTATTCTAGATATATTTAATGGTAAAAAATGGATAAAAACTCTGAGCATAGTTGGTTATTTTCTTCAAATTTTATAGAAACAACAGTTTCAAACATGAATTTTGATTGTGTTTTTCTCAAAATAAAACCCCAATACATCCATGTAAACAAAAGCTATCGCTATGAAGCAATGCTGGAAGAAATTATATCCTGAATATCTTAAACCTGTTGCCACCTTTCCACTAGATTTTGATCTCAAATTGTGAAATGAACATGTGAATAATTCATTGTTTTTGCAATTTTAAGGAAAACAAAAGGAAAATAAAATGATTAGACAAAAAGTTAGGTATTTTTTAATCACATTTCTGACATCCTTACTGCCTACTGTCTGAATGTATTGAAAATGACACAGTACGTTGATATACATGTACATTTAAATTTATCATTAGTAGTGTTTTTTTGTCCGGATTAGTATACGTTGAAAACATAATTTCCTTACCCCGACCATGCGGCGACGAGTCCTACAAATAACACCCAACACACGATGAATTGCATGTTTATCCCCTCTGCTCTATTAACAACGGTATAGACCCTAACCCTTGAGGCAGAACAGCGGAGTTGTTGTTAGCCCGAGAACGAACTTCATTACCGGAAGTAAAATACATGAAAGTGTATTATTAAGAGGTTACTAAAACGTTCGGTTTCGGGGCATGAAGCGTGTAAGCAAATATCAGCATCAAAACTTAGAATTTTGACAAATGTGACATTTCGCTATAAGTCGTGCCAACATAGTTTCTTCGTGCTATGTTTCAGGAAAAATTTTAGGTAGTTTTTGAGATCACAAGCGGCATTTTTATAAATTGACGCAGTTCAAGTATATCAATGACTGTACTTTCATTTTCATGCTAATTTTGGTTACTGTATGCATTGAGTCTTTACTAAACTGATGGCTGACGTTTTAATAGTCAAATGCCAATACGAAATCGGAGAAATGTTAAGCAAATTTAAAGAAAGCATTTCAAAAAGCATTTTAAATGCATAAAGACAAAATTAAAAGCACTATAATACCGTCAAATTTTAAGCTACATGTAACTACTAAAGTACCGAAAAATGTTAATTTCTTTTTCAACATTCAACTGTTTTTAAAATCAAAAGTCAATCACACAAAGCAACCTCAGTATTTTCATACACACGTTTAATTAATAAACTTCATATTCTTTCTTTATTTCATGTGAACATTTTTTTTTATCAAAATTTACGTTATCTGTAGTCGTCTGTGGCATAAAACTTTATATTTGCATTTTTACAAACTCGGCCAATTTCAACCAAAGTTGGAACAACACATCTTCGAAGGAAGGTCTTTCAAAATGACTCAAGTAAAGAAACAAGTTTTCTTTAAATGGAGGATGGCTATTAAAGAGTTATAAACATGTACGGTTAAGTATTTTAAATGTTTACTCCTCACAAAACAAATAGCCTGTTAGATTTTTAAAAAAATTAGCATAGGAGATTAAAATATTATAGATATAGACATTTTGCTTTAAGAGATAGAAACTTAAACTGTAAATGAACTTTCGATTTCCCAACTTCACATTTTTATTTAAAATAAAATACAGAATGATTGATTATTTCCATATTTTATTAAATACCAGTAGAAACCTTACCTTACATGTACCTTACCAAAATTCCAATAATCTGTTAGGTTAAGATGTCTTATAGCATAGGAGATTTAAATATTATAAATACAGATATTTTGCATTAGGAGATAGAAACGTAAACGGAAAATGAACACTTTCCTCCTACTTCATTGTTTTATTAAATTAAAAAAAAAATATAATAATCTGCATATCCATATGAATAAAAATACCAATAGAAACTGTACCTTACCTAATGTAAATTATTTCGATTTTTTATATTTATGTAATACGTTTGGTATTTCATTTACATGTGAAAAAATTGTCAGTACTGTTGGGAGAAGACTAAATAAATTATAGCAGGTGTGTCCAATCGCATTGTAACTATATTACAATAGGTAAAAGAAAAATGCAAACTTAAACAGACAATTCCTAATTTATTATAGTTTATTTTTTGTTCATTCATGTAACATGACGCTAATGGATAAGGAAAGAGTCGTATATCAAAGCTCACTACATTTATTGTCTTAAATAAAAACAACATTAGCACTACAACTATTATTCTTCCGAAATATATAAAGACTTTATGTTTTATAAATAATATAGAAAGAAGTTAGTAAACAAAATTAAAGGTTGTCATGCATGCCTTACCTGTACACGCGTGCGGAAGAAGTAAATTCTAGTATTGACTAGAAAAAATGTAATGAAACTTTAGCTAGCAGAGAGAGAGAGAGAGAGAGAGAGAGAGAGAGAGAGAGAGAGAGAACTGCCATATAGCGCTGTGTGTGGGTTCTTATTTTGTGCAGAAAATGTAAGAATTGTCTGTGCCTCCATAAAATCACTGTATTTTTTAAAAATTATATTTATGTATACTCGTATATAATTACATGTAGGTCATAGAAAATATTTGACAATGTGCTTTGGCTAACAAAGCTGAAAGTCGAAGATTAACCAAAAAGAGAACACTGAAGAAGATCAACCAAATACATGTTCCCAGTTACTGGTTTACACTCATAAAATAAATCAAAACTTTTGTTTTACAAGTTATTTGATTCCGTTCTTTAATCTAACACTACATTATATGTTCAGGTGCGACAAGATATGCTCTCTAAGTGAACTTGTTAAGTGTTATTTCAAAAACAAGATCGACTTAACGAAAATCATATCATCAGTCTACATGGTACGTTATCAGTAATTGAAACGACATGCACGTGAGAATTATGCATACATTTAAGTAACAACGATATAGAAAAGGTACATGTGAAACACAAAATTGTATTTTAAGACACAAAAATATAAAAGTTGCCTATTGTTGCATTTTAAAGTTCAAGTGTACGTTTCTTATCGAAAGCACCAACATAAGGAATTTTCGTCACTTTCGGTTGTCGTAAAATTTATTCTGCACAGTAAGTAGTCAAAAGGGGCATATAACAAAATTATATTTTTAGACACTTTGTAGAGTTGTAGGTTCAAATCTATGCTGTAAAATTAAGCATAATGAATGTTCTTTATTTGCGGTGGTTGTCAAGGCCATCATTCTGTGAATAGACCACCATATACGTAGAGCTAGGTGTTCAATTTGTTTCCTCGCTTCGATGAGGAATGCTACACAAAACTGTGCATTGTGAATATGATGATGATTAAAAAGGCACCTGCAAATATTAAAATACTGTGATACAATATCAGCAACATTTCACATCTAGCTGAGGAAAAATGTTCAACACTACATGTAGATTTTTGCAAAGTGATTTATTCTTTTAAAAACTATTAATACGACAAGTCGTATTATAATGATAATTTTCCCCGAAAACATGAACATTATGTTTATTCAACAACCGTAAAATTTTAATTCTAGTGATTGTCTACTAAGCTTTTTTGTTCAATTTTACAAAATAACAATATTACTATCATTTAATGGAAAAGTGTTTTTCTATATCTTTATAAAAATAATTGTATGTCATTTCATTTACATTTTTGCAAAGTGAGTTATTCTTTTTTTATGTCATGCCGTATTACATATAATGGACATGATTTTCCTTGAAAACATGAATATCATATATATCTTATTTGCAAAATGTTGTCCTCAATATATTAGGTTTTATGGTTGTTTACAAAGCTATTTTTGTTCAGTTTTACAAAAAAGCACTTTTACAATTATTTTACGAATGTATTTTTCTACTATATCTTTTGAAATATATGTGTTGTCAATTTTGTATCCCCCCCCCCCCCAAAAAAAATCTGAAAATCGTAAAGCTTGAAGAAGTCTTATTCAGTACTATCTATGGGCCCCTCTGTGGATCCTTTTTTGATCTAAGAAGTGGAGGTAGATATAAAAACAATATTTTTTAAATTAACTTGCTTCTCTATCCATATAAAAAACTACAACGGTTGATCCAAAAGTAATGTCACTCGGCGAAACGTGCTTCTACTTGGCGTTTTATTTTGTAAAATGATGTACCAAATTTGCCCAACCAAATTTCTAATTTAAAATATAAATTTGAGTAATTTTCGTTAAATAATTAAAGAAATATGAATGTTCATTACATGATTTATACGTGAAATCGCCGCATAAATTTGCGTATTTCTTAACGTTTAAATTTTGGAGCAAATGTGTGGTTAAAAATTCGAGAAATTTTCAAACAACACAATATTTTAAGACAAATATAGCATAGATTTTTTCCAACTATTTCAAGAAAAATTAGAAACGTTACTGTCCGTTTTGGATAAGTTATTTTTTTGTCTCTAGAAAGAGGAATAAAAAAACCGGTTATGCAAATAGAGATACAATGCATTTTTTGCTTCGATGGATAGAAATAACTAGAAAATAAATTGAAATTAATATATTATCCTAAAAAGGACAGAAAACTAATACTAATAACTACATTATATAGCCAAAAGACTTACACTCTGAAGGCAAAATAAAAGTTAAGCTTATTGTCATCAGCAGCATATGAGGAAGAAGATTTTGAAAATTCGGCTTTTTTTTTTGCAGATTTGCTCCCGCCAATGAGTACCCAGGAATGGTAAAATCATGAATTTCATAATTGAGATAACTCTTATCATAGCTGCTTCACACACAAAATGTAGTTTTCAACAAGAAAAAGTGAAAAACTGGTAACGAACGACAGTCGTCGAAAGACGCATGACGATGAGAAAATAGCAATACGTCACCTGAGTGAACCACAGAGTTTGAGTGTGAATATATATATGTGATAATGTTCATGAATTATTTCCATTTCATGTCAGGTTAAAACAAACAACTTATTCTCACTTCTCCTCTTAAAACTTAAATTCAATGCCTCTTACATTGTAAATCACACATACAAACCCCTTAAATTGTGGGAAAAGATAAAGTTGAACATACCAGAAACCCCGCCTGCAATTTGACCTCCTTTGTTTTCTTTTGTAGGTGCTATAATATATAAAGAATAAAATTATGTTAATAAATATTAAACCATGATTCACATTTTATATAACCTTTTTTGGCATATTGTGCACGAAGAACTCATTTCAAAAAGATGCCTTTTAAAACATTTGAAAAAATATACTCTCCATTCGTCTGGCAATTTGGCATTACAGTAAGTGCCAATTATTTTTACGAGTTGAAAAATGCATTATTTGACTAACCTAGGGATAATGTTTACTCTAATTTAAAGCAGGTATGATGAATAAACAATATATATTCTTTAACCTAGTATGTAAATGGAATTCTTTATAAATTAGTTATCATAAATTCATTAATTGTAAATATAAAATTGTTGTGAATATTTTGTTTATCTATATCAATCGTACGTTGTTCTGGAATCAAAAAGGTGAAGTTGGAAGCCACGCTTCGAATTGGATTGTTCGGATCATTTCCATACAGGGTATGTAACCGGAGTTGATATTCTGTGTTCTCTTCAACGTCATTTAATATGACCCAGTTCTGTACCTCAAGGAACATTTCCGATTTTACAACTTTACCTTCAGCTGAAAAATGTTATAATGAAATTGATAATATACATGACGTTAAATAAAGTCGTGAGAATACGTTGTAACAGACATTGATCACATTAACAAAAAAGAAAGTAGTTTCTCTTTTCATTGTCAATGGCCAACCTTTTGAATATATAAACTCGAATCCTTGGATGTTGTAGCAACTTGGGGCTTGATCCCACATTATTTTTAATGTTTGTCCAATCTGTTCGGCAATTCTTATTTCTATTGGACCAAAGTCTACAAAATGCAAAATTTATGTAATCAAAACATTGGTATCGATAAAAAGAAAAGTCATAATATGCTTTATAGTGGAGTTGTTTACACTTAGACACAGATTCTCCATCTCTCTCTCTCTCTCTCTCTCTCTCTCTCTCTCTCTCTCTCATACTTACAATCATTGACTCCTCTTAAGGATGTGAGATTCGAAATCTAAAAACAAAGATGGCATGAAGGAATCATTGGAAAATTCGTTAATCCTAAAGTTATTTATATCAGTTTGATAAAAAATACAAACTAACTCATGACTAAAACAATGATTGAAGTAGCTATTTTTGTAAAATGGTCAATATCTTGAAGGAATCTGATGCAATTTACTAAATATTTAGAAAGAAGTCACATGAAAGTTCAAAATCTGCAAACCATTTTAAGCAGTACAGCTCATAGTCATGGAAACTTTTATAGATATCACAAATTTTTCAAAATAAAAATCTGGTCGTCAACGTACATGTATATTGTGTATTCATGAATGTTAGCAAATCGCTAATGAATATCTAATACTATCTGTTTCATGAATGTTTACGAATTTAGTCAACAACCTCTGAATTTAAAACTAATTAATCAAAAAGAGCATCTTTTGACATTACCTTGTATGACAAACTGAATAGAATATCTGACGCATTATCAGAGAAACCTATGCTTTTTCTAATGGTTTACATTAATATTAAACCAACTTTATAAAAACTTCAGAATTTAAAAAAAATGATGTTCGATAAGGTACCTGCAAACTTCTTGAAATAAAGAGTCCGGCTGAGTTATATACATCCATTTCCATGGTAACAGTTTCCATGGAGACGTCACTGACATTCATTGCGTAACAGTTTGAGAATGGAAGGTCAATGGTTTTTCCAAACGATTCCCCCGTCGGTAGGTTTGAGTCGCATGGGTTTCTGTTGCAATAACTGTCATCCTGAAAACAAATGTTTCTTTGTTACTTATGCAATTTCTTACATGCAGATTAAACACTGCTAGACATTTTCCGTCAATTTTTTTTTTTAATTTGAAAAAAAGCCCTTGCGATTAAAGTATGACGTCATACTTTAGGTACATCTTCTCTGCTGGTTTGTAAACATTGCCTATCGTTTATATTTGGCGCACTTTTGATTCTATAGAATAATATTGTTTTTATGAAATTACAATTAATTTTAGAGCCAAAACCTACCCTTGAAGGATTGAGGTATTCATATTCTTTGTCACCGACCACTGTCCTTGTACTTTGAGTCCTAAACCTGTACTTGATTCTCTTTACGCCACTGTGAGGATCAGAAGCTCCAAAAATATGAACACTGAAGGAAAAAACAAAATCGAAAATACATTTAAAACAGTAAGATTTCTTTGCAGTGAGTTTGTAGATCCAACACAATGCTTAAGACCCTTTTTTGAGAGAAGGAAAGGATGACATATGCAAAATCTACACAGAATATCAATTTTAAAAGTTACTGCAAAACACTTCTTTACGCATTTTTTTAATATGTTTGTTGGTGAACTATTCGTGATTAGACTTATAACGTTGTGAATATGTTAATAAATATCCTCACACCTTTATATTGCCAAAGTTTACATCAATTTTTCGAATACCATGAATATATATAAGTGGGCAGGAAGTCTTAACCACTAAAGCTGAATGTTATTAACATAACGCTATGTATATCGAATGTTCTCTCTTTTTGATTTTTTCGGGTTTTTTTTTCATTCGATTTCGAGATAAAGAGCCTTACTGTACATACAAATTAAAGTGCCTTTTTAATTTAAATGTCACTGTTTTCCTACTGGAAATGTCTTTGCTTTACAAAGTTATAGAAAAAAGATTTATATTCGTACATAGGGAATGATTGTTTCATCACATTTATCACGTCTTTACCTGCTGGTAAAATTCATTTTGTCCTCTCCGACATTTTTCCGTAATTCTGCTGATGACAACGCTGGCTTGCTTGAATCATAATGTAGAACAGATCTTTCCTCTTTTGTGTTGTCAAGAATATCGTAAGCTTTAACCCAAACCGAGAAAGAATTTCCATCTTGCAGATTTTGGTTCTCCGAAATTTCAATCGAAGTGCTTTTGTAATTTAGATACTGATAGGTTGGTGGTGATGATTGGTCTTTACCAATATTGTAGGCAACGTCATATTTTATGATTCCTCGTTCATTAGGTATGGCGTCTCTGAATCTTGCTCCTTCCGTATCATCGTATTTATCAGGTATATTTTTGTAGCCATTTCGATCTCCGCCGTCATCAAGGGAAGCTGGAAACAACCTGATGCGGTCTAAGAAGTTGCCATTTTCGTGCACTTCATTTAAAAAGTGATTCTTCCAGGAAAAGGAAAACGTATTTGGGTTTATGTTTTGCCATTCAAAGTTTGCAATTGAATTACCTGATTTTGCATAAAACGGGTGGGATTTATCTGACATTACCCTTGAAATTGGGTCATAAATGACGAAACGTCTGACGTAGGCAGAATTATTTGCTCTGTCGTTTATCTCTAGTATCCAGGAGTAGACTCCGGGTTCATCTGGTCGATATGTAAAGGAATGAGTCCCTCCCTCCGTAGTTTCATTGAACTCACTTATAGTAATGGGGACGGGATTTTGCACTAAGTCTGTGTACGGCTCCTTTAATGTGCCATCTCCTCCTTTCACTAATTTAAAAACTTCCAATGCGTAACGTGCTACTTTAGATAACTCGTCCTTCCACCCTTTCCATGATATTTGTATGGGTACCTGGGTATTAGAAATACACACAATATGCCAGTTAAAGAAATGTTCTGCATTGATATCATGTTCATGATAATAACAAGCCCTAGTAAAAGGGTCTTTTTTTTGCATTTTTGGATGACGATTATGTTCGTAAGTCTGAAATTTGACAATAAAATCAATATTGCATAACCTTTCTGGAGAAGATCACATTGATTACGTGCTGAATTAAAAACTAAATCCACATCCTCAAATTTCATATTCAACCCAGAATTATTCATTTATTTCAAAAAGAGTCTTGACAAAGATGTTACCTTTGTGACGTCATTTTGAATAGACATCATATCTGAAACGGGATATGCGCATTCGCTCTTCTCAATGCAGTGGTACGGTATCTCCGTATCAAACTTTAAGTCGATTTTTCTTGTTGTTAGTCTGCCAGTGTAATACTGTTTCCCCCCACCATGATCAAGAATTCGAAATCCTCCGTTTTCTGCTCTGAATATTACCGAATATCTACAAATTCCCAATCAAACGTGTATTATGAAATATTATTTAGATGTAGAAATGAACGTTAAAGAGTATCTTGTTAACCATGTAGAAAGACATCTTCACCCAAAGGTAAAAAAATATTTCCTAACCGTGATATACTCTGTAGAAGTTATTCGCAGGAATTAACATATTTTATTACCAATGCATTGTCAAAATGCAACTAAAACGCAGGTAAAAACCAGATTTTTCAAATTGAAATCAAAATACAATTCTCGCGTCCATTACCTATCAAAAAGCAAAAATATGTACATTTATGACCATCGTGCTACACGTTTAAAATTGTATTAAATTACCTTTAACCTTGTTGCTAGTGTTACACCTGTACGCTTATATCCTTAATGACACTACTGTAATAAATTACACTTATAGTCTTTTACCTTTTTGCAACATGTATTCAGTTGTACACTTAAAGCCATAAACCCTTAATCTAGTTGCTACATGATTTTTTACAGTTGAAAACGAACATTCTTTAACCCTATTGCTATATAGAGTAGACATGTAGCTTTACGGCAATGATTTTTAAATATGTTGCTACCATTTTGCAGTGTACACTTATGACTGGAGCCTGCTGCTACATGTACCTGTGTACAGTTGTATACAATTAACCTTAGCCTTGTTCTATATGCAAATTGGTAAAAGTTTACAGTTTTAATTTTACTTGTACTTGGCCTCTCGGTACTTACGTATCACCGGAATCAAACCGGATGTTAAAATCGTCGATACTCGTGTCACAGCGATAGAGTTGTTCATTTATGGGATTATCCCTGCTTACGCCATAACAACTTAGTACTTTATTGTATTTTTCTAGAAAAGGATACATAACAATAAGTTCTTCTTATTTCAAACACCGGGATGGCTTTGAAAATTGATTCAGTATTGTGTGTAATCATTTCTAAGTGAAAAAAAAGAGTTTTAATCCGCATCACGTTACCTCTTTTGGGAGGGGGGGCTCTAACTATTAAGTATGAACACATATCATTTTTTCTAATTTTATGTAAAAAAATTAATTACAAAGAAGATATAGATACCAATGTGCTTGTAATTAAATCAAACTTATTTTATTCTATAGAAATATCCAACTTTGAATCTCATCAATCAGGAAGATTCCGTTTACAATTATCTAAATAATTGTTTTTTTATGAATTTTATTAGTGAAACTATGGAAACACATACTTGTATAGTCTGTCCAAAGATATTTATGCTGCATGGACGATTTTTAATGCAAATACACAAACCTGTGAAAGAAGTGCAATGGAAATCGATGAAAGGGAAAATTTCCAAGATAACTTGATTCAGACATTATAATTTTCCCTCGTAAAAATTCACAAGAACGAAAACCGATTTCCTTCGGAGATTTATAATAGGGAATGCGGACATCTGTTCTCCATTCGGAAGTCACTCAGAGTACCTCGCACAATTTTTCAACATTATCATCTGTCCTTAATTATGGCTGATGCAATGCAAAACCCCCGTATACTTTCTATTTTTAGCCTGGTATTGAAACCTGACAAGCTAGAGGGGGCGTTTCCAAAGGAAAATCTTGGGATTTTTTCGTACTATTGAATGAACATCATCTGAATCATAAGGTTTATTGTATTTATAAATATCGAATGATTTAAGAAATATGCGGCAAAAACATCTTGGGACAGACTATAGATGTTTTACTATGTATTGAATAAAAGTTAAGGGGGATAATTTTGCAAGCACCAAAAATCAAATGTTTATTTTCTATCTCTAGTAAATGAAGATGATTAGATTATTAGGTGTGTTACTTGCGTGCGTCATGTTATTTATGAGCACAATTTATCTTATGATTCTATATTGACTGATAAAATTGTCAACAATAAAAATGAAATTTTCGTTACAAATCTGTTGTCAGGCGAACATTCCCAATATATCAACCATTTTAGTCTATAAAATTCTTGCAAACATACAATGTACGGCTAAACGATATAAGCTCAAAGCAATATTTGTTATGAGGATAAATTTTCGAAGATAGTCAATTTCTATAAGACTCGTTGAAATTTAATTTTTGTATGTATAATGCATAATTTGATATGTAAGTACAAGTATTCGTAGATAAAGGGTACCTACAAAATTTAAAATTAAAACCCACACGAAAATGATCCCGGGATATTCAAGTTCTTTAGATGTCATTCAAAATTGGTCCTTACTGCATACTAACCTCCATTGTTTAAAGTCGTCACCCTGACATTGACATCTGCCTTGGTGATTCCAAAGGCATACTGGACAATGTAATCTGGTTTGCTCGGAAAATTGAGGGCACTGGGGCTGAAAATAGACTGAAAAGTAAAGTTCATCCTGTTGGCGTCCCTGCGGTTGGTCCAGAACGTTTCCACGTCATCAGTGCTCATAGCAGAGTCGATTGTCATGTTGTAAATTGGCATTTGCTTCACTTGATGAAAGTATCCAAAGTGTAAAGTACTTTGTTCAATGGATGGATAATAAGCTTTGTCAGTAGGATCTTATAAAAGAATGGATATTGCATATACTAATTTAGTTTAATGTGCTCAAGTAGTATAGATTGTGAAAGGTAAAATCAAAAAATAGCATACAATTTAAGCAGTTTGATGTTCCACTATTCTCAGGGGAAAACTTGTTGGTACACATGCACGCAGTATTGGTGCAGTAACCCGGATAACAGGGTTTTAGGAAGGAACAAGCGGCCACTGAGAACAAAATCAAATATTTCATAAAAATATGCATGTATGTACAGTTATGATGACATAGTGCAGTCAAACATGCACATCCCGAAGTAGCAACCTCTTTGAAAACTAGAAGAAAAAATAACTATTCATATCAAGGTCAATCTTGTGCCTAAAAGAAAATAAACATATAAGGTGATTGAATAATTACAGAAACTGTTGGTGCCAGTTAAAATTTATTTTAACGTAATAACGAAATACTTAGTCGTTTCAACGATATGGTACGTCGTAATAACGAGATGATAAGTCATTCAAGATATTAAGTCTTTTATAACGAGATAATGTCATTACATTAAGATACTGAATCTTAGTAGTTGTCATTGACGTCTATACGCCCAGAAGTAGATAAAAAGACTTATAATTAGAGTTAATCCATGTTAGCTATACAATATAACCAATATAGCCCCGCCCTAATACATGTACAAGAATCCCTGACCATGGGGCAATATATTTCACAATTGTCATAGCGGTTTTCTTGCTCATTCCGAAAATTTACATAGTTTGCTTGCTGAATACGTTTTTGTAAAGAAAAAAAATCAAAAATTAAACGATATTTACTACATGCCCAGAGGGGCCTAATCCTTGAAATAAAGTTCTTGACCCTTGAACCATAAATTTCACAACTTAGATAGAGGCTTCTTTGCTCATCATAATTATTTGCTTAGCTCGTCTACTAAATGTCCAGTTGAACAGAAGGAAATTAAAAAAAGTGCACCAAATTTTATGGTTTTTACTTATCCTTTTTGTGTAAACTACAAATTATGTTGTTATCCGAGAAAATAAATATCGCTGCTAAGAATATTAACTATTGAAAAATCATTTTTTATTCCCGAAATAATACAAAAATTTTCTTTTGTGAATATCACCCAAAATTTCATTTTACCTTCGTGTGTGCCAAAAACGGAATTTAGAATGTTTATTTAATTCTATATATCCTATATTATTGCGATGACACATGTATTAACATAATAAGGTAACAAATTTTAACTCAATATTTTAAGAATCGACACTTTGTGACTAGTTTGGAAAAAAATTCGATACGTGATACGATTTTGTCATATTTGACATCATGTCATATTTGACAAGAAAGCACTTGTCAAATACGACATGGTTAGCTTTACTTAATATTTATGAACATAGTCTAACCTTCTATGCAGTATGTTCCTGTATAGCCAGCGTTACACCTACACACCCCTGGACTTGTACATGTCCCACTACTGGACCCCCCGCAATCATAAGGACATATAGCTGTAATAAATAGTCCATGAAGAAAAAAAGTGAAATTATACGTCATATATGGTTAACCGTAAAAAGAAACAGTAGAGTATTTATCGTTCTCATGTAGTAGCTGTAAATGTTTTTTTTAGATAAGTAATAAAAAATCCATCATTTTTGTGTTAATATTAGATGTGAACAAACCGAAGTAAAATACATGTAACAGACACTATCTGGGATTTTGTGGGAAACAAAATTAAGACATATACTGAAGATTCTCAATTGAACAAGACTTTTCCATGCTATGATTTCATGCAAAACTTGAATCGCGGAATTGAATAATAGCGTAAAAAACAAAATATACCGTCGCCATTTATATTTATCATACTTTCATGTTAAATACTGAAATCTGATTGGTTTAGACGCAGTTGATAATCCGTACTATTACCCTCAGCGTTAGCAACATACTTAGCAACGGGTATCACACCGAATTGTTACATGCGCATAAATCATGCGCGTACGGTTCGCCGTAGAATTCATGTAATTTCTATATAAAAGTAGTAAAAAATTCTCTAAAATTAAGACATTCAGTATAATAAAATAAATAGTGCCTGTTTGGGAGGATAACAGTTGAAATTGACACTCCTCGAAAACCATTGTCAACCTTCGCTTCGCGTCAGTTTACAATGGTTTCTACGGGGTGTCAATTTCAACTGTTACCCTCCTAAACAGTCACTATTCACATAGTGATTTCCGCCAATTGAATTATACGATTGTGGCCTATATTACTCCTCTTTGTATTAGGCGATTGGATTCCTATCTTCATAAACAAAGTGAGATTTTAGCATAAAATGCACTTGATTAGTATATTTCTTTTTTAGATTGAAAAACCAATGCAATTTTTTTTTAAATATAGAAATATAATTCAAGATACTTAAATAGAAAGCAAACAAAATTTGTTCAATGCATTTTATCATATGTTAAGGAAAACAAACAAAAATAAACAAAAGTTTATTGGGAAAGAAATGTACATCATTTGTACAACATAATAATGAATATTCGTGTTCGAACATCAACCTATAATTAACAGTAAAATCTTAATAGATTGTAACTGTCTTAATTCAAATACTAGCTGTGCTGGCACAATACTAACCGTATAGTGTTAATAAGCGCACGTTCACTTGAACATTACTAACCTAGCATTCAAAAACATAATTTTCGGTTCTCAAGTTCTGTTTTTTATTTTACATTGCACACACTATCACAATGAAGTCAACACCTCTAATTAATTCCAAAAGTAGACTGTCAAAGTTTATACTGATTATTTAAACTGATACTTACGGATATTACAGGCTTTATTGCCATTGTGTCTCCATCCGCGAGAGCAGAAAAATTCTTGATAACGTATTTCGACGTTTAAATTTCCCCAAGCACAACATCTATTGAAAAAAGAGAATATTTCATGGTTCATTTTAGTGACAGAACTTTAACTTGTTTTCTGAAATTAAAAAATCACTTTATTGCTAAATCATGATCAAACAAGCCTTTCATACAGTGCTGGATTATTCCTTAAAGCCAACTTTATTTGAGATTTCCTATAAATATCCATATTATGATTAATCTATACAGGTATTAACAGGTCTTTTCAAGTCATAAATACCTGCTAAATTATTTCCACATTTTCTTCACAAAAAGCACAGACATAATCAAAAATAACACTTATTTTCTTCAAGTAATAATGTGTAGAAAAAGTTCTTTAAAGAACTCTGTATTGACGCCATTGTTTTGAAGAATCAGTAGCTATCTTAACATAAAATTTGAAAAAAGAAAAAAAACCTTTGACAGAAATACTTATATCCAAGTGAAGCAACTTTTTAATGTTTCATTTTTGAATTACCTTCAGAATGATATCTTTGTTCTTAATAACGAACTTATATAAAACTTTGTAACATTTTAATTTGACAATATATATTTAAAGTAAAAAGGAATAAATAATTTGTAAGACATATAAGATTTTTTAACTGAAAAGGTTTTGAAAAACTTAGATATTGCACTAATAACACTGAGTATTATAGTGCATTGTACAAACATCTGTCAAGCTATTTTTTTTCAAATTAATGTTTTCATAAAAAAATTAATCTTCATTCGAAAATCCATTATTTTCACCATGTTCATGCTACCTTTTGACATAAATTGTTTAAGTACATGTACCAACACATATCTTTGTCATGTACAAAACTGGCATAAAAAGAAATTTTGCCTAAATTATATGTTATCTAAGCATGACACGTTGCAATTGGTAAATATGAAAAACATCTTTCCAGAAAACATTACCCAGGTTTTTTTTTAATTGTGCTTCATTTTGTCACCAAAATCTATATTTGTCATAACGCCATTGCCATCGATTGCCCCCTAAAACCCCATACCTGTAAACCGCCCCAAAGAACCCACACATGGTTTCCTATTTTCTAATAGTCTCTTAATTCAGGAGCGTTTTGGTGCCATTAAAAATATGTTAATTTCTAGCATTGTAAATCCCCCTTTTGAAAAATATTGTGTGATATTTTGTCTCCTGACTTTGTCAATCTTAAAGTTTCATACAAATTAAAAAACAAATTGCGCTTTTAAACCACAAAATTTAGATGATATGTACGGAACTGGTGCCTCATTTTTAAAGAACTTACTGGATATGATTAAAAATTTATTATATTTCGGGGGAGGGGGGGGGGGTGCTACACAGAAAACGAGACTGTTATTATAATTTATGGACTTTCGACGAAATTGTTTGAAAGTTGTGAGAAATCTTTTGTTTGACATAATAAATGTACATTAACTTACCCAGCCCAAGTTCTGTATATACAACCCCTCTGCCACTCACGTGTTGTCCTCCATCTGTAGCAAGTGTTCCTACAGAGTAAACATTGTGATTAGATATGTATACATTCGTTTATGATCTAATAGGTTGTTAAATCGTATCATATCTGATTAAAAGATAAATTCTACTGTAATTTACAGTACCAAATTAAGTAATCAAATAAATTTTGCATAGACTATCAAAGCCTGCTTAGAGATTGCAATTCTCGTAACGTGCTGTGATAACCAAATAGTATAGACGCACAAAAAAAGATATGTAGGCATATATTATCTTATTTTTCAGACGCAGTACATTTATTTTTTTTATTCAAATCAAATTATGAAATATTTAAAGTATTCTATTTTTTTTTTACCTAATTTATATTTAATACAAAAAGCAATAAGAGAAACTGTTCAAGAACATGTTAAGCTCATAACTTTGGTCACGTGCATAAATTTTAAAATATTGGAACACGGAGCAGTTGAACAAGATATTTCAAAGTTAAAACAACCCGGACAATGTAGCAACAAATCCTATAATTGACATAAAACACACATTGGATTGCTTGTCTCTCCCTGCCTTAAGGAAAATCCAGTAGAATTTTGAGAGACAATTGCGTTCATTCCAGTGACGTTCATGAAGTACAAGTTCACGGTGTAGATTTTTCCACTTGAAATATGAATGTTATGATCTCAATATACCGCTATCAAAATACTACCCAGTGTCTGTAGAAGGCGGTTTTTCCACATTGGACAGTTTTATCATAAACAAAACACAGTTCGAGATCCACAATACTCCTAAAATGTGTTGCACAGGTAACCTTAAATAAATTTGGACAATGATTCAGTTCCATCAATTTGCCTTCTATGTACAAAAAGGAAGTGTTTTTATTACATTTACAATGTTTGAAGCGATTTTGTGAAGACGAATGTTTCCGTTGTTTTTCGGTGTTGTTTGTGTTTCTCTAATCAGCTTTGCTGCTAGTTAGAAAGATCAACTCATTATCTATATAAAATTTGTTGTAAAGAATTTCATGAACATTATGATGATGAAACTTATTGAAAACCATAGATGTCACAGGCTAGAGATATTTGATAATTGTGACATTCTGCTTAAGGCATGCAATTTAAGGACGTTTTCCGATTTAAATATGCTTTTTTAAAATCAAAAGTGAGGCAGACCAGGTCATTTGATGAGTGTACTTTCATTTTCATACTTATTTGGTTAATGTATACTAAAGGTATTTTTTAGACTGATGTCATAGGTGTTAGTAGAATACACGCTCAACAAAATCACAAAGGTGGAAAACGAATCTGAAGAGGGCTTTCTTTCAAACAATATTACTACATCGAAAGGGACAAAATCAAAGTACTGAGGTACCTTTAAATGTTAAGCTAGCTTAAAGAGCTAAAAAGTGCGAATAATTTGAGATCTTGATATAAGTTGACACATTTGCTGTATTGTAATATTTCCTTAATAGAATAGGAAAAAGCATTATGTGTATATCGCTGCGACATATAAATTTAGTTATGAATAAGCTATGAATAACACGGAAAGTAATAGATGTCATCTGCGTGTAGAAAATCAATAAAATGGAGAGAGTTGAATCAAATCAAACATTTTCTTTAAAAAAAATGTTTTCAATTGTTTTTATTAATTCAAAGACAGCTGATCGAACTTAGTTATACATATTGTTTATAATAAAATGGCAATAAACGAAGTAAGTTTTAAATTTTTTTTATTTCTTTTCGTTTACTAAAAAATTGTGTCTGCGTGTATACTGCCATATAATGTTTAATGAATTGACCGTCCTGCAAATCAAATGAATGTCACATTTAACGCTGAGGACTACAAAAGACTCATTGCATTACATAACATTAAATGCATCGCAAAATGCATTTCTTTATATATCTATGTCTATCAAAATATAGATGTTTTAAGAACAGAATGTGAATTAATTTTTAAGCAGCTTTTAGGTCAAAATCTAGTAAATGGTTCCAGAGTGTCTGTCTTTACGACTTTAAAGCATTAAAATGCATGTAGAAAATGAAACACTTTCTTGACATTCAATATTAAATCATGGGAAAAGTAATCTCGACATCAATATTCAATTTGACATTATTTTGAGGGGAGGGTCAAGAACTTGTTTAATACAATTTTCGGAAAAACTGTATTCTAGATATATTTAATGGTCAAAAATGGTTAAAAACTCTGAGCATAATTGGTTATTTTCTTCAAATTTCAGAGAAACAACAGTTTCAAACACGAATTTTGATTGTGTTTATCTCAAAATTAAACCCCGGTACATCCATTTAAACAAAAGCTATCGCTATGAAGCAATTCTGGAAGAAATTATATCTTGAATATCATAAACCTGTTGCCACCTTTCCACTAGATTTTGATCTCAAATTGCTAAATAAAACATGTGAATTATAAATCGTTTTTGTAATTTTAAGGAAAACAAAATGAAAAGATAAGACAAAAAGTTAGGTATTTTTGAATTACATTTCTGACATCCTTACTGCCTACTGTCTGAATGTGTTGAGAATGACACAGTACGTTGATAAACATGTACATTTTAATTTATCATTAGTAGTGTTTTTTGTCCGGAGTAGTATACGTTGAAAACATAACTTCCTTACCCCGACCATGCAGCGACGAGTCCTACAGTTAACACCCAAAACACGATGAATTGCATGTTTATCCCCTCTGCTCTATTAACAACGGTATAGACCCAAACCCTTGAAGTTGGACAGCGGAGTATTTGTTAGCCTGAGGACTAACTTCAAAACCGGAAGTAAAATACATGAAGGTGAATAATTATGAGGTTACTCAAACATTCGGCTACGGGGTAAAAAATGTATCAGCAAATATCAGGATCAAAACTTAGAATTTTGAAAAATGTGACATTTCGCTATAAGTCGTGCCAACATAGTTTCTTCGTGCCATGTTTCAGGAAAAATTTCAGGTCGTTTTTGAGATCACAAGCGGCAGTTTTATAAATTGACGCAGTTCAGGTAAATCAATGACTGTACTTTCATTTTTAATAGTCAAATGCATGATACGAAATCGGAGAATGTTAAGCAAATTTAAAGAAAGCATTTCAAAAAGCATTTTAAATGCATAAAGACAAAATTAAATGCACTATAATACCGTCAAAACTTAACCTACATGTAATTACTAAAGTACCGAAAAATGTTAATTTCTTTTTCAACATTCAACTGTTTTTAAAATCAAAAGTCAATCACACAAAAATGTTAATTTCTTTTTCAACATTCAACTGTTTTTAAAATCAAAAGTCAATCACACAAAGCAACCTCAGTATTTTCATACACACGTTTAATTAATAAACTTCATATTCTATCCTCATTTTATGTGAACATTTTTTTATCAAAATTTATGTAATCTGTAGTCGTCTGTGGCATAAAACTTTTTGTTATACTTTCATGTTAAATACTAAAATCTGATTGGTTAAGACGCAGTTCATAATCCTTTCTATTACCCTAAGCGTTAGCAGCGCACTTAGCAACGGGTAACATTAAAAAATGTTACATGCGCGAAAATTATGCGCGTACGGTTCGCTGTAGAATTCACGTTATTCCTATATAAAAGCAGTAAAATTTTCTTAAAAATAAAGACATTCAGTATAACAAAATAAATAGTGCCTGTTTGGGAGGATAACAGTTGAAATTGACACCCCTCGAAAACCATTGTCAACCTCCGCTTCGCGTCGGTTGACAATGGTTTTCTCGGGGTGTCAATTTCAACTGTTACCCTCCCAAACAGGCACTATTTATATAATATTTGCATTATTACAAACAACTCGGCCAATTTCAACCAAAGTTGGAACAACACATCTTCGATGGAAGGTCTTTCAAATTGACTCAAGTAAAGAAACATGTTTTCTATAAATGGAGGATGGCTATTAAAGAGTTATAAACATGTACGGTTAAGTATTTTAAATGTTTACTCCTCACAAAACAAATAGCCTGTTCGATTTTTAAAAAAAATTAGCATAGGAGATTAAACTATTATAAATATAGACGTTTTGCTTTAAGAGATAGAAACTTAAACTGTAAATGAACTTTCGATTTCCCAACTTCACATTTTTATTTAAAATAAAATACAAAATGATTGATTATTTCCATATTTTATTAAATACCAGTAGAAACCTTTCCTTACATGTACCTTACCAAAATTCCAATAATCTGTTAGGTTAAGACGTCTTCTAGCATAGTAGATTTAAATATTATAAATATAGACATTTTGCTTTAGGAGATAGAAACGTAAACGGAAAATGGACCCTTTCCCCCTACTTCACTGTTTTATTAGATTAAAAAAATATATAATAATCTGCATATCCATATAAATTAAAATACCAATAGAAACCGTACCTTACCCAATGTAAATTATTTCTATTTTTTATATTTATGTAATACGTTTGGTATTTCATTTACATGTGAAAAAATTGTCAGTACTGTTGGGAGAAGACTAAATAAATTATAGCACGTGTGTCCAATCACATTGTAACTATGTTACAATAGGTTAAAACAAAAATGCAAACTTAAACAGACAATTCCTAATTTATTATAGTTTATTTTTTTGTTCATTCATGTAACATGACGCTAATAGCGTGGATAAGGAAAGAGTCGTATATCAAAGTTCACTACATTTATTGTCTTGAATAAAAACAACATTAGCACTACAACTATTATTCTTCCGAAACATATAAAGACTTTTTGTTTTATAAGTAATATAGAGAGAAGCTAGTAAACAAAATTAAAGGTTGTCATGCATGCCTTACCTGTACACGCGTGCGGAAGAAGTAAATTCTAGTATTGACTAGAAAAAATGTAATGAAGCTTTAGCTAGCAGAGAGAGAGAGAGAGAGAGAGAGAGAGAGAGAGAAAGATAAAGAGAGAGAAAAAACATCCATATAGCGCTGTGTGTGGGTTCTTATTTTGTACAGAAAATGTAAGAATTGTCTGTGCCTCCATAAAATCACTATTTTTTAAAATTATATTTATGTATACTCGTATATAATTACATGCAGGTCATAGAAAATATTTGACAATGTGCTTTGGCTAACATAGATGAAAGTCGAAGATTAACCAAAAAGAGAACACTGAAGAAGATCAACCAAATACATGTTCCCAGTTACTGGTTTACACTCATAAAATAAATCAAAACTTTTGTTTTACAAGTTATTTGATTCCGTTCTTTAATCTAACACTACATTATATGTTCAGGTGCGACTAGATATGCTTTCTAAGTGAACTTTTTAAATGTTATTTGAAAAAAAAGACTGAACGAAAATCATATGATCAGTCTACATGGAACATCATTAATAATTGAACGACATGCACGTGAGAATTATGCATACATTTAAGTAACAACGATATAAAAAAGGTACATGTGAAACACAAAATTGTATTTTAAGACACAGATATATAAAAGTTGCCTATTGTTGCATTGTAAAGTTCAAGTGTACGATTCTTATCGAAAGCGCCAACATAAGGAATTTTCGTCACTTTCGGTTGTCGTAAAATTTATTCTGCACAGTAAGTAGTCAAACGGGGCATATAACAAAATTCTATTTTTATACACTTTGTAGAGTTGTAAGTTCAAATCTATGCTGTAAAATTAAGCATAATGAATGTTCTTTATTTTCGGTGGTTGTCAAGGCCATCATTCAGCGAATAGACCACCATATACGTAGAGCTAGGTGTTCAATTTGTTTCCTCGCTTCCATGAACAACGCTACACAAAATTGTGCATTGTGAATATGATGGTGATTAAAAAGGCACCTGCAAATATTAAAACACTGTGATACAATATCAGCAACATTTCACATCTAGTTGTGCAAAAATGTTCAACACTACATGCAGATTTTTGCAAAGTGAGTTATTCTTTTAAAAACTATTAATACGACAAGTCGTATTATTATAAAAATTTTCCCCGAAAACATGAACATTATGTTTATTCAACAACGGTAAAATTTTAATTCTAGTGATTGTCTACTAAGCTTTTTTGTGCAATTTTACAAAATAACTATCATTTAATGGAAAAGTGTTTTTCTATATCTTTATAAAAATAATTGTATGTCACTTCATGTATTTTTTTGCAAAGTCCAATGAAAACATTAATATCATGTAAATCTTATTTAAAAAATGGTGTCCTCAATATATTAGGTTTTGTTGTTGTTTACCAAACTATTTTTGTTGAGTTTTACAAACAAGAGGCCAATTTGCCTTAACGGTCACCTGAGTAGCATATATCCCATACACAAACTTGTCTTGGAGTCTCATATATGCATCTAATTAATTAGGTTTCATACTGGAGTAGAAAAATTATAAATTTGTAATGACGACCACATTTAATCCAAAAAGAACTGTAAAACCTATAATTTTGGTAAAAAACTAAAAGATCTCGTCTACAAAATCATGAATTCAGTTTTCCTTTCATGTGTGTAGGAGTAAAGAAGATAATTTTTTAACGTTATATGCATTAACATCTATACATCCATTTTGGCCCTGCCCTAGAGTCAAAACCCATACCCTAGGGGACATGAAAATTAAAATTTCAGTAGAGGACTTCCTGGTTAACATAATTATTAGTCAGTTTTTTTTATACAGATGTGTACGAATAGAGAAGAAGATGTTTAAACATTATATGCATTAACACTTTATTGCCATATTGCCCCCCCCCCCCCATGTCCCGAACCCCTGACCTAGGGGCCATGAATTTCACAATTTAGGTTAAGGAGATTGTGGATATCATAACCATGTATTCAGTTTTTTGCCCACATGTGAGGGAGTAGAGGAAAAGATTTTTTAAGATTTAATATATTTTTACTATATGGCCATATTGGCCCCACCCTAGAGCTTGAACCCCTGACCCAGGGGTCATGAATTTCACAATTAAGGTAGAAGGCTTCATGGACATCATAACCATGCATTTAGTTTTTAACAAATATATATGGGAGTAGAGAAGAAGATTGTCTAAGATTTAATACATTTTTACTATTTGGCCATATTGGCCCCACCTTAGAGCCTGAACCACTGACCCAGGGGTCATGAATTTCACAATTTAGGTAGAGGGCTTCATGGACATCATAATCATGCATTTAGTTTTTAAAATTATATATGGTAGTAGAGAAGAAGATTTTCTAAGATTTAATACATTTTTACTATATGGCCATATTGTCCCCACCCGAGAGCCAGAACCCCTCACCCAGGGGTCATGAATTTCACAATTTTGGTAGAGGGCCTCATGGACATCATAACCATGCAACCAGTTTTTTTCCTCACATGCGTGGGAGTAGAGAAGAAGATTTTTTGAAAATTTGGCTTTTTTTGCATATTTGGCCCCGCCTGTGGCACCCCAGGGATGGTAGAGCCATCAATTTCACGATTTAGATTCTTCTTACCATAGAGATGCTTCACACTAAAAATTGTAACGATTGGCCTGGTAGTTTTCAAGAAGAAGTTAAAAATGTAAAATTGTTAACGCACGACGCACGACGACGGACGAAGACCAATTGCAATAGGTCACATGAGTGACTCAGGTGACCTAAAAAGCACTTTTACAATTATTATATGAATGTGTTTTTATTTACTTTGAAAATATATTTGCTGTCAATTTTGTATCATTCCATTTCCAAAACAAAAAAGATCTAAAAAAAAAAGCTTGAAGAAGTCCAATTCAGTACTATCGATGGGCCCCTCTGTGGATCCTTTTTTTATCGAAGAAGTGGAAGTAGATATAGAAACAATATTTTTTAAATTATCTTCCGTCTCTGTCCATATAACAAACTACATTGGTTGATCCAAAAGTAGTGTCACTCGGCGAACCGTGATTCAAGTTGGCGTTTTATTTCGTATAATGATGTACCAAAATTTGCCCAACCAAAGTTTTAATTTAAAATATCAATTTGATTAATTTTCGTTGAATAAATAAACAAATATGAATGTTCATAACATGATTTATTCGGGAAATCGCCGCATCATAAATTTACGTATTTTTAACGGTTTCATTTTGGAGCAAATGTGTGGTTAAAAATTTGAGAAATTTTCAAACAACACAATATTTTAAGACAAATATAGCATAGATTTTTTCCAACTATTGTAAGAAAAATAGGAAACGTTACCGTCCGTTTTGGACAAGTTAATTTTTTTGTCTATATAAATAGGAATAAAAAAGCGGTTATGCAAATAGAGATACGAAGCATTTTTTGCTTCAATGGATAGAAATAACTAGAAAATAAATTGAAATTAATATAATATCCTAAAAATTACAGAAAGCTAATGCTAATAACTGAATTAGATGGCCAAAAGACTTACACTCTGAAGGAAAATAAAAGTTAAGTTTATTGTCATCAGCAGCACACGTAGGAGTAGATTTAAAAAAAAATAATTTTTTTTGCAGATTTGCTCCTGCCAATGTGTACCCGGAAATGGTAAAATCATGAATTTCATAACTGAGATAACTCTTATCATAGCTGCTTCACACACAAAATGTAACAACTGGCTTTGTAGTTTTCAACAAGAAAAAGTGAAAAACTGGTAACGAACGACAGTCGTCGAAAGACGCATGACGATGGGAAAATAGCAATACGTCACCTGAGTGAACCACATAGTTTGAGTGTGAATATATATATATGTGATAATGTTCACAAATTATTTCCATTTCATGTCAGGTTAAAACAAACAAATTATTCTCACTTCTCCTCTTAAAACTTAAATTCAATGCCTCTTACATTGTAAATCACACATACTAACACCTAAAATTGTGGGAAAAGATAAAGTTGAACATACCAGAAACCCCGCCTGCAATTTGACCTCCTTTGTTTTCTGGTGGTGCTATAATATATGAAGGATAAAATTATGTTTACAAATATTAAACCATGAAAAATTCACATTTTATATAACCTTTTTTGCATATTGTGCACGAAGAACTCATTTCAAAAAGATGCCTCTTAAAAAAATTGAAAAAATATACTCTCCATTCGTCTGGCAATTTGGACTTACAGAAGTGCCAATTATTTTTACGAGTTGAAAAATGAATTATTTGACTAACCTAGGGATAATGTTTTCTCTAATTTAAAGCAGGTATGATGTATAAACAATATTCATTCTTTAACCTAGTATGTAAATGGAATTCTTTATAAAATAGTTATTAAAATACTAAGGATCAATTTGTTTATCTACATGTATAGAAATTCAATTAATGGTAGACTATCTTATTTTAAAAAAATAGCAATCGTACGTTGTTCTGGAATCAAAAAGGTGAAGTTGGACACCACGCTTCGAATTGGATTGTTCGGATCATTTCCATACAGGGTATGTAACCGGATGTGATATTCTGTGTTCTCTTCAACGTCATTTAATATGATCCAGTTCTGTACCTCATGGACCATTTCCGATTTTACAACTATACCGTCAGCTGAAAAATGTAATTATAATGAAATTGATAATATACATGACGTTTTAAAAAAAGTCGTGAGAATACGTTGTAACAGATATTAATCACATTAACCAAAAAGAAAGTCGTTTCTCTTTTCATTGTCAATGACCAACCTTTTGAATATATAAACTCGAATCCTTGGATTTTGTAGCAACTTGGGGCTTGATCCCACATTATTTTTAATGTTTGTCCAATCTGTTCGGCAATTCTTATTTCCATTGGACCAAAATCTACGAAATGCAAAATTTATGTAATCAAAACATTGGTATCGATAAAAAGAAAACCCTGGATGAAATATCTGGTTTCAGCGCTGCAGAAACCCTTTGGAAACTCTGCGGAAACTTAATGAAACTTTAAGTTTCCGACAGGTTTCAGCACGGAAACTTCAAGTTTCATTAAGTTTCCGCAGTGCTGAAACTTAGGCTGTCCACGAATCCAAATGGTTTCCGCAACGGAAACTTACTGAAACTTGAAGTTTCTGCATAGTTTCAATCTCCATATACGTTTGATAATATGGTTTATAGTGGAGTTGTTGACATTTACACACAGATGCTCTCTCTCTCTCTCTCTCTCTCTCTCTCTCTCTCTCTCTCTCTCTCTCTCTTACTTACAATCATTGACTCCTCTTAAGGATGTGAGATTCGAAATCTGGAAAATATGGTATGAAGGAATCATTCGAAATTCTTAAGTTATTTATATCAGTATGATAAAAAATACAAAGCTAACTCGTGACTAAAACAATGATTGAAGTAGCTATCATTGTAAAATGGTCAATATCTTGAAGGAATCTGATGCAATTTACTGAATATTTAGGAAGAAGTCATATGAAAGTTCAAAATCTTCAAACCATTTTAAGCAGTACAGCTCACAGTCATGGAAACTTTTATAGGTATTACAAATTTTTCAAAATAAAAATCTGGTCGTCAACGTATATGTATATTGTGTATTCATGAATGTTAGCAAATCGCGAATGAATATCTAATACTATCTGTTTCATGAATGTTTACGAATTTAGTCAACAACCTTTGATTTTAAAACTAATTAATCAAAAAGAGCATCTTTTGACATTACCTTGTATGACAAACTGAATAGAATATCTGACGCATATATCAGAGAAACCTATGCTTTTTCTAATGTTTTACATTAAAATCAAATCAACTTTCTAAAAACTTCAGAATTAAAAAAAAATGATATTCGATAAGGTACCTGCAAACTTATTGAGATAAAAAGTCCGGCTGAGTTATATACATCCATTTCCATGGTAACAGTTTCCATGGAGACGTCACTGACATCCATTGCGTAACAGTTTGAGAATGGAAGGTCAATGGTTTTTCCAAACGATTCCCCCGTCGGTAGGTTTGAATCGCATAGGTTTCTGTTGCAATAACTGCCATCCTGAAAACAAATGTTTCTTTGTTACTAATGCAATTTCTTTCATGCAGATTAAACACTGCTAGACATTTTCCGTCAATTTTCACCTTGAAGAAAAGCCCTTGCGATTAAAGTACGACGTCATACTTTACGGTACATCTTCTCTGCTGGTTTGTAAACATTGCCTCTCGTTTATATTTGGCGCACTTTTGATTCTAAAGAATTATATTGTTTTTATGAAATTACATTGGGTTACAATTAATTTAGAGCCAAAACCTACCCTTGAAGGATTGAGGTATTCATATTCTTTGTCACCGACCACTGTATTTGTACTTTGAGCCCTAAACCTGTACTTGATTCTCTTACGCCACTGTGAGGATCAGAAGCTCCCAAAATATGAACACTAAAGGAAAAAACAAAATCGAAAATACATTTAAAACAGTAAGGATTTCTTTGCAGTGAGTTTTTAGATCCAACACAATGCTTAAGACCCTTTATTGAGAGAAGTAAAGGATGACATATGCAAAATCTACACAGAATATCAATTTTAAAAGTTACTGCAAAACACTTCTTTCCGCATTTTTTTAATGTGTTTGTTGGTGAACTATTCTTGATTAGACTTATAACGTTGTGAATATGTTAATAAATACCCTCACACCTTTATATTGCCAAAGTTAACATCAATTTTTCGAATACCATGAATATATCAAAGTGGGTAGGAAGTCTTAACCACTAAAGCTGAATGTAATTAACAAAACGCTATGTATATCGAATTTTCTCTCTTTTTGATTTTTTTGGTTTTTTTTTTCATTCGTTTTCGAGATAAAGAGTCTGACTGTACATACAAATTAAAGTGCCTTTTTAATTTAAAATGTCACTGTTTTCCTACTGGAAATGTCTTTGCTTTACATAGTTATAGAAAAAAATATTTATATTCGTACATAGGGGATGATTGTTTCAGCACATTTATCACGTCTTTACCTGCTGGTAAAATTCATTTTGTCCTCTCCGACATTTTCCCGTAATTCTGCTGATGACACCGCTGGCTTGCTTGAATCATAATGTAGAACAAATCTTTCCTCTTTGGTGTTGCCAAGAATATCGTAAGCTTTAACCCAAATCGTGAAAGAATGTCCATCCTGCAGATTTTGGTTTTCTAAGATTTCAATAGAACTGTTTTTGTAATTTAGATACTGAAAGGTTGGTGGTGATGGTTGGTCCCTACCAATATTGTAAGCGACGTCATATTTGAGGATTCCTCGTTCATTAGTTATGGCGTCTCTGGATCTTGTTCCTTTAGTGTCATCATATTTATCAGGGATTCTTTTGTAGCCATTTCGATCTCCACCGTCATCAAGGGAAGGTGGAAACCATCTGATGCGGGCTAAGAAGTTGCCATTTTCGTGTATTTTGTTCAAAAAGTGATTCTTCCAGGAAAATGAAAATGTTTTAGGGTTTGTGTTTTGCCATTCATAGTTTGCTATTGAATTACCAGATGTTGCATAAAACGGATGGGATTCATCTGACGTCACAGAGGAAATTGGATCATAAATGACGAAACGTCTGACGTAGGCCGAGTTATTCGCTTTGTCGTTTATCTCCAATATCCAAGAGTAGACCCCGGGTTCAGAGGGTTGATACGTAAACGAATGTTCTCCTTCTTCTGTAGTTTCTAAGAACTCTGTTATGTTAAGGGGAACGGGATTCGGAACTAAGTCGGTATACGGTTCTTTAAGTGTGCCGTCTCCTGCCTTTACCAATTTAAAAACTTCCAAGGCGTAACGTGCAACTTTAGATAAATCATCCTTCCACCCTTTCCATGATATTTGTATGGGTGACTTGAAATAAGAACACATCATACTTGCATCACACATCCAGCTGAAGGTGCAATTGGGAGAACAATTTATATCTTTATCATGTATCAAATAAATGTACACATCACATATTGATTCTATCGAAAATGATAAATTTTAAGTTTATTTTTTTCCAGCTTTTTTTTTCAAATCTAGGAACATATGAAACTAGAATTGAAAGTTTCTGAATTTATATTGCTTATATGTTTTTTGAATTTGTTCGTTTTGTTTGGGTTGATATTTTTTATTTGGAAGCAATGCCAAAGTAGATGGGTTTAAGTATTTTTATTAAAAAAAAATATAATTCTATATTATGTTGCTGAGAAGAAAACAATCACGAAAATTAGACATTTTTACAACTTATTACAAACCATTATTATCATTTCATATTAACGATAATAACACATTTGTCAAGAACCTCGATGTGATAATTTGGAAAGTACCTTGGTAACATCGTTTTGGATAGTCATCATTGTGGATGAAGAGGAAATACAGGCGACGTTACTTTTTTCACTACAGTGGTAGGGTGTCTCCGTATCAAACTTAAGGTCAATTCTTCTTGTGGATGGTTTACCTATATAATACTGTTTTCCAACATTATTCACAATTCGATATCCACCATTTTCTGCTCTGAATGTTACGGAGTACCTATATCAGAATCAGTAAAAGTTAAGGTCTTTCGTTAAACAGAAGACCTTTATGATGAAATCGATGCCATTTTCTAATTCAATGAAGATCAGTCTCGATCTAAAAGTAAGATATACGTTTGTCACTGTAATGAATGAATGGATTAAATTTCGAAATTCAATCCAGCTACGCGGGGGTGTTAAGGAAGCATATGGAATCTGAGTTGCATGTAATTCCGTGAAATCACAAATCTTAATTATTATGTACATATTTAAATATCTAAGCAAAGAAACGTAGATCAAAAACAAATAAAAAATACTGAAGACAATTTTTTTCCAGAAATAAGTTTGTGTTACGTAGATTTACACATCGATGACGTCATTACTAAAAGTTGAATGTCGTGTGAATTTGATCGGAAAGCATTGTAAACATATTCAAAATATAACTAATCTAAGAACTGTAATAAAGTATTGTGGTGTGATTTATTGAGAATTGAACATAAGAATACTGGGGAAGATGTTAGTTTTATCAATTATTCGCTAAAAGGTATGTAAATTTGCTTTTATTTCTCAGCCAGGCTTTCCTCTGTCGTTGTTTACGATGTAAAAACCCGACCAGAACAACACTACCCCGTATATATTGAACTTGAAATTTTATACGTATCGTTAGTTTGATCAATGCTTATATTGAAAAGTGCTGCTAGAATCCCATGTTGTGTGTTGATATGATGCAATTTACCGTTTTCCGTGCAAACTATATAAAAGTTGGGAAGGTTTTACTAGAACCGGATAAATAACTTTTTAATAAGGACAGACATAGGATTCTAGCAGCGGTTTTGATTAAACTGAGATGTTTTGCTTTCACTTGGTATGCTTATTTTATTTTGGAAACCGCGGGGTAGTGTTGTTCTATCTCATTTTATGTTAAGGAATATACGTAAGCTATTTATAGTTGTCACGTGATAATGTACCAATGTGGCAGTAATGTACTACCCGATTTTATTGCACCGACATCTATTTTAAAGGATAATACTAAGTTTTTGATCTTATTCAAAATAATTATTTTATTTCACAATTTTGAATATAACAGTCAAAATAAGACGCTAAATTGCTCATATGCTTCCTTAACACCCCCGCGTATGATTTGACATTGCCGAGAGTGCAAACATGGTATGATGGTAAGTGTAAATTTTGGGTTAGATGTTGCATTAACACAATCTGTTTGTTATTCATTAAGATTTTTCATTGTCGCTTGGCCTTTTTTATAGGTCATCTTATGGATGAGTCAGTCAAAAAAGCAATATCTAAAAATGAATCTTAATATGTTAGAATTTAGATTTTAAAAAGTAGGTAGAAATAAGATATTTAATATATCGGCAATTTTTTTTAAATCCTTGAACATTTTGCACAAGTATGAGTAAAGGGGAGCAGGGGAAGGGTATCTCCATGCCTGAGGAGCCTTATTACATTATCTGATCAAACTTGAGACCTGCTGTTTGCTTGTTTCAATTAGTTAATTTGTATATGCTTACGTATCGCCGGAATCAAACCGGATGTCAAAATAGTCGATGTGAGTGTCACAGCGGTAGAGGTGTTCATTAACTGGACTATCCCTGTTGACGCCTGTACACCTTAACGTCTTAGTGAATTTTTCTGAAATATATATATAACTAAAACACTTCTACGAAAAATTGGATATGCATCGTTACTCCTGCTTAAATAAACAGGTTTTTGTCTATGTTTTGGTTTTGGGGTGTTTTATCTGAAGCCAAACATTACCATTCAAAAATAATATTCGAGTTGAATAGAATTCATTTGTCAAATCAGTAGAATTCTTTTAAACAATTGCAAAGTCAAAATAAATAATCTGATTGAAACCTTCATGTACATAATATCCATGTATTCTACTACAAATTGGCGTACACGAAAAATTGTCGTTTTCCCTTGTTTTTATTCGAAATGAAGGTCATTCTCACTAACAACAGTTCTATAAATTCTTTGAACAAATGGATCCTGATTTAGACTCAAATTTTCGCGTCGTTATGATTTAGCTAGGATATTAATGCGCCTAGGATCACAAAGCTTGTTATTACTTGTCTTAAGTCGGAACTTGTTGAAATTGTACAGTTACATTATATTCAAATAGTAATTCATAAGCTTTTCTATATATAAACGCTAACAAAACTGTTCAAGCTTCAATAATATGGCGAATGACTAAAATTTTGACTAGGTTAAGATGGCTGGTTGTGGCAATATTAGATCATTTTACCTCCCTAACAAAAAAGAGCTATGTATAAAAATACGGTAAAATTTCACGTTTCGCGTTTCGAAAAATGGGTTTCAGCCAAAAATATCACATGTAAGAGTTAAACGAAGATCAAATGGGTAGTTTGATAACCAAATCCCTTAAAATCCTAGAATTTTTATCATTCCAGGCATCTTCGTGTCTTGGTCTTAAATGCAAACTTACGTTGATTTTGTGAATTGGTCACTACGACCTTGACATCTGCCTCGGTGATTCCAAGGTCATACTGAATTATGTAATCAGGTCTGCTCGGAAGATTTAGGGTGCTGGGGCTAAAAATAGACTGCAAAGTAAAGTTCATCCTGTTGGCGTCCCTGCGGTTGGTCCAGAACGCTTCCACGTTATCAGGGCTCATGGCAGAGTCGATTGTCATGTTGTAAATTAACATTCCTTTAACTTGATGATAGTATCCAAGGTCCAAAGTACTTTGTTCAATGGATGGATAATAATCTTGGTCCGTTGGAACTAATAACGAAGGAATTTTGCATAAATTTTGAAGCATCGTTCATTTGAAACTTTTGCAATTTAGTTACTGTTTTTATGTGAAAAACAGGACTTAACAGGGTATATTTAAAAAAAAAAATCATACAATTCAAGCAGTTTGATGTTCCACTATTCTCAGGGAAAAAGTTGTTGGTACACATGCACGCATTGCTGGTGCAGTAACCTGGATAACAGGGTGTCAGGTGGGAACAAGCGGCCACTGAAAGAACGAAATAAGATAATAAATATATTAGTTTTACAAAAATAACACATATTTGAGAATTTGTCATTTATCCCGGAGAACACGATCTTTTTTGAAGAAATTCAAATTCAAATTAAAAAATCTAGTTAAAAGACAGATAAAAATCTGAATTTTGCACAGATATTTGACAATAAGATCCTTTTAAATTAGTTGAAATAGTGCCTCTTTCCTTTTTGTGAAAACAATTGAGATACTTGTATATTTCAGTAATCGCTTTCAATAAAGGTGTGTCAAAAAATTTGCGAAAATGGGGGAAATTTGTAACATTTTTAATTTGCGTCAGTCTTTTTTTGCAATTCAAAAATTTTGTTATAGAAAATGATACAGGATATAATTTATGCGTATTCAATTATTTGCGATTTAAAAGAGATCGCCAAAAAAATTAGTTATCACGAAAATTACTGGATATAGGGTATTATACGTACTAGAAATTAAATATGACTGAACTACTTTTGTAGATAAATCATGTACAAGCATCCGAATTTTTTTTCATCAGGTATGTTTTCTCTATAATTCACCATCCGCTTATTTTCTTGTAAAGCCACTTACATAATGATTCATGAAGATTCAAGTTGCAATTATTTTCGCACCTTTGTACGTAGCTATGCAATTACAACTATCTATTTATCTGTCCAAATAATTCTCACAAGTTAATACTGTATATCAAGTTATTTTAATAGTGATCACATTTTCGAGATTTCTTTAAAACACAACAAAAACAATTTATTTAGTATATTTAGTTGTTAACTTATATATTAAACTAAACAAACAACATTTTAAATCTCAAAAACGACTTTTGCAAAAATTCTAATGGTTGCAAAGATTTGCACTCAGTCTTCGTGAATCGCGAAAAACACCACATGGATATACAATAGATGTGGTAGTCGACAGCTTTCGCTGGTGCGTGTGTGTGTAGACTTACCATCCACGCAGTATGTTCCTGTGTAGCCAGGGTTACATCTACACACCCCTGGACTGATACATGACCCTCTTGATCCACCACAATCATAGGGACATATCGCTGTTAATTCCAATCGACCGTATATGAGAAAATACAAAGGACTAGACTTAGTAAAATCTTACGTAAAGTGTGGTTAACAAAAAGTAATTTTGGTGACGTTGAATCATAAATAAATGAATCATTTATCAATTATTATCAAACAATACAATTTCAAAAAATAAAAGAATATCAGAGGTCACTGGGTTTTAAAAAAAATCTGTTGCTTTCCCGATTCTTTTCTTTTAATAGGGTTTATCTTTTAGGCATATGCATGTATGACCCATGACTTTTTACAAGTCTGCTTACGCAGCTACTTCAAGGTGAAATTGAACATATATAGTTAATCCTACAATGTAAAATATAAATATACTAGCGGGAAAAAAACTGTGCATTATAAAATTTCTATATATATTGTTTGTTTTTATAAAATTTAAACAATTGATTATGGTAATGTTTTTGACAATATCGGATGGTAACCGTCCGGGTGAGCGGACTTTTTCATGGTTAGTGAGCACCTGTTGTTTATTGAAGAATTTGTAGGCACGAGTTTTACGGACCAATACTGTTTGGAATAAGAACTGTAAAGGATTTGTTTAAACTTTTTTTGTTAAGGAAATCACTTTAGTTTCAACCACGACTCAACGAAAACCAACGTAATCGTGCTGTAGGGATGCTGCAAGCTAGAATGACACAAAATACTGTAGCAAGACACTTTGGAGTTCATCGGAACACCATCCAGTCATTATGGAGACGTTTTCAACAATCTGCCAACACTCAGAATCGACCAGGCTCTGGGCGACCTCGTGTGACGTCACGTCAACAGGACAACCACATTAGACTTGTGCACCTGAGAAATCGTTTCCAGACAGCAAGTTTGACTGCCCGTAGCATTCCAGGGCTTCGACCAATTAGTCCAAGAACTGTGCGTAATCGTCTGCGCGAGCAAAACATCATACCAAGACGTCAAGCAGTGCGCCCAGTACTGCTTCAACGTCATCGTATCGCCAGACTAGCATAGTGCACACGACATCTGCGATTCAGAATACAGGACTGGGCCAATATTCTGTTCAATGATGAATCCAGATATCATTTGGATAGCAGTGACGGCCGTTGTATGGTGTATCGACGCGTTGGGGAGCGTTACCAGGATGCTTGTGTTGTGCAACGTCGACAATTTGGTGGAGGTAGCGTTATAGTGTGGGGTGGAATATCAGCACGTGGAAGGACCCCTCAACAAATTTTTAAATGGGAATCTCACCGGCGTAAGCTATTGAGATGAAAGTATTCAGCGCCATGTGATACCCTTCATACAGAGACATCAAAATCACACCACTCTGCAGCAAGACAACGCAAGGCCACACGTTGCACTTGTAGTCAGGGACTTGTTTGTTCAACAGAATGTCGATGTCTTGCCTTGGCCAACTGTTTCCCCAGATTTGTCGCCGATCGAGCACGTCTGGGATGAAATGGAAAGACGTTTACGCCGTTTACCAAATCAGCCAGCGATATTTAGTTGATTTAAGCCAGGCTTTAACCAACATAAGGAACAACATCCCTCAAGCATTTCTAAACACTTTAGTGGCATCAATGAGGCGTCGCTGTCAAGCATGTGTGAACGCAAATGGTAGTCACACACGTTATTAATTTTGTTAATTCAATTTCAAATAACAGTGACTTTTGAGTGTGTTGAAATTGACGTTATTTGACGTTGACATTAAGGTGTTATGAGATGTTGTTACGAATACATGTGTTAAGGGTATTACAAAAAATAAAATTTGTTCATTGTAGTTTTAAAATGTTTTTTCATAAATTAAATAATGCACAGTTTCTTTTTTCCGCTCGTATTTATCCGGATAAAAAAAAAACCTGGATAAAATTTTAGCGCAAAATTTTTGAAATTCATTTTTATTGTTTTGAACAAGTGTCGACAGCATTTGATATGCTTATAGTATTGCGTTATTGGATTGTGCAGAAACTATAATTTAGCAAATTGCTGTAAAATGGACATGGTTGATAAATTTATCAACCGAGTACTATCATATGGATGCGACGTTTGGGGTTTTCATAACACTGATCTTTTTGAGAAACTACATCTTAAACTTTGTAACTCATATATTGAACTTGAGAGTCTCAACACCAAACTTTATGGTATATGGGAAACTTGGTAGATATCCTTTAATGATAAACGTCAAAGTCAGATTATTAACATAATTACTTAAAATTAAAAGTTGTCAACAAAACTTCTTCATGTGTTAAAAAGAATTTAACATCCCATGTTGTGAAGTTATAAAGAAAATTTTAAATCAATGTGAGTTGAGATATATATGGTATAAAAACTTAATAAATATACCTTGGTTAAAATATAAGGTAGATTTATAAACATATAAGAATAAATTTTGACAATAATTTACCAATACGGACTGACCTCAACGAAACCAAGGTTTTTGGTTTGTTTACATAACAAAGAATTGTGACCTATGTTTCTTTCGTCACTCAATTTAAGACGTTTAAAAGGCAAAGCGTTAGAAATACCTTGGTTAACTACTCTCGATATAAAAAATATAGGTCATATTTCAAAATTTTGAGACTAGAGGTGAACAAATAAATCTCTTGGGTTTTTTTTCAAAAAAGTATCCAAGATTTATTTTTTTGTTCAAATTTTTATACATGTCGTATCGAAAACAAGATCATAGACAGTTATGAAAATATCGGAAACAAAATAAACTGAAAGCAATCTTTTTATTCACTTCTTTCTCTTGACATTTGACATAAACTTCCTAGAATTTGTCCTCAATCTTTGTTTACATGGGCATTACGTAACAAAGCAAACGAGTCATATTTCTCATTTCTCAAATTCATCTTTTTCTGATCACAATAAAATTCATATCTCTTAGCTAATTTTTAAAGTTGACTTTCAAGTTATAATTCAATCTGTAGTATGATGATGCTTACCGATATTACAGTTTTGATTGCCATTGTGTGTCCATCCGGTAAGGCAGAAATATTCTTTATAACGCACCTCAACGCTAATCCACCCCCAAGAACAGCATCTACATAAAGAAAAAAATTGAAATTTTAGACAAATCATTCTAGTGATAAAGAACGTGGTTTAAAAAAGAATCACTGATTTATTGAATACTGATCTATTAATTTTACGATTTATAAATAATGTATCGGATAATTCCGATGCCATTTTACTGTACTGCATAATTTGGAAGATATAAAAATATATCGGACAATTCAACAACATATATTTCCACGAATATTCCGAATGTAAACTTCAGTGCTATATAATTCCGAGGACATAATGTGTGCTGTTTAGTACTGATGATATCACAGTTCAGAGGACATTTAGTAGTCTTGGATAAATGACATTATACAATGTCGGATAATTTCTATGACATATCCCAGTGCTAGATAATTCTGAGGACATCACTCAGCGCCTGATAATTTCTAGGTTATTGAACTTTGCTGAATAAATGCGAAGTCATTTAACAGTGCCGGATATTTTCATGACTTAATACTGTACCGGATAATTCTGAGGACATTATACAATGCTGGATAATCTGAGGACATTATACAATACCGGATAATCTGAGGACATTATACAATACTGGATAATTCAATGAAAATAATCTAGAGTTGGACAATTCTGTGGACACAGTGAAATTCATACACTACTGGATAATTTCAAGGACAAAACATTGTGTTGGATGATTAAAAGGACATTATCCTTTCTAAAGACATTATATCTCCATTTTATCTTGCCCGACAATCAAGTACTTGACAGAATTGTGATACTTTCTTGATATGGTATTTGATATGATATTGTAACTGTAACTTACGCAGACCAAGTTTTGTATCTACAGCCCCATACCCACTCGCATTTTATCCTCCATCTGTAGTCAGTGTTCCTAGGAAAGAAAAGAAAGTGAATCATATTCGAGTAAAAAATAATAATAAATGAGATCAATAAATAAATTTGTGCAAATACGCTTCCTTCCTCCCTACGAAATAAAAATATGTTAAAATCGTTTTTATCTTTGTTCATAGTACCGGTTAGTATCAATTAAAAACAATTCTTTAAACTAAGACGCTTGCCCTCCATATGTACATAAAATTTATTATAGCATACAACCCACTGGACATGATTCTATAAATTCAATTTTAAAAAGCGAAACTTGTATAGTTGTGAAAAAAAACTAATAAATTGATTATCGAATAGGTTGTTAATGATACTACTGTACCCGCAACGTTATTTTTTACAACCTGTCGTATCGTGTATCAATCCTATCGTGTTGTGCGTGTATGCTGTTCTATCGTACGTTAATCCTATCAGGATTATCGTTTAATTTTAACAGTTTTTTAGTTAATACTATCGTGTTTATCATTTCGTGCTTTCATAAGCAAGTAAATTTATTTCAAAGTTGCAAGTCGTTCAGTGTGCCGTATACGAAAATTTATAGAACCAGAATTGTAAAATCCTATCCAGCTGCATTCTATCATAATACTAATTTCTCAATTTGTTAGATCAAAATTAACAAATATTACATTTAAATCATATCTGTAAGCATTGAAAATGAAAAATTAATGTAAACTATCGAAGTTTTTAGGAATAAGGTAACATATTTTCTTGTATATCGAATATATTAAATCGTATGCGGAGTGTATACCTGGTTAAACAAAAACTTTTATGCAATATAATTTGTTTGTTATAAATTATGCATCATATTTTACAGAAACAATGTATTTATGATATGATTTATATTTATTTAAAACCAGAGTTATATTTTAATTGAACCCGTTATTGCTTTTATTCCATGTGAAAATGAACAGCTGAATTTCTTGTGCAAATTGTCGTTAGATCTATATTCATAGACCTTTGGTGTCTCTGTTTTTATCACTATTTCGCTGTATCTTTGGCACATTCTTTAGTACAGGTACTTATAACACTGTGCCGGATAATTATGCCAGTGCCAAGGTGGCATTTCTGGACCCGCGTAAGCTGCATATTTCAAAAAATTCAAATATCCCATATGATAGACCATTGCTTCAAGAGTTAACAACCACCTTTGCTATCATTGTATCTCACCTGTCAGGTGAGATATTTACCTTTCAAAAATAAATTTCAGAAATAAATATACATTAATTAAATCTACATCATTCATATTGATATTAATTTTTTTTATTTGAAGAAGTATATATCAAATGCAAAATAAATTGCTGAAAAAGTTTTAAGCAAAATGATAACAGAATCAGAGAGCATTTTTTTTATCACTAAAATGTTGGTGAAAATTCTTTTTTATGCCAGAATTTTTTTTTTACCAATTCTCTAAATCTTTCGTTTTTATTTTCTTGTCCGAGCTGCTGAGTTAACACAGACCAGTCAAACGAACCAGCAACGAAATATAGATATATTTAACGTTTTGATTCGTTAAATAATTTCAAAATTTGATCTTGAATTCTTTAGTAATAGACTAATGCGAAAATTTTATGTTTTGTATGTTGGCAGTAGCACTATAATTGAGAAAAAAACCCAGCTTCTCTCGTGTTTCTTCTGACTAATTTAAAAAGTGTAGAATCGTCTCCAATGAGGTGAGGGAAACTATATTTCCGTGTCACGATAGGGAAGACACGTTAAGACTGAAAGCATAGATTCGCAAAAGAAATACGACCGTTTATGACTATTAAATATCTGCTGATCTAGATTAACAAACAGAAAGGCGGACAGGCAGACAGACATGCTGAGAGGGAAGAGAGACAGAGAATGTGTTTGTGTATGAGAGAGAGAGAGAGAGAGAGAGAGAGAGAGAGAGAGAGAGAGAGAGAGAGAGAGAGAGAGAATTTCAAAGAATATACAATATACATGTACTTGCATTTCAAACTCTTTTGAATTAAAAAATTCGAAACTTTCGTTTACAAGTGTTTATTGAATTCTGTTCTAAATGGGTTAATAAATCGGGTTTCATTGCACAAAGAACATTCACTATAGCATCATTGCACACTTTTAACTGCATCGCTATGTATAACAAACACAAAGAGCGAAACAAAATGCATGTTCCGTTTGGTAATAAAATACATTGTATAGGCTTAATGGCCTCCAAAGCCCGTTTCTCTGTGCAAACTGCTTCCTGGGGTACATAAAACTTTGCTATAGTTAAACATCAGTTACGTTTAATAATATAAATTAATTTGGATCATTTATCAAAAATAAGAAAAAAAATTAGGTTGTGAAAGAGTTTTGAATCGTACGCAGTATGAATATACACGAGAATTACGTGCATATAGCAGTAGGCGACATATAATACTGATACATGTATATAACGTATTATTTCTGCATTATGCCAGCTTTAACTTTCAACTTAAAGTTGGTAATTTTTTTCTATATATTTTCTCAGCAGAATAAAGATATTATGATCACATGTACATGTATAAACATACAATCGTAATTTAGTCCTCTATTCTATCTACACGACCTCAAAGCTTTCTTTTGAAACTGAAAAACGCGGTTATCATTATCATCTTTACTGTAAGACCGGGAAATATTAAAAAATTGTGTATGTAAGCATCAGTTCACCTGTATCACCAAACGTGTTTTATTTTATTAGTGATTTTGAAAGAAATGTCAACTTAAAAAAAAAAGATGAGAGAAAGAGAGAAAAGAGACAGACAAACAGATAGACAAACGGCGAGTGGAGAGAATATAAAGAATGAGAACAGAGGATTGTGCATAAGAATTCATTACAGGAGCGTAAAATCTATAGAGCATCGTTGCACTCTTTAAAGTGCATCGCTGTGCATGCCAAAAACCAAGGAGAGAAATAATCCATGCTTCGTCTGCTAATAGAATGAGGATGAAATCATTATGGCTTTTAACGCCCGTTTCTCTCGAAAAATTCCTCTCTGGGATCAATAAAAAGTTACAAAACAGTTGACAGTTTTACAGATCATTTGAATCCACCAAAGTATTTAACAATATATTCGAAGTAAAAAAAAATACATGCGATGATAGGGTTTTTAACAGTACGCTGCAGCAGCTGTTTATGTGTAACGGATTATAAATACGACGGAATTGCATGCATTTAGCAGCAGACGACATTTTGGCACGGAGTTAGTTCTATTGAATTGTACGCAGTACGACGCATATTAATACACATAATGTGAATAAAACCAGTGTAACTCTAATTTATGAAAAACGTTTCCCTCTTTTTTTTTGCAATGCAGGGCGATGGTTTTACGCCATTAATCATGATTGTACATTAACGTTTCATTTCAATAAAGATCGATCATATAAGGTTATTTAATGTACATAAATAGATATGTATACATAAGTATAACTGACTTACCCTGACCAAGCAGAGACAAGTCCAACAAAACACATCACACCCAAAATGAGACGCATCTTCTCCCCCAGACGGTTGTTTTGTTCAATTGATTGGAGACTGCCGTTACCCCGCAGACGAAATATGTTTGAAAATAAGCTTGCTCTAATAACTGGGAAGTACGTTAATATGATATTCCTGTCTTTCATACGCCTTGGCCTTTTAATAAATAAAAAAGAGAGAGACAGATCACAAAGGATTGTGGCATGTCAGAAAATTAAACTGATGCTTGCTTGCTCTATGGAAGAAATTTAAGCTTTAATGCGGCATGACCAGATGTCAGATTCTGTGAGGACTTTATTCTTATACATGTACATGTACACCCGGCTTGTCCATAAACATATCAAGTCGTAAACGTATACTTTAGTTGAAGCAAAAATCTATTTCAAAAACGTTATTTCAAAATTTATATTTAAAGTGTTTGTAATTTTTAGAATAATCTAAATACAATTCTATAACCAAAGTACTGATAGTACTAAAAAGCGCTAACCTAGCTTGTTTCTAAAGGAAACTTACTTTGTGCAAGCTTAGTTAGAAAGAATTGATTTGATTTTTCTATATTTCAGCTTCTGTTTAGGCAATATATTTCCTCCTCACTGCGTGGCAGCACCTGCAATGATGTGCGTAAGCCCCACACCTTGGATTCACAATAGCCCGAACTTTGTATTCACAATAGTCCGTGCAACAATGTGCGTAAACCCCTGAAACTGTTTTTTTTAACCAGTTTAAATGATGTATATTTCTACTAATAGGTGGCGGTTATGTGATGCACCGGAAGTAGAAGTCTAACGACAATAAAGCGCTTAGCTATGCTTAGCGCTTTAAAAGTGAGAACTTCCATCCTCTCTATGTTTTTTTTTTAAAGAAATTAGTGCCCCTATTTCAGTTTGGCTGTTTGTTCTTTTACCTATAACATTTGACCTACTTTGCACGTGTACAAAGTATAAGGCATGAAATTTCAGAAAATGTGAAATGAAAATTAAAAAGAAATATTCTCGGAGATAAACATAAAATTATTTTTAACATAATAAAAAATCAAATGAAAAAAAAATAAAGTATGTCTTTGCATTTATAATTATTGTAGTAAACGGAAATTAAGGCTGATGTGAACCAACTGTCCCCGTGAAAAGACAAAATGTTTGTAATATTTAGTTTCTTTCTGCATTTTTTTCAAATCTTTAATTACTGAATATGTCCATATATGATCTCTTTTTTCTGATATATAAAACAACCAAGCGATATACCGATACATACATGATACATTATCCATGGTATGGGTACACTGCTAATCTTTAAACCCTTTCACTTTTCTTTCCTCCCCATATTTGAAAGTCTTTGAAATGCATGAGCACAAAACAAGAAGAATTCAGGAAGAGACAGTTCAGGTTTGTTTAAAAAAACATTTGTTTTTATTTAGTATTTAAAGATGGGATTATTTGATCTGCAATTGACATTAATTCATTATCTGTTTATGCTTTTGGTATACGGTATATATTGTATTTCCTAGTAGCACTTTTTAAAATTTTCTCTTTCGAAGTCCAACGTTCAGCTTGTTATTATGATAGTTTTATTTTACTCTACAGTTTAGATAAATTGAATATCTAATAATTCAAGTATCAATCTCTGCTAACATGTATCTACTTGTTTGCTTTCTGTAAGCAGATTTTTTGGTCAATTTCCATGTACTATGTGAAGATGATATCGTATGTGATTTGTCTGCCCTTAACGATATGATGCTTCCCCTGTAAGATTAGCCTCTGAAACTCCAATGAGATTGTTATCGGATCCTTCTTTGTTGATGGTGCCGATCGACGCCATTTGATACAAAATTATTCATGCCAGGATTATGTTTAGCTTTAAATGTATTTGTAGTAATTAAGACCAACTTCCTGATTAGGGAAATAATTCTTTAAGACCTTGATGACGGTTTTTATGATGCTTACTAAAACAATATTATTGATAAATACATGTAACTGAATTTCTTTAGAACTCAAGTGCATATACCATGTCATGACTGATAATGCAATGATAACCAACTCAAGAAAAGTAATATATCTCATCACTATATGCTTCATTCTACCAATCAAATGACCATTCAAAATACATCCAACTTTTTCGACAAAAGTACAACAGCCAACAACCATCAGCATACAATTATAACACTCTCGAATTGATCTTTTTCTGCTGTGGAAAGAAAGTTATCCCATTTAAGTTACCCGAAAACCCAAACCCATGAGATGTTCCTCCATTGCTGCCAAAGATATCCTTATCTAAAAAAACAAAAAACAAAAAAACATTTCAATCATAAAATCTCCTATTGAATATTCTAAACCCCTTACAGCTTTACTAAAAATGTTTAATTTACAAACTAAGGTTCCTTCCTTTTGACTTTATCAATTACTTTTATCAATCAAAATCCGTAATAGGCCCTTTATGTCCATAATCTTTGGTGTAGGAATTCTAATAAACCTTAGAACAATATCAGTTTCAAAACCAAGAAAAATAAAACAGGTCACTAGACCCCGTGGTTTATAATTAAGATAAAAGGAAGATACAATACAAAATCTTAATAGAAATGCAAAGTAGGGATCGAACCCGGTATTTTTTAAAGAGTAAATGCAATAAAGCAATAACTAGGAGTTTTTGTTTTTTCTTGTTGGAATAAATATGATATAAATCGAACAAAGTACTTATTTATGCTAATACAGCCAGGTCAGAGAGAGAGAGAGAGAGAGAGAGAGAGAGAGAGAGAGAGAGAGAGAAATTGTGTGTGTGTGTGTGTGTGTGTGTGTGTGTGTGGCTTTTTTGTGCTGATGAACATGTGGGTTCTTATTTTATAGAGAAATTTTTTTAGAATTCTTTTGCCCCCATGACCAGTGTCTATTTGTTATAATGTTTAAGTAAATATAGTTACCTGAATATTTTAGAAAATATCTCTGCTTTAGCTAACATAGATGAAAGTCAAAGGTAGGGAAAAGAGAACACTGAAGGAGAACAACAAAGTAAGTGTTCTACTGATACATTAACAAAATAAAACACAATTTTAATTTTGAAATTTAATCAATTCTTTTCATAATTCTACATCATGTGTTCAAATGCAATGTTTATTAGGTCCTAAAGGTGGATTGATTTTCAAGTGAACATGTTGTTGACATATTTTGAATGGTGGAACAAATAACAGACAATTTATTAAAAAAAACAGTAAAACATGAAAATTCCTGATTAACACAAGATCACATAAAATTTCTATTTTCTATACCTCAAGTCAATATATAGGATATATTCTTGCCGGACAAAATTTCAAAACTTAAAACGCACAATAAAGAACTAAATATTACACCTATCAACTTTTATCCCTTGAATAAACTTTATTCAATGATTCTAGAAAATCTTGATAGCATTAGTCAATCGAGATATCCTGAAATTAAAAGTACTGCAACTTTTATTTTCAGTCAATGTAATAAGAATGCACTATAAGAACTATTCAGTTCTATGCCAATATTAATAAAACAGTACATCTATAAAGACCTTGCTGTCAAAATAGTTCAATCAATTTTTTAAAAATATTTTGAGATACAATTATACTTCAGACAGTGATCACTCATGAATAATAACATTTTCTGACAGAAATGGACTCTTACATTTTAATTAATTGATTTTCTTTTCATTAGTTCTTTTTGGTTTCTATTTATTATAATCTTTTTAGTGCATTTGTAATTTTAACCCATCCTCTCTCTATATATTTTCACCTTATAAAATAAAAGTTGTCAGCAACATTGCTGAATAATATATGGAATTTTTTGTAAAATTGTATATTGTATTGCTTGCTTTCACAATATAAAAAATAAAGAACATTGTAGCGTATTTAAGTATGTAAAATTTGATTTACCTGATGGAACTACTAGTGATACTAGAATATACTAAGATACCCCAGTGGAATACTTATATGGGCTCTGTTTAAAATTGCACGGTTACATACACATTTTTAGATATCTAGCATATACGTGTACCAGTATATAATGCATGGAATTCAATTAAAGTAATACATGTAATATATGAATAATATATATGAATGTTTATGGGTATGTTAAAAGACGTATACTTTTGTGTTTTTTTAGACGGACAAATTGGTTACTTTGATGAACGATTTAACGAAAACTATATCATCAGTCTATTTGGTACATTATCAATAAATGATATCAACATGAACATGAGAATTGTCGCATACATTTAAGTAACAAAGGTGTAAAAACAAGTACAAATAAAAATCCAAGATGTATTTTGAGACACAGGTAATATGCATATAAATCTTGTCTGATGTTGCGTGGTAAAGTTCGGCTTTATGCCGTAAATGCGAGCGGCTAAATTTTCTTCATTTTCATTTGTCATAAAGTATATTCTGTGCAGCAAAGGTAAAAGCAAAGTTCATATAACAAAGACACGATGTTGATTTGTTAGTTCATATTATGCACTAAAATTAAACAGATTGATTTTTTTCGGTTGTTGTCAAGGTCATTCTGCGAGTAGAAATGAGCTACTTGTACAAAACAAAATTGTATATTGAGACACTTGAAATATAACGATTGTCTGAGACTGCGATCAGAGCTGCATGTGCTGTAAAAGCGACCGAGCTGAATGTTCTTCACTTTCGGTTGTCGTAAAGTCCATTCTGCGAGTAGTAGTATTCGTCTCCATCGATGTTGCCTGTAAAAAGAGTTTGCAGTTCATCTAGGATTTCCTCGAAGTTGGGACGTTTTTCTGATTCATATGTCCAACATCTCTTCATGATTTTGTAGAACCTGCAAATGTAAGATTTCGGTTTTTATTAAAAGGTACATGTATTCTTATAAGATTAAGCAAAGGGCTATTTGGATTTTAAAAAAACTGAAAGTATAAAAAAGTAATGGTACTAAGGTAAAATTGCTTACTTAACATTAAAAACTTAATGAAGGGTAATTAATTAAGGAATATAAGAATGCTAATAAATTGGACATACACATCATCACAATGTTCTGGTTTCTTTAGTCGCAACCCTTTCTTCAGCTTCAATTCAAGCTCCATGCTCTTGATGCCATCATAAGGAGCCTCTCCTGCAAATCAGAAAAATCTTAAATACAATGTAAGAACATGAAAAAATTGGAGCCGCTGAATTAAAAGCAAAGGGAAAACAAAAACAAACCCTACTAGATGTAAAAACAAAAAAAAATTAACCATTAAATCATAAACATGAAATTTAGTGTTAAACATTTTGAAGTATGACATGTTTTATTTACAAATGCCAATGGTTGGTTTACCCATGGAAAATATTTCCCAGAGGACCACTCCATAGGACCACACGTCGCTCTTCTCTGTGGCGTGTTTCGTTGTCTTGATACACTCGGGGGCCACCCATTTGATTGGAACTCGCTCCTGATATTAACAAACAACAAAATGTATATTATTATGAAACATACTCAGAAGATACGCAAGTAAAAGAATAACCTTCGTATGAGTCCAATTTAAAGGTTCATAAATCCACTGAACACTTTAATGTTATTGGTATGAGACTGACTACTAGTATTGCAAACAATTAAAGTGTATTTGACAGGTTTCTGACAATTCGTCAAGGGAAACATTTTAGCAGATAGGGTACAAATTAGAGTTCAGCTGTACTTTGATTTTTTTAAACATAATTATATACAGAGCCATAAACTATTAATAAATAAGGATAGTGTCATTTTATTTGAATTTAAATTAATAATTTTCTGTATTATTCTTTATCTTCATTGATCAACATTGATTTTCTTAATGTGATATTGCCTAAGACCATCCTGCACTTTCTAACGATGTACAAAATCGTCTCAGAGTTTACTAAATATTGCAAATATTTTATTTCTTACATTCATGTCGTATTTTATTTTTAAAAAACAATATACCGTCTTTGTGTCGCTGCCGTCATTTTCCCGAGGCTCTGGCCCGAAGCCCGTGATTTTCGTTTCTAGCAGAAATGTCAGCAAAATGTTTCTTGCTGCCAGGCGTCTGTGCACAACCTAGATTAAGGAATGAATGAAAATGGTTATCATGTTTTAATGATGAATTTTCCAAAGTTAACATGTTATATTGATGAAATGTTTTTATTTTTATTCAAGTTGCAGGGAAATTTAGGGCTTGTGTTATTTCCAAATATAAATGTCGGTATCTTTATCAAATTCATTAATGGTAATAGTATCTTTTTAATTCGTGCTTTTTACTAAATAAACTATTTATTTGTCTGACAAAAATTTGAATAAAAGAAGAATAAAAAAGTATAAATAGGATCCAGTTTAATACAATAGTAATCTTTACAAAAGTTTAATACAAGAGTTGCTAAAAATAAATTATATAAATAGTGAAATTACCCCTTGGGACGCAAGATAATTCATCCCTTTACAGATTCCACAGGCGAATCTGTACAGTTTCTCGTGCATCTCGTCGTTAACTCTGTGTTTGTTGGCTTTCAAGTATTCCTTAAGTTGACCATTTTCACAATATTCCAGGACCATGAAACGACCAACTGAAAAATGAATAAACCCCGTAAACATTATAACGAATATTATCACCTCGATAATTATTTGTAAAAAATTATAGTTTCCTTTCATTAACTTTAAGATATCGGTTAAACATTTGGGTGCAACAGTGCACAAATAAGTTAGATTTTTATGAGATTGATCGTAAAAACTGCATGTTATTTTGAATTTTTGAAGGTTTGTTTAATATACAGAACTTTTATATAATAATTTTTTCGCACATCAAACATTTTTTTTCATATTAGGGATTTTAAATAATACATTTCTTATTTTTATGAATTAAAAAAAATCATCATTGCTTAGGTTGCGGGTTAGAATTTAAAAACGAAAAAACTTTTGATGGATATTATAGAGTTATAACAGATTGGAGGTCACATATCTCTGTAAGTTTTATCTTTTTTACTTGAGAGGGTTAACGTTTTACCATCATCAAACTACAATGCCAAAAACTAAACAACACCAAAACTAAGACGAGCTATTTACTTTCACTCCTGAGCTTACTCTCACTTTTCCATTGTAGTCTCCTATTTTAAAAGCGAGTTCAAGAGAGAACTCGTTCAAGTGGTCCAAATTTTGCGTTTTATGATAAGGTTTTGCAAGAGAGGAAATGCGTCACAATGAATGATATACTTACGGACATCGTCATCCACAACACCGATAAACTTGAGGACGTTGGGATGTTCCCCTATCTTCATGGCGTAGAAGTTGACTTTGGCGTGCATTGTCTCTATGTCACTCTGTGTTGGGTTTTCTGAAGATGCAAATGATTTAGAACATTAATTTCATAATTTTGCGACGCGAATTAAAGGTTTACTTTAAACGTATCCAGTAAAATCCTTTATCAATCTACAGGGTTCAATAACCCTGCCTTTAAAAAGCGTTTCTGGTATGGATTGGCAAAAACATGTAAGCAAATACAACCTACTAGTAATTTTGATAATGATCTTTAACCATTTAGCTAAATAACGTATCATATAAACACATGCATTTATTATGAGAAGAGCATATAAATTCTAGCAAATTACAAGAGTTTTTTTCTTTATTTACATAAAAAATATTTTCAAATGAAATACTTTTTGTTAAACCTGATGTTATAAAGAAAGAAATGTGATTGTGTGCTACTGTTTGTAAATGCTAGGAATTTCACTAGTGATGTTTTGGTCTTGATTCAAATTCATTATTTTTTTTATGTATGATAACTACTTCTTAGGTCTTGTCGCAAGAAAAAAAAGTAAAATTGGTTTAAAACTACATGAACATGTATGTATATTCCCGACACTGCCATAATTACAATTTAAACCAGTTACTATTGATTTTATGGTGAAATCTAGTTACAACTGAATGTATCTTTACCTTTCATTGTTTTAGCTACCACGGTATTCGATGAGTTGTCCTTCAGATATTTGGCTTTGTAAATGATGGCGAATTTTCCGCGCGCAATCTCTTCCTCAAACGTGATCCTGGATCTAACAATCTGATACCTGAGCGGAGTCTCGTTTTCAGCATAATACACGTCATCCTCGAATTCCTGGGAGTATGCTCGGTTCTAAAATAATTATTTTTCAAAATATCAAAATTTTTATTTTGCGTTTTTAAAGAAAATTACGAATGTCAAAATATAATTTCTAAAAGATCTGAATATTATTCAAGAATATTGAGAGAGAGAGAGAGAGAGAGAGAGAGAGAGAGAGAGAGAGAGAGAGAGAGAGAGAGAGAGAGAGAGAGAGAGAGAGAGCGCACATCCTCTTTATAACAATTTAAGATCAGATTTGTCAGTTTTACTAAAGTACACTATTAGATAGAGATTGGGCTGGTAATCAACTTTTATTCACGATTTTCTGGGGGTAAACATAGTTCGCGACGACTAATTTTCGCAATTAAATCTAAATCAGATATTATGGATAAGGTGACATCATGCATGTAATTCAAAAAGGTCCCTCACATTGTACGCCTTAGACTTGTTGTTAGGTCTCGTCACTACTGAATCAAAGTTGTTCTCAATGAAGGGGCCGCCTTTGGATTTCGTGGACATGGAGCGCAATCTCTCTATTGGGTTCTTCATTCGTCTAGTTCTCACCATGAATATCAGAAAGACAAGCACCAAAATGATGAGTATGATAAGAGCACCTGCAAGTTTAAAATAATGTGACTACATCACAGTCATTCTGCTTAATTGTATATCAAGCTGAGCAAAAATGTGTAATACTAATGTTATGCAAATTGAGATCACTACATGTAAACCGACAGGTAAAATTGCAGATTTTCTTAAATAAAAAATTAAAATGTTACTGCTGTATTTCTCAAAAACATACTATAGTGTATTAACTTAGCTGAACCCCTTTCACTTTTACGTAACCCCCCTCCTCCCCGAAAAAAAAATCATTTATTATAGATTGCAATAATTATGCAACATTTATAACACATTGAAACTAAATATGGATGAAAGGTTAAACATACTGGAAACTCCTGCGGCAATTGCAACACTCGGGCTTGATGTTGGTGGTTCTATAAAAGATGAAAACTTAAAGAGTTAAAATTATTATTTGATATATTCGATAACAGTTGTAAATTTTACTATGTAAACTTGCTAAATAAAAATCCAAACCACCTTGCTATCAATCTTCAGTAAACAAATTATTAATATTGGTAGAGAAAATTGGAGAGAGATTTATGACAGCAAGGTAAACAACATGTATGACAAAAGACTTGGTGAATATAATGATAAGTTGTAAATAATATTTTGAATTGCAATTCTTTTCAATGAAATTGCAAATCAAGGTTTTATGCAAAATGTGAACTCTGTTCGTGTGAAAAGGAAGACATTAACCACCTTATGTTGGATTGTCTTTCTGTACAAAGATTGTGGAAAAAAATTGAATAGTATTTTGAATTTCGATGTTTACTGGAACATATATGGCTAGAAATTAGTCCTGACTTTTACCCCTTTCTATTTGTAACCATTAACATTGATTACATCGGTAACAATGTTTGATTATGAATGATTTTCAAAATTTGATGTACTTTTGACAGGTTACAGTGATTTCTGGTACCAATGGTTACAAAATAGCTAACATTTACCCCTTTCTATTTGTAACCATCAACATTGGTTACATCGGAAACAATGTTTGATTATAAATGAAAAACAAACTTTGATGTACTTTTGACAGGTTACAGTGATTACTGGTAACATTGGTTACAAAATAGAGTTAGGTTTGGGTTAGGGTTGGGATTAGGGTTAGGATTAAGGTTAGTTTAAGGTTAGGGTTGATATATGGTTAGAATTAGGGTTAGGGGTTTTTTTTAGGTTAAGGTAACCATTGTAACCAATGTAACCAATTTTAAAAAGACCCCCTGTAAATCAGGAAAATGACTGTCACTATTGTTACCCTAAGTCACCAAGAGAATATATATGTTACCATTGTAACCGAATAAAATAAGACTAACTGCTAAACAGAAAAAGGCTCGTCATCTCTGTTACCTTTTGTCACCAACAGAATATAGTTGTAATAATTGTTACTGGATGAAATTAAACCATCCAGCGGAAAGAAAATAATCAGTTTTGTTATAGGTTATATATGTTTCTTTTGTTATCAGAAAACAGTGCCTTGTTACTGGTTACAAATGAAATGGGGTAAAAGGACTAATTACTGGCCATATCTAAGATTTAACTGCTTGTCCTGACCCGGGGCAATCAGGCATTGTAAAGGGCTACATATTTCTGATTAAAGTATATATTACTAAAAGATTTTTTTAAAATAAAGAAATAAAAACATATTGAACATTGATTTTGTGCAAGTCTTCTTACAACTTTAAAACAAAAATACATATCTGTGGTAAAGCAATTAGAGTAGTATTTTAGATAATTCCTTTATTTATGGGTTTTTTTTGTTCGAGTCTTCATAAATTCTGAATTATACTTAAAAAAAAAGGACCTTAGTATACATTGAATGTAAAGATAAATCCAGATTTTCATACACATACAGAGTTCCACTGCATTTGATAGGTATATAGGGGCAAATTTATTGTAAGAAGGCTATACATGTATCTGTATAAGTATATACTATAGTATAAGGCAAAATATAATAGTACCGACCAAGACATTGAATTAAATCCTAATATGCGTAAGCAAAAAAAAAAAAAAGAGGCCCATAGGCCACCTCGCTCACCCTAGCAACAATAGCTATAAAACTGGATTTATGGCGTCATATACAAAATATCTGGACAATGTGTTAAAATAGATCATGTACAAAAAGATTGAAAAATATTAAACTCCATAAATTCGGGGTTTTTTAACTGGATGTATTTATAGTCATATCACAAGCATTGCAGGTCTAAAAAAATCTCTAACATTCTTTCATATGAATAATCTATAATGAAGTTTATCCCCTTGTGTGACCAGAGGGCTATTTAAACAATTCAAAATAAACAATTGTCAAGATACTTACTTATATGTACTGTAAGTAAAAAGTCATATTTTAAAACATTTAAGATTTTGGGAATACTAGTAATTAAATCTTATTTCGTATGTAAAGATTTTCTCTTTCCCGCCATTTGTTACCGTATTTTTCCTACAGGGATCATGATTTGAACAAATTTGAATCTACACTATAGTCTGTCCCAAGATATTTTTGCCGCATATTTTCTTAAATTATTCAATATTTATAATTACCTCTTGGTTCAGACGATGTTTTGTCAATAGTATGAAAATATCTCAAGAAATTAAACTTGTCAGGTTTCAATACAAGGCTTAAAGTTAAAATCTACGGAGAATATCAATTAATTGCTAGAGAGATGAAGGTACCCGTATGATAACGTTGAAAAATTCTGTGAGGTATTCCGCGGGATCTCTGAATGGAGAAAAGATGTCAACATTCCCCATTATAAGTATCCGTAAGGAAATCTGTGTTCCTGTGGATTTTTTAAGTGGAAAAAATGATAGAGTGTGAATGAAGTTATCTTAGAAATGTTCCCTTTCATCCAATTCAATTGCACTTCTTTCACAGGTATGTGGTGTTTTTTTAGAATTAAATTTCGTCCAAATGTGCAGCATAAATATCTTTGGGAAAAACTACATGTAAGATCGCTTCAACATTTTTAAGTTTAAATATCTTTGATATGATGAAAAGAGGTATTTAACCATAAGGAATATAAAAACTACAGTATACAAATTGTATACCAGATATACATTATTTGAACTGATTTTTAAAGATGTTTTGTTTACAAAACAAATTTCAAACTCTGTATCTTGCTACTAACTTTACGTTTGATATTAAATTTATGACAAAATATTAAATTTTTCCATATTAACCTTTTAAAACAATAAAAAAATGAGAAATAAAATTTAAAATTTTGAAATTAATCATCAAATCGTGTCTAAATCCTTTTAAACAAGGCTAGGTACTATAAACATAAGTGACTATATGCGGTGAACCCAGGGTAGTCAGTTTCAAACTATAATTATTGTTGTTGATTCTTGATGAATATTTGTTGCGACTTTTGTTTGAGTGTGTTTTCCCTGATGTTCTAAATGGCATTCTACATTTCATTTATGCCACCAAAATAGATCTTTAAAAATAATAATAGATTTTTCTTTGTAAATAACATTTAAGTTTGATTACTTTATCTAAAGAAATTATATAGATTTTTTAAACATCATTCTTACCTGATACTGGAATTGTAAACGTAAAGTTGGAATCCACACTTCGAAAGGGATTGTTCGGATCATTTCCATACAGGGTATTTAACCGGAGATGATATCCTGTGTTCTCTTCAACGCCATTTAATATGACCCAGTTCTGGACCTCATGGAATATTTCCGATTTTATAACTTGACCATTAGCTAAAAATGTGTTTCATATAAATATACTTACATCTACTGATGTATTTTCTTAAGAAAATCGATTGTAATCACATAGTTGTAAACACTAAGAAAGCTGAAATCTAAACCATTCCGTTTTTATACATTTGTCGATTGGTCGAAACCTTTAGCAACCTAAGGAAATCAAGGGCTGCACGAAATAATCATGTTGGTGTCAGATTCAAATTTTCATATTGCATGACTTGCCTGTTTCTTTCATCCAATGTACTGATGCATATTTACAATATTTTAATTACTTATAGCAACTGTTTATGATTATTTAAATTATTTAAATGATTTGTAAAAAGAAAACAATCAATGTTTTATATGACGTTTCATGCGGGTTATGCAGAATAATTTAACATAATCCAGTACCTTCAACGCGGGTTATGTATTTTTTCTGCGATGTTGCTACCTTAAAATCTCGCATGAGTCACCGAAGAGAGCATTTTCTTGTTTAAATGATGTATGTACATGACATTAAAAGACTTTCATAAGAACAACAACATAACTGCAACATAAATTAATTAATCTAAACAAGATTCTATTTTCTTTTTCCATTATCAGTGACGTACCTCTTGAATATGTAAACTCGAATCCTTGAATGTTGTAGCAACTTGGGGCTTGGTCCCACATTATTTTTAATGTTTGTCCAATCTGTTCGGCAATTCTTATTTCCATTGGACCAAAGTCTACAAAATGCAAAATTTATGTAATCAAAAACATTGGTAATAATAAAAAGAAAAGTCATAATATTCTTTATCGTCAAGCTCTTGATATTTCGGCACAGATGCGCTCGCTCTCTCTCTCTCTCTCTCTCTCTCTCTCTCTCTCTTTACTTACAATCATTGACTCCTCTTAAAGAAGTAAGATTTGTAATCTGGAAAAAAGATGACATTGTTAATGCAATCACTAATTCTTTTTTTTTTTTTGATGTTACAGATGTTTTATATCTATTATGATATAAAAACAATTCTAAGATTAAGATGCAAAAAACGTTAAAATGATAATATTCCTTTAAGTACCTGCAAACTTCTAGAGATATAAAGTCCGGCTGAGTTATATACATCCATTTCCATGGTAACAGTTTCCGTAGAGACATCACTTACATTCATGGCGTAACAGTTTGAGAATGGAAGGTCAATGGTTCTTCCAAACGATTCCCCGGTCGGCAGGTTTGAGTCGCATGGGTTTGTGTTACAATAACTCTGATCCTAAAACAAACATTTTATTTTTTTTATAAATGCAATCTCTTATATATAAAAGATTAGTTGGAACTTTGCATAGCCTTTTTCTGTCCGTTTTTTCTCAACTTAAAGAACAAGGCCTAGCAATATTCCGATTAAAATAATGTTACAATAAAAGTATGACATCATAATTTGGGGAACAACTTTTCTGCTGGGTTGTATTTTTGTAAACGTTGCCTATCGTTTATATTTGTTGCACACTTGATTCTATAGAAATAGATATTGTTTTTATGAAGTAATAATAGGTTTCAAATCATCATAGAGCCAACGTTTTTTTGTGAATTACATTTATACGAGTTTTCTTTCAAATGGACACACAATGGTGCACAAAAATTACTTTTCTAAATGAACATTACAATAACTTCTTAAGGGCATTGGCAACGTTCCTGGTTTATGTACAAAAATTGTTCATAGATTCCTTAGGAAAATTTTATGTGTATATATATAGAAAACAACAGACACTATAAACCTCTCTTTCCATCCTTATTAAAAAAATTAATTCCAAAAATATTTGTCGCATTTAACATTGATTTCAATGAAATTCAAGAAATGAATCGCAATAATTAATATTCGAAAGGCACAATTTTTAATGAGTGAGATATGTGATTATAAATCAAATGATACACATTATTGTAAATCGTTTTTGCATGATATCCGACTGAACATAATTTATAGGACTAATATATACAAAAAAGTGTTAACCTCAACCTCCTCTTTCCTATTTAAGAGTTAACATCCCTGATTTTGTTGCCGTTCACACACAAAAATAAATAAAAAAGATCATTGTAAAAGGCAATTTAACAATACATATCTTTGAGGCATCAAGAACAGTTTTAATATTTTGTATTCCTAGTTAACCTTCACATGTGCTATAGGAGAGCAAAAGAAACACACAAATTTCATCAGCTCTTTTACAAACTAATAGTTAAAACTTGAGACAATGATAGTTCCGACTTTGCTATGAGGTCATTTTGATATAGAAATAACCTTATTGTCAACAAAGATAAGTAGCTATGAATAGTTTCTCCGTATATTATTCTATAATGTTTCATTCATCAATGTATACTGCACCATATAATATAAAAAAAACAGGTATGAAACTGAACGAATTAGACGTTTGGTCCACAACGTCCTAAAGAATATCAGAGTAAATGAATTTTTGGTTTACTCTTTTTTTTATATTGTTTATCAAAACGTTGAAGATGTTGCAGTAGGTCTGAACTTGCATGTATACTTGTATATAAAAACGATAATAAATTTGGCTAATGTTGTCACCTCCTTCATTATGCGTTTGTTTCGTTTATTTATATGATTATGAACTTGAAATAATTTATGTTCGGCTGAGCGAAGCGAAAGAGAACATAATATCCAAATTTATTCCTCTTTGCTCTAAAGCCCATGTAATCTGCTTGTTGAAGCAGAGCGATATAGCTTTATCCTTAGAAATGACAATTTTGTTTACCTCGGAAACACTGTTTATTTACCATAATATTCAAGAACAGCTCATATTCCAAGAAATTTCTCCCATTAAAAAATGCAAACGATGTTACTCAATTCATTGTATAAAAGAGAAAATTTGTGAATTTTTTTAATGCGGAGCACTTCGTTGCAAATTCCCTTAATTCTAACATGATTTACAGTAAACTTTTCATATATATTCAAACTCCCTTGCTACGGAACCAAAGTATGTATATATTATAGCTAGTCTGTACATATACTTAGTAACAACAGCTAGATTTCACTTACCCTTGTAGGATTGATGTACTCATATTCTCTGTTGTTGATAACTCGCCCCGTACTCTGAGCCTTGAACCTGTACTTGATTCTCTTCACACCACTGTTGGGATCAGAAGCTCCCAAAATATGAACACTGAATGGGAATATACAGTTAAAACTGCAGTGAGTATTTTGATCCAACTCATTGCTTATGACCATTGAATAGGAAAGAATGACATATGCAAAATCTACACGGCATATCAATTATAAGGTTACTGCAAAACACATGTTTACGCATTCGTTTTGTGTTTTTGTTTTAAGAATTAGTCTTGATTAGAGTTATAACGTTGTGAATGTTTTAACAAAGACCCTTCCATCTTTATATAGTCAAACTCAGTATCCCGAACTTTAATATTTCGAATACCAAGGATATATCAAAGTGGGTAGGAAGTCTGAATCCCTGAAGTTTAATGTAATTAACATACCGCTTTATATCTCGAATTTTCTCAAATTCTTTTGTTTTGATCATTTGATTTCGAGATAACGAGCTTGACTGTACCTACAAAGTGTGTCTTCAACTTATGTCAATGCTTTCCTACTGGGAATATCTTTACGTTTATAGAAAAAAATATTCATATTCGTGCACAGGGAATGATTGTTTCATTACATATATCACGTCTTTACCTGCTGGTAAAATTCATTTTGTCCTCTCCGACATTTTTTCGTAATTCTACTGTTGACACTGCTGGCCTGCTTGAATCGTAATGAAGAATAAATCTTTCTTCTTTGGTGTTGCCAAGAATATCGTAAGCTTTGACCCAAATCGTGAAAGAATTTCCATCCTGGAGATTTTGGGTCTCCGAAATTTCAATCGAAGTGCTATTGTGATTTCGATACTGATATGTTGGTGGTGATGATTGGTCCTTACCAATATTATAGGCAACGTCATATTTGATGATTCCTCGTTCATTGGGTATGGCGTCTCTGGATCTTGTTCCTTCCGTATCATCGTATTTATCAGGTATATTTTTGTAGCCATTTCGATCTCCACCGTCAGAAAGGGAATCTGGAAACAATCTGATCCGGGCTAAGAAATTTCCGTCTTCGTGTATTTTGTTCAAAAAGTGTTTCTTCCAGGAAAACGAAAATGTTTTAGGGTTTGAGTTTTGCCATTCATAGTTTACTATTGAATTACCGGATGTTGCATAAAACGGATGGGATTCATCTGACGTCACGGAGGAAATTGAATCATAAATGACGAAACGTCTGACGTAGGCCGAATTATTTGCTCTGTCGTTTATCTCCAGTATCCAGGAGTAGACACCGGGTACATTTGGTCGAAATGTAAAGGAATGAGTCCCTGCCTCCGTAGTTTCATTGAACTCCCTTATAGTAATGGGGACGGGATTTGGTACTAAGTCTGTGTACGGTTCCTTTAATGTGCCATTATCTCCTTTCACTAATTTAAAAACTTCCAGAGCGTAACGTGCCACTTTAGATAACTGATCCTTCCACCCTCTCCATGATATTTGTATGGGTACCTGGGTATTAGAAATACACACAATATGCCAGTTAAAGAAATGTTCTGCATTGATATCATAACAAGCCCTAGTAAAGGTTTTTTTTTTGCATATTTGGACGACGATTATGTTCATAAGTCTGAAATTTGACGATAAAATCAATATTGCATAATCTTTCTGGAGAATATCACATTGATTACGTGCTGAATTAAAAACTAAATCCACATCCTCAAATTTCATATTCAACCCAGTATAGTGTATTAACATTCTTCATTTATTTTAAAAAGAGTCTTGTCAAAATGTTACCTTTGTGACGTCATTTTGAACAGACATCATATCTGAAACGGGGTATGTGCATTCGCTCTTCTCACTGCAGTGGTACGGTATCTCCGTATCAAACTTTAGGTCGACTTTTCTTGTTGTTGGTCTGCCAGTGTAATACTGTTTCCCTCCACCATTATCAAGAATTCGAAATCCTCCGTTTTCTGCTCTGAATGTTACCGAATATCTACAAATTCCCAATCCAAGGTGTGAAAATGAAAATCAATTAAGATGTAGAAAGTACAATTTATTTCAGTTTCAAATGTTCAGGTTCGGACATTTTCTTCCTTTTTGATGTGTTTTTTTATCTAGTCTCTAGTATACACTTGTATGAATATGATGTATTTTACCTAGATATTTACAAGACAGAGAATCCCAGGAGCTTTAACACTACTGTTTATAGTTGTAATTAATGAACTTTAACCCTGATACTAGTGTCATAGTCGTAAGCTTTTATACTTTGATTCTGCTGCTGCATATTTTTACAATGGTAGCCTTTATTCCTGTTGCTACATGTTTACAGTTGAACACGTTAGCCTTTATCCTCATTGCTACATGTTTGCAGTTGTAAATTTGTAAATATATAATGTTTCACCCCGTTGCTACATGTTAACACTTGAACACTTTAGCCTTTAAATCTAGTCCTACGTGTTTACTGCTTTATATTTTAGCCTATATCCTGTTGCAAAATGTTTTCAGTTGTAAATGTATAACCTTAAATTTCACCATATTACTATATGTACTTTGTCTCTAACGTGTTGCTTTATGTTTACAGTTGTAAACTGATTACCTTTATTCCTGTTGCTACATGAAGTAAACCTTTAAACTATAATCGTGTCACTCTATGTTTACAGTTGATAACAAATAACCGTTAACCCCATCGCTATATATGCAAACATCCAGTTGTCCACGAATGGTCTTTAAATATGTTGCTACATGTTTGCAGTGTACACTAATGGCCAGTGACCATGTTGCTACTTGTTTACAGGTTTAATAATAACTAGGCTTTTTGTACTTACGTATCACCAGAATCAAACCGGATGTCGAAATCGTCGATACTCGTGTCACAGCGATAGAGTTGTTCATTAATGGGAGCATCTCTGGTGACGCCATTACAATTTAATACTTTATTGTATTTTTCTGGAACAAATTTGAATAAATATGTTTTTTACACACAATTTATTTGATAAAGAAATTTTATTAATATATAGGAATAAGAAACCCTTTATTTTTTAGTATTATGAGATTATCAAATATGGTCTGAGGTAATCAAATTAATCTTTTACGATCACTATATATTACAATAGGTATTGATAAATGTATTGTACTATACAATACAAAATTGAATTGTAGTGTCATCATAGACAAAGACACTGAAAATGTGAGTATACGTGTAAAATCATTATTTGCCTGTGTCATGATGAAACACAAAAAAGGTATCAATTCGTTAACATGTTAAGTTCAAGACAATTAAATTGTATCCAATAAAATCAAATCGCATTTAAAATGAGGGTCAGTTTTCGTAGATTTTCAATTTTTAAAGATTTGTTGAAATGTTATTCTGCTGATGTTATTTTATATATAATGAATTAGAAATTTGTCCATAATACTTTGGGGTGTTTGTTCGTGGATAAAATGTACATGTACAAAGGATACTAGTATATAAGAAAACTACCTGCACGTACTTAAATTCGTGATATTCAGGTTCTTTAGATGTCTTTCAATATTGGTCCCAATTATAAACTAACCTTCATTGTTTAATTTGGTCACTACGACCTTGACATCTGCCTCAATGATTCCAAGGTCATGCTGGATTATGTAATTAGGACTGTCCGGAAGATTGAGAGTTCTGGGGCTAAAAATAGACTGAAAAGTAAAGTTCATCCTGTTGGCGTCCCTGCGGTTGGTCCAGAACGTTTCCAAGTTACCGGTGCTCATAGCAGAGTCGATTGTCATGTTGTAAATTAACATTCCTTTAACTTGATGATAGTATCCAAGGCCCAAAGTACTTTGTTCAATGGATGGATAATAATCTTGGTCCGTTGGAACTAATAACGAAGGAATTTTGCATAAATTTTGAAGCATCGTTCATTTGAAAATTTTGCAATTTATTTACTGTTTTTATGTGAAAAACAGGACTTAACAGGGTATATTTTAAAAAAAATCATACAATTCAAGCAGTTTGATGTTCCACTATTCTCAGGGTAAAAGTTGTTGGTACACATGCACGCATTACTGGTGCAGTATCCTGGATAACAGGGTTTTAGATGGGAACAAGCAGCCACTGACAGAACGAAATAAGATTATAAATATATTAGTTTTACAAAAATAACACATATTTGAGAATTTGTCATTTATCACGGAGAACAGGATCTTTTTTAAAATTCAAATTAAAAAATATAGTGAAAAGACAGATAAAAATCTGAATTTTGCACAGAAATTTGACAATAAGATCCTTTTAAATTAGGTGAAATAGTGCCTCATTCCTTTTTTGTCCAAAAATTTGAGATAGATGTTTATTTAAGTAATCGCTTTCAATAAAAGTAGATATATTATACGTACAAGAAATTAAATATGACTGAACTACTTTTGTAGGTCAACATCATGTACAAGCATCCGAATTTTTTTTATTAAGTATGTTTATTCTATAATTCACCATCCGATTATTTTCTTGTAAAGCCGCTTTCATGATGATTCATGAAGGTTTAAGTTGCAATTATTTTCGCACCTTTGTATGTAGCTATGCAATTACAACTATCTATTTATCTGTCCAAATAATTCTCGCAAGTTAATACTGTATATCCAGTTATTTTAATAGTGATTACATTTTCGAGATTTCTTTAAACCACAATAAAACATTATATTTAGTATGTGAAAGCTTATATTAACTAAACAAACAATATTTTAAATCACAAAATCGACTTTTGCAAAAATTCTAATGGTTGCAAAGATTTGAAGTCTTCGTGTGTGTGTGTGTGTGTGTAGGGGGGGACTTACCATCCATGCAGTATGCTCCTGTGTAGCCAGGGTTACACCTACACACCCCTGGACTGATACATGACCCTCTACTGGATCCGCCACAATTATAGGGACATATAGCTGCAAATTGCAATTAATTGTAAATGAGAAAATACAAAGGACTAGACTTAGTGAAATCTTACGTTAAGTGTGGTTATTAAAAAGTGATTCTGGTGACGTTGTATCTTAAAAAAATAAATCATTGATCAATTACTATCAAACAATACAATTTCCAAAAAAAAAAGAATATCAGAGGTCACTGGGTTTTTTTCTAAAAAAAATTTTTGTTGCTTTACCAATTTTCCGATTCTTTTCTTTTAATAGGGTTTATCTTTTAAGCACATGCATGTTTGACCCATGACTTTTTACAAGTATGCGCACGCAGCTACTACAAGGTGAAATTGAACATATATAGTTAACCCTACATTGTAAAATATAAATATATCTGGACAAAAAAAAAGTTAAGGAACATGGATAAAATTTCAGCTCAAAATTTTTGAAATTCATTTTTATTGTTTTGAACAAGTTTCGTCAGCATTTGCTATGCTTATAGTATTGCGTTATTGGATTGTGAAGAAACTATAATTTAGAAGTTGGCTGTAAAATAGACATGGTTGATAAATTTATCAATCCAGTACTATTATATGGATGCGACGTTTGGGGTTTTCATAACACTTATATTTTTGAGAAACTACATCTTAAACTTTGTAACTCATATATTGAACTTGAGAGTCTCAACACCAAACTTTATGGTAATTGGAAACTTGGAAGATATCCCTTAATGATAAACGTCAAAGTCAGATTATTAACACAATTACTTAAAAGTAAAAGTTGTCAGCAAAACTTCTTAAAAAGAATTTAACAACCCATGTTGTGAAGTTATAAAGAAAATTTTAAACCAATGTGAGTTGAGATATATATGGTATGAAAACTTAATAAATATACCTTGGTTAAATTATAAGGTAGATTTATAAACATATAAAAATAAATTTTGACTATAATTTACCAATACGACCCTGACCATAAAAAAACCAAGGTTTTAGTTTTGTTTACATAACAAAGAATTGTGACCTATGTTTCTTTCGTCACTCAATTTAAGACGTTTAAAATTTGGCAAAGCATTAGAAATACCTTGGTTAACTACTCTTGACATAAAAAATAAAGGTTATATTTAAGAATTTTGAGATTAGAGGTGAACAATTAAATCTTTTCTTGTTTTTTTCTTTTTCAAAAAAGTATCCAAAATTTATTTTTAGTTCAAATTTTTATACATGTCGTATCGAGAACAAGAGAATAGACAGTTATGCCAATGTCGGAAACAAAATAAACTGAAAGCAAAGCAAACGAGTCATATTTCTCATTTCTCAAATTCATCTTTATTTTCATCACAAAAAAAATCATATCTCTAGCTAATTTTTAAAGTTGACTTTTAAAGTTATAATTCAATTTGTAGTATAGCGATACTTACCGATAGTACAGTCTCGATTGCCATTGTGTGTCCATCCGGTAAGGCAGAAATATTCTTTATAACGCACCTCAACGGTAATCCATCCCCAAGAACAGCATCTACATAAAAAAAATGAAATTTTAGACAAATCATTCTAGTGATAAAGAACGTGGTTAAAAAAAGAATAATTGATTTATTGAATACTGGCTATTAATTTTATAGATAATGTGTCGGATAATTCCGATTCCAGTTTACTGTGCTTCATAATTTTGGAGATACTAGTATAAAAATATGTCGGACAATTCAAAAACATATACTTCCACGAATATTCCGAGTGTAAAATTCAGTGCTGGATAATTCCGAGGACATATTTCGTGCTGTTTAGTACTGATGATATCACAGTTCAGAGGACATTTTGAAGTCTTGGATAAATGTAAGGACATTATACAATGTCAGATAATTTCTATGATATATCTCAGTGCTTGATAATTCTGAGGACATCCCTTAGCGCCTGATAATTTTTAGGATAATAAACCTTGCTGAATAAATGCGAAGACATTTTACAGTGCCGGATTTTTCAAGGACTTAATACGCTGCCGGATAATTCTGAGGATATTATACAAAGATTGATAATTCTGAGGACAATAAACACTGCTGGATAATTCAATGAAAATAATCCAGAGCTGGATAATTCCGTGGACAAAACACAATGGAATTCATACACTACTGGATAATTTCAAGGACAAAACATTGTGTTGGATGATTAAAAGAACATTATCCTTTCGAAAGACATTATATCTCCATTTTATCTTGCCCGACAAACAAAAACTTGACAGAATCGTGATCTAGATTTTGTATTTGATATGATATTGTGACTGTAACTTACGCAGACCAAGTTTGGTATCTACAGCCCCATACCCACTCGCATTTTATCCTCCATCTGTAGTCAGTGTTCCTAGGAAAGAAAAGACAGTGAATTATATTCGAGTAAAAAATAATAAATGAAATCAATAAATATATTTGTGCAAATACGCTTCCTTCCTCCCTTCGAAATAAAAATATATTAAAGTCGTTTTTATCTTTGTTTATAGTACCGGTTAGTATCAATTAGTAACAATTCTTTCAACTTAGACACTTGCCCTCCATATGTACATAAAATTCATTATAGTATACAACACACTGGACCTGATTCTATATATTCAATTTTGAATAGCGCAAATTGTGAAGAAAAACTAATGAATTGATTATCGAACAGGTTGTTAATGCTATTACAGTACCCGCCACGATATTTTTTACAATTCTATCGTATCGTGCGTGTAAGCTGTTCTATCGTACGTTAATCCTATCCTATCGTGCGTGTATACTGGTCTATCTTGCGTTAATTCTATCATATCGTACGTTAATCAGATCAGGTTTATCGTTCAATTTAACAGTTTTTCCGTTAATCCTATCGTGTTATTCATTTTTTGCCTTCTCATTAGCAAGTAAATTTATTTCAAAGTTGCAAATGCATTGAAAATGGAAAATTAATGTAAACTATCGAAGTTTTTAGGAATAAGTTAACATATTTTCCTGTATATCGAATGTACTAGTATTAAATCGTACGCGGAGTGTATACCTGGGTAAACATTTTTTGAATAGTGCCTCCGCTTCGCGTCGGTTGACAATGGATTTCTCGGGGTGTCAATTTTAACAGTTACCCTCCCAAACAGGCACTATTTATTTTATCATACTGAATGTCTTATTTTATTTTTTTAGATTCTGCTTTTATATAGAAATGAAGTGAATTCTACGGCGAACCGTACGCGCATAATTTACGCGCATGTAATTTGTTGTGTTACCCGTTGCCAAGTGTGTTGCTAACGCTGAGGGTAATAGAACGGGTTACTAACTGCGTCTAAACCAATCAGATTTCAGTATTTAACATGAAAGTATAATAATAACTTTCATGCAATATAATTTGTTTTTTATGCATCATACTTTACAAACACAAAGTATTTATGATATGATTTATATTAAATTAAAACCAGAGTTGTATTTTAACTGAACCCGTTATTGCTTTTATTCCTAGCTGCAGGTCTGTAGCTCCCGGTCTGAAAAATTCGGATGAACGACCTGCGAGCTACAGGGCCACCCATTGAAAAAAAATTGTATATTTATTGCGCAGAAAAACGTGCGCTAGTTTTGGACTGATTTACCTTATTTATACGCAAATTCTGTGAAAACAATTAGTACCATTAAGTTCTTCATACCTATTTAGAATAAGTAATAACTGTGATATTATTATCCAGCCAATTTGTTCTTAAGATTATTATTGCACTCTGGAACTTTTTAACCCAAGTGAAAATGCAGAGTCGAATTTCTGGTGCAAATTGTCGTTAGATCTGTATTCATACACCTTTGGTTACACTTTTTTTTTTATTTCTCTCTATTTTGCTGTATCTTTGGCACATAACTTAGTACAAGTACTTATTATGAATGAACCGATAAATCGAGCGGAATATTTACATTACGCGATTTAAAAAGTTCCAGAGTGCAAAAATAATCTTAAGAACAAATTGGCTTCATAATGATATCACAGTGATTACTTGTTCTATATAGGTTTGAATGAAAGGAGGAACGGTAAGGGTATTTCCCGGAGTCATTTACATTAACAGCTCTGGAAACGCGAACACTTTAGATAGACATGTATTGAAATTTAAGCTTTGATCAGCATAAAAAAATAATTCAGGTTTGAGCTACGGAAATCCAAACAATCAAGGGGGGTTTATAAGGCATATAAAATTTAAAACACTATGGGACTTTGCATTTAGTTTTTAAAGCCTTCAACAAGACTCGTTCAAATATCAAAGACAGTAATTTTTCTTCGTGTGCACAAATTTGAATTCATATTTAGTAATCTTACAAATGACAGTTGCGTTTCTTTCACTGTAATATATATATGATTTAAATGTACATCGTTCATATTAATAATATTTTTTTTAATTTGAAAAAGGGCATGTATATATCGAGATGCAAAATAAAATTGCTGAAAAAGTTATAAGCAAAATGATAACAGAATCAGAGAGTATTTTTTTTTTTGTCTCTGAAATTTTGGTAAAAATTATTTTTTATGCCAGGAATTTTTTCCTTAAACCAATTCCCTAAATCTTTCTTTCTTTCTTATTTTCTTATCCTCCTGCAGAGAAGATCGAGTTGATGAGGTATCACTGACTGGTCAAAGGAACCAGCAACGAAACAAACAGAACAAAGAGATTGCCGTATTTTACTTCCGGGTTTAAAACTTGAGGCTGAAGTGACCTATTTTTTCAGATGCTTAATGTCACACCTTAATAAAACCATAACATTATTGGAAAGAGAGCTTACGTGACTATTTTTTAATCCTATATTGGCTACTTTCATATGTCTGATATCTTCAGTGTTAGCAAAGTTGATATACTAAGTAGAATATAAAGATTTTGTGCTGTGGGAAATTCACCCCCAATCCGATGCGTGAACAAATAATACATAATTGAATAATTCATGCACGATTTGTAAGAGCAGATAAACGTCTTTATAAAAACGTATGAATATTTATATTTCAATAAGCTCTTTGTTGACATAATTGATGCCATTCAGCAGGAGTTGGAGGCCATAATAGGAGAACGGGAATGCCACACACAGTTTATATTTTTATCAAGTTTATGCTGTTTAGGACATTATTCTCTTATTGCGGCACATACAGTTGAGACATAGACAAACTCAAGCTAACTTATTTTTTAAAACAGTTCCTTCTTTCTTCCTTTCTCTTTCTTTCTTTTTTCTTTCTTTCATTCCTCCCGCAGAGAAGATCGACCTGATGATGTATTACTGACCAGTCAAAGGAACCAGACTCGAAACAAACAGAACAAAGAAACTGTCCAAATTTACTTCCTGATTTAAATTAATCTTATGGGTGAATTGACCTATTTATTTCAGGTGCTTAATTTTAAACCTTGATAGGCCAACCATAACGTTTTGGGGGGTTTAAAACTATAAGTAGTTCAGTAAATACATTGTACCTATCTATAACTCGGGGAAATACGACCAAAAATTTCCCTCCAAATTTGAATCTGACAAATTGTGGAGAGAGAGAGAGAGAGAGCACTCGTGACTTTTTTAAATCCTACATTGGCTAATTTTATTTGTCTGGAATCGTACGTCTCTGCAAAGTTGATATATACTAAGTAGAATCGAAAGTTTTTGTGGGTTGGAATGTCAATGAAATTTGCTCCCACTCCGATGCAATTCTTTAAAAAAAAATTTTTTTTGATTGAACAAAAGAGTATATATGTATCATTGAATAGAACAGACATGCATGTTTCAAAAACTTAAGATAATCATTTAATATGCTTCATTAAGTTTTTTGTTGACATAATGTCTCCTCTGTTTGTTTGGTTTACCACTTTACCACTATATTTACAAACTACTTTAATACTGCAGTCTAAAAGTACTTATGAATAGGGTTTTGCATCACAAAACGTGTCTCCTATAGAGTTCTATATAGTGGCATACAGGAATACATATCGTATTATTTCTGCATTATGTCAACTGACAATTCAAAATGGAATTTAACAATAGTTTTCAGCAGGTTATATAAAGATACTAAAATAAACGTTCAAATACAGTCGCAATAACCCGCTCTACTCTCTACCCGCAACTGAAATTCGCTGTTTCCTAGAATACCCGTATCGTAGCTTGAAAACGGAAATTATTTTCACATTCCCTGATAAAAAAAAATAAACAAATTATATATCCCTTCTGTCGTTATTTCTGTCCTCCCGCAGAGAAGGCCTACTGAGTTAACACTAACCATTTGAAGCACCAACGACGCAGCAAGCAGAACAAAGAGATTGTTGTCCTTTACTTCCTGGATTAAAACTAAACGTTGGATTTACCTATTTTATTCAGGTGTTTATTTTCAAACCATGATAGATTAACCATTACCTTTTCATATAGTTAAACTCTCTCTCTCTCTCTCTCTCTCTCTCTCACACACACACACACACACACACACACACACACACACACACACACACACACACACAGAGGGAGGGAGATTAAAATCCACCGTGGTAAATTTATTTGTTCAAGTTACAATGGAAACGTCCATCCACGCATATTTAAAGTATATCAAGTGAAATCGAAACTAGGCTGAAAAGTTTTCTTGGAATAAATGATGGATGAAAGTTTGGTAGAACCAGACATATTTTGGGTTTCAATAATTATTTTCTAGTTAATAGTTGTTAACGCTGTTTACATGTGATCTTTAATGCATAGAAATTCTATACATTGACTCTTGTTGAAAAATATTCATCTATGCAATGACCCCGGGTCAATATTTCGAACATCTGCATCATGGCGTCTGACAAGAACACAGGACTTTCTATGGTCCGCGATGATGATTGTCTATTTTTTTTACAAGAACAAATAAGGATCTAAGATTTTCATCAATTCCAATAAACAAAGGTCTTCGAAAGCGGTATGAAACTCGTCGTCTGAGCATCGTTTAATGCTATACAATTTTTTTTTTCAGTTTCAACAGGAAGCCTGTGATTTTTCAAGCAGTTATCTAAGATTGCACTGGCACAAGTATATACCCAAATATTTACTATGTCGCTTGTAACGCAAGATCTGATTGGTTCTCTTTATCATTTGTATAACATAGGACACTGGCGTCGGAAGCAAATTGAAAGTGGAGGAGGGGGGGGGGGCTAGACTAATCCTCAGAAATATGGAGGAAAAAAATTAATTCCCAAAATCATGGAAATCCTAATCCGTGCGGGGGGGGGGGGGGGGGGGGAGTATACCTATACTTCCACAAAAAAATCTTACTTACCAAAATTTTTTTCCCAAAATCATGAAATTCCTAATCCGTAGGGGAGGGGGGGGGGGGGGGCTAGTATGCCTATTACTCCAACTTCTCAATCTTTGCTGCGAGGAAAAGTGGGGGGGGGGGGGGGGGCTGAACCCTCTATGATGTTATGTCCCTAGTGGCTAGGTCTAACTTTGCCAAAAAAGTGGGGGGCTAAGCCCCCCCTAGCCCCCCACCCCCGGTTCCGACGCCTATGTAGGAAATTAGTTCATTATCCAAGTCTAACAAGGGTGTACGGGGAGTTGAATTTCATACACTTATCGGCCTGCGGCCTTAGGGTGCATAGAACACAAACCGGGGTAATCCTAAAGCCTTTTTTCTGCGGATAAAAAACGCGATAACTTAGATTATCTCGAAGAACGGGAAATATTTACACCTTGTTTTCGGAATTATCAATTTTATCATTGTGTAACGATATAAAAATTCTTGAGTGCCAACTTTGTCAGGATCAACATTGTCCTCTCCTATATTTCCTTGTAATAGGGAAGACACATTAAAACTGGAACCATAAATTCACCAAAAAAATAAAAAAAGGCCGTTTATGACTATAAAATACCTGCTGATCTAGATTCGCCATTCACACTGACAGACAGACATACACAGACAGACAAACAGACAAACAAACAGACAAACAAACAAACAGACGGGCAGATAGACAGACAGGTATGCAGATAAAGAAGAGAACAAAGGAGAAGGTGAGAGAGATAAGGGGAAACAGAGAAAGAGAGAGAGAGAGAGAGAGAGAGAGAGAGAGAGAGAGAGAGAGAGAGAATCCCATAAAAATACTTGATATTCAATGTATATTGAATTGAAAGTCAAGACTTTCGTTATCACATATTTATTGCACTTTCTTTAGCAGGAGTTAGTGTATTAGGTTTCGTTGCACAAAGAAAATTCGATATAGCATCACTGCACATTTTAAGTGCATCACTATGCATACCGAACACAAGGAGTAAAAAAAAATGCTCTCTTTGTTAATAGAATGCAGATTAAATGGCTTTCAAAGCCAAATTCTCTGTCCCGGGCTACGTAAAATATTGCAATGCTTTCACATCAATCAATTTCGCTAATATATTTTGTTCATATATTCAAAATAAATAAATAAAAATAAAAAAGGGGGTTTGTGAAAGAGTGTTGAATTGTACGCAGTATGTGTCATGGAGAATAAAGCAGACGACATTTTGGCACGGAGTGTGAATTTGAATGCGTTCGACAGATGATTAATCCATGTTTTGATTCTGTCATGCACAACAAATATCAAATAGAAAAGTATTTATAGATCTACAAAATACACATGTAATGTTAATAAAATGCGTGTCTTTCGATTTTTTACACGAAAAAAAAATCTCTTTTTCTCGTTTTTTTTTTCTGGAGGGGTTTTTATCTTTATCAATATACATTTATGATTTTTAAAAATGGTTGTCAAAATTAATTGTTTATATCAAATATGTAGATAAATAGGAATACATAAGTACAACTCACTTACCCTGTCCAAGCAGAGACTAGTCCAACAAAACACATCAAGCACAAAATAAGACGCATCTTTTTCTCCCAGACGGCAGATGTGTTGATTACTTTCCTTCGAGGGGAGATTGCGGAATGAATGTTTAACCTGCAGACGAAATGGTTTTAAATTAAGCTGGCTCTGGTAAACCAGGAAGTTAAATTAATAGGGGATTCCTGTCCGTCAGGCATTAAATGTCTTGACCTGTAAAACGTTGAGAGAGAGAGAGAGAGAGAGAGAGAGAGAGAGAGAGAGAGAGAGAGAGAGAGAGAGAGAGAGAGAGAGAGAGAGAGAGAGAGAAAGAAGAACCATGCCTTTATTTATCCAATTCAGGTGTGCTGCATCTAGCAAATTCCAACTTCCTGTCCCTTTTGTGTTAAAAATCGCTTGGCTTTTTTATTTGGTGGGGCTGTGTTTTGTCAGAACATACCTTCGATACAGATCGACTTCTCTTCTATTTTCTTTTAAGAGAGAGAGAGAGAGAGAGAGAGAGAGAGAGGGGGGGGGAAGGATGTTGGCATGACAGAATCTTGAACTGATGATTGCTCTGTGGAGGAATTTTAGCTTAGATATGGCATGAATAAAAATCTAATTCCGTGTTGATTTCCCGTCCCTGTCCCTGGATATATATTCATTACGTAAACATATAACTGCAGCAAATAAATCTATTTTACCAACTTTATTTAAAAAATTGGGCCTTAACTCTTTGTCACTTTTAAGTCCAGTGTAGAATTACATTAAGTTGCTATAAAAAAAGAATAAAAACAACTCGAAAATATTATTTTTTTTTAATTTTATAAAGATACATTATGTGATCAATATGCAAAGAAGTATTTATTATGTATAGATGCTCTATTGAATGTTTAGTCTTTTTTAATGATTGTATTTCAAAGACTTTGTTGTATTTGTGATGTTTAAGGTTTTTTAATTTACACATCATGCGCGGATCTAGAGGGCGGGTCAGGGGGGTTCCGACCCCCCTACAAATCAAATTTCTTTTTTGTACATGATAAAATTACCAAAACTATGCCTCACATCCCACCCCCTTTCCTGGCAAACTCAAACAACCGAAGGACCCTTTCCCTTGGAAAAAAATTCTGGATCCGCGCATCGCATTTATGTAAATTTAACATACCTACCTGATGATTCGTTACTTTCTGTTGTGATCGGTTAAGAAATGAATTGTTATGATGACAGAAAAAAAAATCGTGATTTGAATTTATAGACTTAAGGTAGCTCGCGGGTTTACCTGCTTGTGAGAAAACCTACCTTGAAAATTTGTCCACGTGATCCATAGGTTTTATAGGTTTATTTCTAAAATTTATTTAAGATTCGTCTGCGCGGTAATAATGTTATTGTGTTTCAAATACAGTGTCATTAATAAAATCAAGCAGCGCCATTTCAATGAAATATATAGTAAAATGCACATTTTAACCGAGAAACGCATTAGAAAACTATGCTCCAAACTTTTAAACGATTCAGACGAAATTAATCATACTCAACACAAAAACAGAGGACATAATTATGAATCAATTCATAAAAAAATATCAGTATGTGTTCTCGGCCAATTTTTGGCAAAAAAACTTTAAAGATTTAAAAGATTTCTCAAAACCTTGTGTTTTCATTACGACGTTAGCCTGACGTCATCATTTCCTTACTTCTTAGAACACCAAAATTGAAATGCATTTATTGACAAGACTAGCTGTTTAACACATTTTAGAACATGTAAATGCTTATTAAACATTATTGTGAATGTTATCAAATGCAATTAATGTAAGGCTGTAAAGATACAGAAAATTGCTATTTTTGTTTTTATGAAACTCTGAGTCAATCAATGCAACAATAAAATGCCAGGCAACTACTGACATTATAAGTAAGTAATCGAATAAAACAGTTATCTCAAGCCAAAAGAAATTTAAGAATTTAATCGGTAGTACAGATTACGGAAGTTATAATTGTAAAAAAAAAAAGAAGCGAAGTTAATGCATACATTCTATTTTAAAACATGACTTTAAATGGAAGAGTTCTAACGCACATTCATTCTTTATCTTTATAGAACAAAATGTGACAATGTATGTGACATCTTTAAATTTTTTCAGCACTTGATATTATAAATCTTTGTATAAACAGTCATAAACCACATATAAGCTTTTTAAAATATTTTCTTTTATACTTCTAAATATCTTATTTGTCATTTTAAAAAAAAATTATGAGTTTACTATGACGGTCAACTCTTTACGTCGATTCCTATTGTGACGTCAGCAAACCCGCGAGCTACGTTAAGTGTGAGAACTTTATTTTTCCTTCCTGGTTTAAAACGTATTTAATTTTAATGTTCTGTGTTTGCTTTCTGCATCATTAGACACACGCCAATTGTGATCGTAAAAGTACAGAAGATTTTATGCAACCAGCTGATAAGCAGGTTGTTTCATTGTAAACTTTGATAGAGAAAATTTAATTTTTCTATACACTTATGTCACAAATTCATTTTGGTACGGAACTAGGCATTATATACATGTAACAAGGTGGACATTTAAATATCTCGGAAAATACTACTTTTTATATCAACAGAATAATTATTTTGTTCTCGCTTTTATAACACAGTGAAGAATTCATATTGTCCCACTCTCGACTCAGGGATCCCGAGACTCAATAAAATATTCATGCTACATGAACCTTTAAATCAATTTCAATAGATTTTTTTTTTTTGGAAATTTTACCAACATTCGTCTTGTGGTGTTTTCTTACATCTTCATATTCGTACACATCACTTCTATGAAAATGAAACAGATGACACTGGTTTTAGAAACTCTTCTTTAAGTTGTTATAAACACTTTTTTTTAGCTTTTATGCAAAAAGCAGTTAATATTTCGAGAGCGGCATTTCTTTGATAAGCTAGTAAAAATGCACAAAAAAATAAGAGGTATTACATGTGTGTTATCGGTAGAGTCCATTATCATAATAAATCAATGTGCCCCCTACTGTGTAATTTGTTTCATTTAAATACCTATGCCATGCAATTGATTGGTGTATTTAGCATTCAAACATTCAATCTGGCTGTTTTCATATGACCTTTAATCTTTTAACAATTTTGCATGTGTGTAAGGCGTAAATCCCACATTAGATGTGAAAAGAAGTTTGATAATAGAAATATATTCACGTAGATATACACCATGAACTTATTTTTTTATCATTCTTTCCTGCTGAAAAAACTTCGACTTTGCTTACTTCACAATACGGAGAAATATTTGTTATTTGAATTCGTGATATTAAAACTACATGAGGAATATATTTGATCACAGTTTAATCACCGCTCGTAAATAGGCACTGTCCGTCATATTTCTCCTTTATCACAGCTATCCCTACAACCCCTGTAGAAGCAGCAGACCACTATGTAGTTTATAGTATTTTGCTGTTGAGATCTCACCTGTGCGGACGTACATCGTATATACCTCGCCATGTTACTCGGTCGCGATAAGATCATCAAATCAAATTTTACGCACTTGCTTCAAGCAAGAAGAATACTAACATCAAATTAACAGGTCAATGCATTATTTACAAACAGACTATGCACATAAAATAAGAAATAAATGCATAAAATCCAAAAACCACGAAAGGAATACTACACGTCGGCCACGAGTTTCAGGTGTGCAATCGGGTGTAACGAAATAGAAGGGTTTACAAACCGGTACCTATTTACGAACGGTTTTTTAAGTTCCATGGAGTTAACTGTCTTGCTCAGGTTAAAGCTCATAATTCTGTTCCACTTGGTTTTTATTCATTAAAACCATGTCGTATTTAAGGTAGTTCACTACTCTTTGAATAGTTTCTCAATTCAGCAGAAAGTTACTTCTTTATGATTGGTAGCATGAAGCATAAGAAGTACATAAGTCAAATTAGCTCTGCAGGGTCACAGGCATTGTAGTTTAAGCTACTAGTATGATATTCAACTAAATTGATTGATACAAACACTTTATCAAAAATTCAAATCAACATCTTGTGACGTAGAGTCTTAAAGAATACAAGTCTTGATGTAGTGAGGTACCTTAAACAATAAAATGCTTTCTCTTGAACCTCATGCGGGTAGTAGTGTAAGTATCGCCAAATATAATTACCATATTTCAAAGTTTAAGGTACATCTGATGTGTAGTTTGTTGACCACTCCGCCTCCTTAATTAGATAAGACTCAGACAAATGTACTTCAGGAACTCTATCTATAGTACTGTTAGGACACTTTTAAATCCCATATAATCATAACATCAATCAGAAGTAGTTTTTATATCAACCCACTGTTACCATTTCTGTGAATTCGCTGCTTTGTAATAGGCTAGCACCTGGTCCAATTATAAACGGAACATATTATTTTTATAAACTTAGTTTAGACAGTTAGGCAGTTAGGCATGTATAGTGAAATTTTTTATGTTCTGAATTGAATTTTTCTGGCAGTGCAGAATTATTGCTTATATGCATTGAATGACTGCATTGCACAATTTTTTATTCAATTTCCATGTTTGTTTCGCATAGACCATATTTCTTTGAAATTAAACATTCTTTGCGTATCAGTACTTTCATTACTTTGATTTTTTGCAAGCATATTAAAAATAAAACTTTAAAACCTTGAAACATACTAAATATGACATTAACCCATAAAAAAAACACGTGTGTGTACACGTTAGACACGAGGAAATTGAAAAGATAGTGTGTTTGAACTTGGTCTCCTCCAAAAACTAACACAGCAACTCATTATACAGGTGAAGGAAAACCGATCTCGCTCTTTTTATCCAATCCCTGTAAAAACACTATCGTGTCGTACTGAGTGTTTCTATTGGTGTGATCTATATCATCTTTAAATGACGAATTAAAAAAAAAAGAGAATATAGTCCAATAGCAGACATTTTCTGGGTCGTGCAATCGCCTCTTTCAGCGCTAGAAAATTTATCTCATCCTCCATCTCAATGCTCATTTCTGGCTTCATTTCTTACAATATATTAGAAATATTTTGAATTTTGAGAAACAAATGAAGTGACAGACAGACCGTTGTGTAGAGATTAAGTTAAAATGATGATTTTTGCAATGAAGAACAGAGAGAGAGAGAGAGAGAGAGAGAGAGAGAGTCCTTTATTCATCTACAAGAATAATTTGGATTTGTCTCTCTGTTTGCCTTTTCGTGTAGTGCAAAAGTATTCGGTTACTAGATAGAACATTCACAATGGGTAAACATGGTGACTTGTCTCGACCAATAGAAGAATTGTAAGCCCCGAACACACGTTTAAATGGTCATATCCAATGTGGAAATAGCAGAAAATTTAACCCGGAAGTTTTGGATACAATTTCTGCGTTTTATTTTCCTTCTTTAAAACATGAGTATGCATTTAATGATTGTAAAAATTGAAAATCCTCATCCCGCTAAAAATTATATTGGCAACGATATATATAATCGACGCAAACCCAAATTCAAAATCTCATAGACACGCGTCATTGATATCTTTCTGCCCTGTTAATATGAAATGCTATGGGCCTTAATGTAATAGGCGATACCTGATTTTTTTTTTTCCAATAATGGATGTTCATCTCGATATACTTTATTTTATCAAATTAAATATCATTTAACAAATATAGTCGTATTTATTTACATATATTATATTTTCGATATTTACTTTATTTAAAGTATATCGGAAACGCCAGTTGGCTAAGAAACAAGTTCTCGTAAGCCTATCATATTAAATAAGACATTTTGATACGCTTCCGTAGATAAAGGCGGGGATAACGGAATCATTCATTATATAATTATACTCTGTTGGGATAGTGAAAATACCACCAAGGGGACAATATTCACTGTCTAGGACAAGGTTTTCCCACACGAGTATATATGGAACCATTATAACTTGGGTAGTTGTTTTAAACAGCAATGTGACGTAGGCATGTATATTTCATTGCTAGCCACTCAGCCATGGCTCTTTGAAATCAACAAGATTTGTCTGGATTTTGAGCTAAGACTAGCTATAGGTAATCGGTGCATATTTCGCTTAAAACCATGTCATTTTTAACTTTTTTTGACTCAAGAAATAGATCGCTACATCCTGTTGAAAGTCCAAGGTCTTTTAAAAATGGTTCTAGTGAGTAATTATAACCTTTTTAACAGGAGCTTGGACTTAAGGCAGTTGTGTCAAACAGCATTATGACGTAGGCATGTATATTTCATCGTTGGCCACTCAGCCATGGGCCTTTGAAATCAACGCAAAAATGGTATTTTAAAGACTAAATATTTTTTTTTTAAACCATTTATGATAATTTTGTAGAAACCAACGGTTTATTGCGCTCTTATCCTCACTCTATCAATTTGGATCGAATTAACGAATATTGTCTCTTCAAAGTGGATGTATAATTTTGCAAAATTTTGAAAAACAGATCATACATATATGAAACGTACATATACTATTCAGCAAAAGCTTTTAATGAAATTATGGAAGAAAATGACTGGTTTCCAAGGTAACTTGATAACCATTACACAGTGGCCATAACATACTCACGAACACTTGCAGAAATGAACAGAAGACCTCCTTCATTGTTCTTGACGTGAATGACTGAGGAACTATCTTGCATTGCACAAAAGTGATAATCTTCTGTATTCAGGACAAAATGCTTCGCTTAACGCCCCCTTCTTAAAAGAAATAAATACCCAAGCAGTATTTAAGTGGTTCTTTGTAAACGTGCTAATTTTCATTTTTTTAACGTTAAAATACTTACATACTTATATAACTTATGATTAACTGCAAGAGGCGTGTGTAGGCCGTTCTTGTTTATGTTTTTGAAGTAAGATGTAAACCTAAAGTTATGTTCAACTGTTTTAAGAGTTTGGAGGCTTTTTGAAAGAGGTTGTGAATTATTGCTACTAATGTTTTACGCAAATTAAAAGTACGTACCAATCAAATTGAAAAACTTGATAATGAAAATATTTTATATTTTTGAGTGGGTTGCTTTTGAGTTTGTTCGGTACTACATGTACATGTAACAGATAGTGATAATTAAGAGTACGTACATAAAAAAAAGGGGAAAAACTATTCATTGCACAAATGGTACCAAACTTTTAATTACATAAATACTAATTAAAATAGTGCCTGTTTGGGAGAGTAACAGTTGAAATTGATACCCCCGAAAAAAACAATTGTCAACCGACGCGAAGCGATGGTTGATAACTTTTTTCGAGGGGTGTCAATTTTAACTGTTGCCCTCCCAAACAGACACTATTCATTTCATTATTATTGAATGTCTTAATCTTAAAGAAAACTTAACTGACTTCTTTAGGAATGACATGATTTTACGGCGAACAGTACGCGCATAATTTACGCGCATTTAACAATTCGTCGTGTTACGCGTTGCCAAATGTGTTGCTAACGCTGAGAATAATAGAGCGGATTTTAAACTGCGTCTAAACCAATCAGATTTCAATGATTAACAAGAAAGTAAAGTATGATAATAGAAATTTTGGGAGGGGGGGGGTGAATTATAGTAAACAAACACAAAACAGCAGAAACATAGGACTTTGTAAGGCTTCGCTCCTCTAGATCTGTGATGACACTAGTCCAAATAAAAGAATGCAAAGAAAAAAATATTGGGATCTACCACTACCACAACAAAAAACGCTGAGTAACCCGTGGGGTTTATTACTGCATAAACAGGACTTTAATGTGTACAGGATAAAGAAATAGTAATATGCTGTTTATACATGTAAATGTATATCATTTGGCGCTCTGACCTAGACATGTGGTTGAAATACATGTATCATAGCATTTGTAAATCTGTTTGTCTAACGCCACGGTGTGATTTTTTTCTAATGTTATGATAGATGACTTTTTTAAAATGTTGGAAGTAAAATATGCATCATTTTATATTAATGGATTGCTTTGATAATGATGGCGTTTAATGAATGAGAATAATAAATCAAGAAACTTAATCAAAGGATTGAAAGTACTGAAATTCAATATGCATGCAAAGATGTCTGTTTATTACTTTTATTGATATGCTATGATTTGTAAATGCTCAAACCGAGTTGACATTTCTCGTACCCGTTAACATTAATTCTACACTTTTTTCCACATTCTACACAAATTATAGCCAAAAAGAACAATGCAAAGAATAAATGAAATGTATTGAATACTAGCTACATTTTATAATTTGAGTATTCGGTTTGTTACTATAAATGATGGAAAGATTCATTTATTTTGAACGAATTCCTAACGAAGCACAAGTTACTTCTCGATTGTTATCCATATTTTGACAATGCAATATCTTACCTCAATTTTAATGAATAATTGTAGTATTTGTTATAAATGGCTAGAAAATGATTGAAGGAGATATAATTATACATGCATGGTTTTTTTTTTCATTCTCAACTCTGTACTGAGTTTTGGTATTTTTCTAATGATGCACAAGTTTTTTAATCAAATATCACTTTCTCATAATAGATAAATGAATAATGAAATAATGAATTTTTTGGATTTGAATTTTTCTTGAAAAAAATGATAAAAGGTTGAAAACTGGTACACACTCAAGCACTCAACGCCCTGAACAAGTCTGAACAAGTTGCAGGTGCACCGTAAATTATAACTTTTCAGCAAGTAAGAATCTGTAGCTTTCATGACGTTCGTCTGATTTTTTTCAGACCGGTGGCTACAGACCTGCAGCTAAGTCTGTAAACAGACGAAACGCGGATATGACAGTAACCAAGTTTTGATTGTCGTCACAATACGCCTAATCTCAATATTTCATAACAGTCTCATTCAATACAAATGAATGTTATGACTATCTTATGTCTCGACTCGACTGAAAATGCTGAGCGTAATGCTTTGGCCGATGACGTTTAAAAAATTCTGTTTCTGTTTTTTTCATTCCTGCACAAAGATAGCAGTTTCTTTTTTTAGGGGAGAGGTTGGTTAACTATGATTAATTTTTCTTTTCCTAATGTATTTAAAAACCAGAAAAGTATTTTTTTTTTGTATTCTCCATATCATATTTCTAGCAACTCTTCGTACAATAATGCATTACATCTACATGTATAAGCATCGACACATCGTTAAAACAAAGTCAATATGGAAAGATATACTGTACTACCACATAGTTATATATTATATTATGATTAAATAAATTTTCATTGGGGGTATACTCAAAAAGACAGACGCGTACAGTAAATAAGTAAGTAAGTAAGTAAGTAAATGATTTATTTTACATGTGTTTTATAAATATATAATGTATAAGATATAATACATTAATGAATAAACACCCGGCCCATCGGACCTATATGTCACTTTATAAACATGAGTATACAAATAATATTAAGTTTACGCATTGTTATATTTTTATGCAGGATAGATTGTCTGCACATAAAAGCTGAATATACAAATTTTTCAGTTTGTTTAGGAAAGTAAGATAAAAGAAAACCAGTGCAGTCTGAGTCTGACATGTCTAGTAATCGATTATTAAAGCCAATATTAGTAAAGAATTCGGTTCTAAATTTTGAAAAAGATGAAAATGAAATTCGTCTTCTATTGCTTCTACAGATCATATAATACATAGCCAATCGTTTACTTCCTCCCCCCTAAATCGCCCTGTTTCTATTCTGATAGGAAGAACACCACACCTAAATTGTGCTAATATAGATCTATGAGGTTTGGGTATGTCCATTGTAACGTATTTTTCTAAATTAAAATCACTTTTAAAAGACATGTAAGTTCTGAGTTTTGAAACACTTTGTAGTTCATTATGCCAGTCATTCACAAATTTCTGTTGAAGTTTGATCTCGGTTAAGTTCAAGTTAAATATAAAGCTACTAATGAGAATTCTCGAGTCTTTAAATATATATCAAAGGGTCGGGGTACAAACAAGAGCTTCCTGCTTCTCAATTCCCAGTACTTTTAGTACTTTGATTTTTATCTGTGTACCCGGTCCTAGGGTCGTATTCTCTAAGAAAGGAATCCTCCAATACAAAATCTATGTGCATTCAAGGACAGAAGGGGATTTACCGACAAAGTCTTCGATGTATATTTATATATCTATCGGGGTATAACCGAATCATCACGTTATTGTGTCAATATATCAGATTGCATGTAATGCATGGCGTTCCTTCATACATGCTTAACTTTCAATGCCTTTTAAACACGGCAAAATTTTAAACTACGCAAATTGCAGTAATTTTATCATTGGATTGGTTGTCGGTGTTCATTGTGTACATTAATGCACCGATATAAAGGTAAATTCTAAAATAAAAAAATGTTTTTTTTCTGCAGAAGTTTTTGACGCCCTTTATGAATATATCTTATAATGGCTATGGGTTTTTTTTTCAAAGTCTTTCGTGCACTGAAAAAAAATACAATTTTACATTTAACACAAGAAGATCAAATTTTTTTTTAGAATTATTATAAATAATCTTTAAAATCTTGTCAATATTAAAATGCAAATAAACAAGTGTCCTTCTTTTAACTTACGGGTCAATATTTGATAGCTTCCTGGTGAGTGAGGAGAAATAAATTGGAACGACTTTTAATTTTACTATCAAATAACACGTGACCAATCTATTCTACTTAAAAGTATGTCATTCCAACTTAACGGCGCTTCTTCGAGATTTTTAACTGGAAGCCAATACTGTAGAATCCAGATTTTGAATTATTTCACTAGGTGGTTTAAAAGTGCAAATAAAACAACTTAATGAATGTTAATGAAAAGGATTTATTGGTAAAAACTATTCATACGACAAAGATTTTAAGAAAGATGAAAACTTTGGCTTTAACTTGCATTGTTGTTTTGCTCTCTCTCTCTCTCTCTCTCTCTCTCTCTCTCTCTCTCTCTCTCTCTCTCTCTCTCTCTCTCTCTCTCTCTCTCTCTCTCTGAGCGAGTGTAAAGCTAGATCAGCATATATTTTATTGTCTTTATTGTCTTACACGGTAGCATTTCTTTGACAAAACATGTCACGTATGCTAAATGACACATATAGAAATGACACCCATATAATCTCCTTAGACCACCAGAGCGACCCTCATACATGAACGTTGTGTGCGTTGTAAAATACTTGTCATAAATAAAAACTATAAACAGAAATTTAATTTTATTTGCAAAGAATTTTGACATATATTAAAAGCAATAAAACCAAAAAGGGTTCAGAGTTATTAGGAAGTACTTATGCGAAGGGCGGACGAATTTTAAAACTATCCAGAAATAGCCTCTTCTTAAACCGCATAGCAACCCAAAATACGTATGATTTGCAAGGGTGATGTAATATTAAATAAAGGAAGAAAATTACATCGCGGAAGATAACATTGTGCTCAAAGTATCAAGATTCGTTTTTGAACAAAGTAAAGACTTATTACTTTGTATCATAAATATATAACTAACATTTTATGCCTGCATAATAAATTCGACATTTTACTCCAATTTTTCAGAATCAAAACTGGATACGGTGAAATAAATTATATAAATTACTTTATTTTTTATTGATACACTTTGTTTTCTCAAAGTAGCAATAAAATCACCCAGGTTTACCCTCGCGAATTCATAAATCAATACTGATGCTTTGTGTTGGTAAGGCCCTTACTCTTTATTTTGATTGATGCCCTTATTGATGAAGATGACAAGACGTCTTAGATTTTGACACAAACTGAATTTGTTATTTTTACCCGCTACTGATTTTTTGTTGTTGTAATATTATGGTTTTTATTTATGTATCACTATTATTTATTGTATTTTTTATTTGAACATATTACAAATATAAACGCAGCATTAATTCATTATTATGTGGTTATAAATTTTGCATTTTAATATCGCTGATTCATTTAGACTTGTAAGTGAGAGCAATGTTGGGCTTAGTAACACAGGTGAGCAATTTGACCCATGGGCCTCTAATTCATCAAATCACATATGCATGTACAAAATTTCAAATACAGTAATTCCTCAAACGTTTATCCTAGTTAATCTGAACAAGACACATCATATTAAATGTTGAGAATCCATCAAACTTTTACAATTGAAAACCTTTAACTATAAATGCCGTGCATGGAAAAAAGAGAACAATATGTTTAATTTTTATATTTGTATTTTTTAATAACTTTACATAATCTGATACTTAACAATCTATTTTTATTTAGTTCCCTGAACCTGAAATACGATATGAACACTTTTGGGTCATGAACATTGAAACCAATTCTGAGGATAAAAATACTTAAACTTCCTCTTATATATTACGTTCGTGCGTGTGTGTGCATAAGAATCAGGGGGCGCGATGCTAAAGTAACGTGAATCGAAAGTTATATCTGAATTCAAAATTGATGACAGATTTTTTTTCTAAATATACATTCTCTGTGATAGGAAGTAAATAGTTTGACTTTAAATATGGATGGTCAGTAATCGTAACTCCTCGGTTCATTTTCGCTGGCGAAAGTCAGCAAATTAAAGATCTTATGACCTGCAGAAACTGATATTGATGTATGTTAAACAAATTCTAATAAATTCACACAGAATTCAATTGTTGTAAAACATATTTTAAAATCCATGCTGTTTTGACAAACTTTAAATATTAAACATTAGGAACTGAAGAGCTTTTTAGAGATGACGAATCTGAATTTTTATGTTTTGACTTCAGGTATACCTCTAAATGTTTATTGGAAAAAAAGTCTTGTTTTCATTGTTTTTTACTAGCAGCTCATAATTTTTTGTTTTATTTTTTGTTTTATTCTTTGTTTGTTTGTTTGTTTGTCAAAACCTTTTCCGATATTCTCTGGTATATAATTTTACATTATACATTTTTTAAACAAATTAAAAAAGCTACACAAGGAATTTACTTAATAAGAGATAGTCAAGTAGCAGAATGAACAGATGCAAATTATTACAACAAATTCATGAAAAACTCTCTAAATAGCTATTATATATCAGGCATTGCGTGACATTATGACGAGCCAAATGAATGCAGAAAATGAACGACTTTTTTTTTTAAACTGGGCATTGCGTGATATCTATTGACATCATGCAAACACGTCCTCATATTAAATCTCATCTGTTCTTTTTTTCTTATTTTATTTTTTGGAGCACACACTCTCTCCATAGATGTTTCCATGTTTGTATTCAGCCCCACATGTATTAGACGTGAAGTTCCTTATGTCATTTTTTGTCAACGTTTGGCAATGATCAATCAGCATTTGTAACTTGCGCGGCTTTTCTAGGATTAGCCAGGGTTTCAGTACTTTCAGTACTTGATTTCTGTTCACTTATTCACTTTCAAAGAGAGATAATTAAGCCATTACTGTTTTTTTTTCTTTTCCAGATATACGCAACTACTTTCCTCTTATCAATACACGACAGATAGGGAGTCCACAATCATCTTTAAACCAAAATGTTAAAAGGAATAAAAATTCTTAGTTTTAGTTGATATTAATGATATTTTTGCAACGTTGTCCACATAGAATGTGAGGAAACTATCTCTGTTTTTGTATTAATGTCAATCGCTCCTGTTTAGCTATGTTTTAAGTGATTAAATCAAAATGAAATGTTCTTTCTTAGAAAGTTAACAGTGACTTGTTTGGGTTTTTGTTTGGTTTTTTTTTTTTTTTTTTTTGGGGGGGGGGGGGGGGTGGGTTTTTTTGGGTTGTTTTTTTTTGGGGGGGGGGTTGTTTGTTTGTTTGTTTTTGTTCGATTATCAATAAACAGTATAGTTGTAACGTGTATCAAACTTTTTTTGGAATCAGCTTGATGCGTGACATTAATATTTGATCCTCTCTATCATAGCTTATGTCTCAAAATGATAATAATATGTGCTTTATTACACGTAGATCATGTCTGTTGATCCAGATATAGATACAATTTCCTCTTACTTTGTTCTTGTAGCAAAATAACACTATTTAATGTAAGTTGTATGTAATTATATTTAGTTGCTTGTTGTCATATCTCTGTAAAGAGGAAATAAAAAATGATCTCCGTTCCTATTTAAAACAAAATCTAATTGGGTTTTTTAATTTTAGAAATGGTTCTATAAACGTAAGTTAAAAAGTCAAAAGAACCATCACTCTAACTAGTTGTTACAAATCACAACAACATATGCCGCCTGTGAGTGAAAATAAATAGGATAAAAAGATGAAATATATATACATTGTATTTTATATATATCAACATTCTTCAAAATAACAAAACAATTAATCTCAAATATCCGAACCGCTTTGAAAATTGTTGAATCATGGCGGCCAGATTTGACCCTTATTGTAAATATATAGTTCTATCTGAATTGCTTTCATGAATGAACCATGCATTTTAGCTTTAAGGAGGTTGGATGGTCAAAATATTACCCATCAGATCTACCTTAAACTTTTAATTTTTAAAATATTTTTGCCATAAACTATTTTTTAGTATTTTGAGTTTAAAATTTGAACATTTTCCTATATCTTTATATAGACCTCTTCTTTTTAAAGGAGATAAATATAGTCTAAAAATGGCCACAACCATCCAGCCCTCTTGAAAAGACACAGACTTTGATTACTAGTTTTAAAGGGATTTGGACACGATTTAAGATCAATTTTTTTTTAATTTTTTTATGTAAAAAATGGTTAACTGGCGCATTATAAATGATTGACCAAAATATTGAATGTTACAGTCAAGTTACAAGCGAGATACAAAGGTAAGATTTGGTTGTTATGTAAACAAAGCTTGAGTCTTATAGCTGTTTACAAATAATGTAATGTAGAGAATTACCATATCTTAGACAATATGACATGTTAAAAAACAATTTAAACTAATTTAATATCTTTATAAATACTATTATCAACAAAAGAAAGATACATTTGATTGAAACTTACACCAATAAAACACATATGTAAAAAATGACAATAATCGAGCTTTGTTTAAAAAACAAAGTTTTATGAACTCTGTATCTTGCTTATGACTTGATGTTTGACGTTCAAATTATGACACAGCATTATAAACTTCTATATTTGTTCGAATAAACATTGAAAATGAAAAAAAAATATAAAAGTTGAAAATTTTAAGTCAAATCGTGTCCAAGTCCCATATTTCTATGATCTATCCTTGGGTAAAAATCATGATACACCTTCATGTCATAAGCAATCTTTGTGTGAAGTTAGAACTTCCAATGTTTTTCCATAAGAAAGAATTGATGAATTTAAATGGAAAAAAATATCCATTCTAAACCTCAAAATTTCTGTAAAATCCTTCCAATTTTTAGTTGATGTTTTATTTAAAAAAAAAATTATGTAAATTAAATTGAATGTGTTTCTTACAGATATGAGTAAACCAGTTTTTTTAAAATAAAACATCAACTAAAAATTGGAAGGGTTTTAACAGTAACTTTGAGGTTTAGAATGTATATTTTTCATTTAAATGTATCACTAGTACAAGTAGTCCGAAATAAAAACTAATGCACGTAGTCAGTTTTGATCAATTTTATTTAATTGATCGTCATCATCACCATATATAACAAGTTGACACAACATATATTAAGACTTAATATATAAAAAAAATTAATGATAAAATAAAAATGCCACTTGCACAATAAGTAAATATTATAAAAAAGAAATTCATAAGAACTTAACACAGACATAGTCAGACATATAAAGGAATTTAACTTGTAACACAACGAAATAGAAAAAGATCGAATTGTCTATAACAGAAAAATATTCCCGTTAGCAATCGCAACTGCCGGAAAGGTCCGAGAAGTTGCGATTGTTCTCGTTAGCAGTCGCAAATTTCGGGCCTTTTCCGAGCTCTGCCGGAAAGGCCCGAGAAGCTGCGATTGTTCCCGTAAGTAGTTGACTCCCTTCTTGGAGTGGGCAGAATGCATCTCAGGTCCATTGTTTTCGATGCTCTAAATAGAATACCAGATCGTTCTGATTTATCTAATATTTTTGGTTTTTCTCTAAAGTTGTAAAGATTCGCAGAAACATGGGTGTTATCTGTTCCTTGTCCATAGTCTAACACATTTATGTTTACACTCATTATATAATTAGAAGCTTGCTTATTACGGATTAAAACTTATTTATCTAAAAAAAATTGAGAATTTATTATTATCTCGTTGATAGTAAATTGGAACCTACCGTATTTCTAACAACAACATTTGCCGAAATACCGATAAAATAACTTCGTTTGTAAAAACGCGCATAATATTATACGCTATAGATGTACGAAACACGTTATTGAATTCATGGGAGTATTCCTTCAAGTGTTACCTACATGCGTTATATGTTATTGTTGTGGTACACATACACAATTATGTTAAACTTGAAACAATTAAATACAATCTTATCCTGGTTCAGGAGTAGTATCATCTCTTCAAAATATAAAATATTAAAATCAAATAAATAAGAATTCAAATGACATTTAGGAGCAAAATCGATACGTTCAAACCATGTATTCGCAGGCGTTAATATTAGCTCACAACGCGATATGATACAGGAATACAGATACTTCAATACATAGCAGAGCAAAACGCATTTACCTTTAGATTAATAACGAGTTTTTCTATAAATAGATGAATGGTATGACTACCTATTATGTCAAAAAATCCGCGGACATCACACTTGCTCTGAAGAAATAATAAACGATGTAGTATTTTAATTAAATGAACATCGTACTGTAAAATTGGCTTTAAAAAAGTCCTTAGGACAAATATTTTCAATTCGTCATACATGTATAAAAATTTTCTCAACTAATGCTGAGTCATTAGGATTCAATTAGATTCATTCAATTTTGGTGGATTGCTTAAATTTTACAGGTTCTTTGTGATGTAATTGTGTGTATTATCTTATACTTTAAGAAAGAAATATGACTTTATAGCATTAATTTATAAATTAATGGAGGATGTTATTTCATTGATGAGAGGTACCCAAGAATTTCAGAAAAATTTAGCAACCACGAAATCTAATGATTCCACAGTATCTAAGTATTGTACGTATGCACTTCGAGATATTAAATGGGATTTCTAAATCCCTTAGAACTAATATGTCTTTATATCGGAGTTCCTCAGAAGCAAAATATACTGTACTACAGGTGAAATAATGTAGTAAACAAGCTCTGTTACGATGAATATGTTACATGTTCACTGTTCGGTTTATACGACAAATAGGGACAGAGTTTAACAAATAAACAGAATGAATCAATAGATCGATTATTCTATCGACCGATTGATTGACAGATCGCTCGATAATTGATTTATTGATTAAACGCATGTGATCTTTTACGCAATACTGTCTAGTTTTCGTTGATATTACGGCCATCAAATAACAATTTATCAGTTTCTCATGAAAATCTTTACAAAGAAATATTCGCCTCCTTTTGTTTTCGCCCCATTCGCCCTCGTATTCAACGGGCGAATTTAAGACAGCAATTTCAACACCATTTTTTTAATTACTGAGTAAATTAGAAAGAGTATCTAATATATACTGTGTCTGGACGAATTCAAGACGAAGCGAGACCGTTTTTCAGTGTATCGATTGGCGAAAATAGTCCTGCATACATTAATTCTTTGTGTACATGATCAAAATAATAAGTTTTCGATTATTCAAGAACAAAAAATAAATGATTGTTATTTAAATGGTTTATGTCACCAGTACAGTCAAATATTCACTTCAATTCCGACTCCATTAAAAATCCATTTTCTTGTTTATCGCCAGAAAAAGACGATTCGTTAGAGTTCAATGGAACAGTTTCTGCTTTCCCGTTTGACACTGGGTCATCTTTGTGCAACGAGTCACGGTTGAACGAGTCTCGCACATATGAGTCACGGTTGAACGAGTCTCGCACATAAGAGTCTCTGTTGAAATCCACGGCGGTGGAAGTTCGCACCTGCGTGTACACAGTACCGGAAGTAGTACTGAGTTCGCGCCGAGGCCTGTATAGAGGTCTTCCGGAAATGCGACTGAAGCAGTTCTTCAGGTGCCCATGTACCTTTGCGAAAAAAAAATGCAGGTAAAAAATTCAAATTCATTTAATCTAAATATAAACTCAATAAGGAAATAATTTTAAGTTTAAAGTATTAATTATTGAAAAATACATACCTCGCCATTAAAGATACAAAATATCAATGAAACGAATGCACCCTGAAATTTGAAAAAAAAAATATTGGATAAGTAACAAGTCCAATCTTTTAGATTAAATTTTAGATTGTTAAATCAAAATATCACATTGAATTATCAAAGGAAGTAACCAAAGGTTTAAATATGTTTGACCCTAATATTTGGAGTATCAATAAGCAAAACTATGAAGTAGTTTGATATAACATGGGCGGGTTATCTTTCTTTCTTAACACCAATGAGAGCAGTACCTGGGTATGTTGGATAACTATTCGGAGCACCTCGTACCACATTGTATTAGCGGGTCTGTAAATGACTGGGCCCCACTGGATTCCGAAAAGCGGGATGAGAACAAAAGTGGCCTTGATAGCTCGCCTGAAAAATATATGAACATAATGATTAAAAAATTAAAAGAGACTTGAACAAACATTTTTTATTCGTCCATATTAAGTTAATGTAAAATTCAAAATTATTTCTAGTACACTGAATTAAACAAAGTTCTCCAAGCTTTACGGCGACAACTTTTGACACGCACCTGTAGCCACTAGGTTCGTTGGGATGAGACTGTAGTTGCGTCAAAAGAATATACAGGATGTTTCCGAGAAAGAACACATTGGCCTGCAGAACAAGGGGATATTGTTAAAATATCGATAGTGTGGCATATGATTCAAGATGTAAAGTAATATAAAATACGTTAGACAGACCTAAGAGTTGTTATTTGCTAAACCCCAACAAATTATGAAATGAAGATATGGTAACAAGTATACTTTTGAAAATGACTTACAAACAGACATAGAAGGTTAGGCGTATAGATCAACCACTCGAATCCATTGATGTTATTGACCCAGCATCTTATGAAAAAAAATGTAATGTTAATCAAATATAGAAATATAATTGATTTAAATTGTTCAGAAAATTGCAATGACGTATATTAAGGTAGTAGTTCTCTCGGTAAGGAGTTTTGTCCAGCATATTATTCAAGAAGATTTCTCTCCTAGTTTGGTGGATGTCAAATTAAAGATAAACTGTACAAAATAATAATTGTTCCGTAATTGGTCGTTTATTGTCAGTTTTCTTGTGCTAACGACTTAAACAATCTTTTATTTTGCATCATAAAATCATTATACAAACAAACAAACAAACAAACAAAACACACTCAGACAAACAACTAAACATCACATACTTTTGGTCATATTCTGATACGGAGGCTTTTATGATGGCGTACACGATGGTTGATATCCAGGGGCCACCTTTTTTTGAAAAAAAATGATAATATTAGATAATATTCATACATTTACAAAACGAGTGAAAAACTGAAAATCCCATTTTGCATTTATCAACTTATAGCAACCGCAACTTCTCGGACCTTTTCGACAAGCGTAAAAATAGCTATGCCGAATGTTCCCGAGAAAGTTGAAACTGTCTAAATGGTTAGATGATGAAAAGATCAAATGAAAAGAAGTTCAAGATGTTAAAAGCGTACAAAAACGACTTTAAACTGTAAAGGGTATTGAAGCTTTATAGAACCTTTGCATCAGGTAAAATAGTACGAACAAACAAAAAACAAAACAAAAAGTTTTTAATTATTGAATTATAAATCTTATTCTTTAAATTACCAGGACAAGTACTGTATTCATTTTCATGTTTTTAATCATATTCAAAATCTGCATAAAATTTACATTGAATCCAAACAATACAATGTACGAGATATCTGTTAAAATTTCAATATCTTTTACATCGGTATCTCTAGCAAATTTTTGCAAACTGAAAATATATCAGCACTGGGAAACTGGCGAAAATTTTATTCCCGTGAATGTACAAGAGATGCATTCATCTAATACAAAAAAGAAGATATTTCCAGTATTTGGTGAGGAGAAAAACGCGAGAGATTTGCCGATTTACTACAAAAAGCGATGACAGTAGCTGGGCTTATGGGGCAATTATTGAACCTTAATTTGATCTTGAGTTGCTAGTCGACTCTTCGCTAGATGTTAGGGCATGCGACCGATGCCACATCAATCCTTGTAATTTGACTTATATCGCTCCAGATAATGAGCGGAGATATCGAAACGTCGTTATAGCATTATACTATTTGAAATTAACACTGTCAGCTGATATAAAAAAAAAAGTTCCTAAGAGATCCGAAGATACGGGGAAAAATGATTTACTTATTTGATTCAACTGAACATGACCAGGGGAGAAATATGTAATTTATTTCTGAAAAAAGACTTAAGGGTTCTTCATATCATTGGTGAAAAGTTTCGTTTACCAGCCTAAACTTATAAATTTCATATAGATATGGTATTCTAGCATGCTGTCGAGTTAAAAACAACAGAAAAAAAGATTCAATTTTCGGGGAAAATCAGAATGGGACATGGGAATCTGTAGACCGGAGCTGGGGCTGTATAATCACTGTGCTACATGTACAGAGATAGACTACCAAAATTGGCGATACGTATGGACAGTTTCACAATGGGTTGGAATTGCCAAGCTGTGACGTACTAATTATAAAAGGTAAAATTCACGGGGTGTCAGACCCCTTCGTAGACTTGATGGTCAACAAATTGTATACCAGATCTACCTACGAATTTAAAAACTGATGTTTCTCGCAATAAACTGTCATTGGTTAAAAAAAAAAAAATTCCAAATCTTGTTAGCTGTACGATTTGAATGTTTTCTGATATTTTTATACAGAACTCTCTTTTAAAGGAGACTAATATAGTATAGTCTAAAAATGGCCGATACCACTTAGTCTTCTCTCAATGCTGGACGGTAAAAAGGGCAGTTAAGAGAACATATTGAATATTTAAGTAGACAAAAACAAGAATATAATTGTATAATATAAGAAAAGGTAGTTTTATAATAGGATGTTGACCACTGACCAATTCCAATGAAGTAGTATATAATAGACAAAAACAAGTACAAAAAATGGTAGTTTTGTAACTTCGAACACTCACCAATTCCAATGAAGTAGTAAATGATGAGCGATTTGGGGATCTCGAACGCTCGGACGATAAGTCGATGGAGATAGAATCCCTCACAGAACATCCAAAAGTAGGTGGCCGACTGTGTGTAGCGCTTCAGGACGTACAGAAACTTGCACCCTCCCTTAAAACAAGTTTCAAATGGCGAAGTTAATAAAAAAAATATAACTTTATCGTAATTGACTGTTTTTATTTCTTAATCAAACATGCGCAATATACAACTCTCTCTCTCTCTCTCTCTCTCTCTCTCTCTCTCTCTCTCTCTCTCTCTCTCTCTCTCTCTCTCTCTCTCTCTCTCTCTCTCACCACGACCAGCCAGCCCTCTTAATCAATGCAAATTCCATGTGGTACCGTGTTTTGTTGCACAGCGCTTTCGTCCCCCGGACTGTTCATCCTGTCGGACACCACGATGAAGTCCCACAATATCGCTATAATGGCACTCGCTATGAAGGACGAGAAAAAGCAAATGTGGAGCCGCACTCGTTGTTGGATCCTCAGTTGCCTTAAATATTATCACAAAACATAATCTCATTAAACTTAAATTAGCATTTGATGTTGCTATCGTCAAATTCAATTTTTGTTTAATTCAATTTTTGTTTTCCTCGAAATTGTTTATTCTTATATGCACATTTCCTCAGTTTTACGCTTGAAAATGCTGATTCAGTTTTATAGAGAGAGAGAGAGAGAGAGAGAGAGAGAGAGAGAGAGAGAGAGAGAGAGAGAGAGAGATCAATTAAATGTTCAATATTCCGGTAGATTACACTTTTTTCAATTCCTTTACCTGAATGCTAGGAAGATAGCACAGGAAGGAATCAGCAGAGATAGACTGATCAGGTTACAGCCCAACCCAAGGTAAATAAGCACCATCTGATCCTAGAGAAATAAAGAAGATGTCATTATTTTTAATTGCCTTGGTCAATCTTTTGATAACATCAGAATAACACACTGAAACTTGATCCGAACAAGATTCTCAAATTAAAGATCAAATGCTTCGATTAATCGATTGTTAAAAGTCTTTTATTCTTCATTATGAAAGAGCAGGATTTTTTTTAAACATGAAAAGTGGTTAACTTAATTCAGAGCATGATTGAAAGAAACGGATGTATTATTAATTCAAATGAACGATCTTCAAGAACAGAAGGATTATGAAAAATGTAATTGAAAAATGGAGATGGGTTTGGTCTGTACCAATTATTATGCTATCATGGAACATAAATCGCGTCATCCATGAGTAAAATGAAGCCTTAGTTTTCACGGTATTGGAAAACGTTTCAATTACTCATTTTAAAAATAAAATAAATTATCAAGAATACGGACAAATTGCAAAAGAATAATGATAGCAGTTCATCAATGATGAAGAGTTGTCTTCCTTATTAGATAATCGTTGTACCTTAAATACTGCAGCTTTATAATCCGGGCTAATGACGGAATATGTTATTGATTGACGTAATCTGTTATAGAAACACACGATAAAGCTCAAATCTTCGAATTAATGATACATAAGAATCAGTATGAAATGAGCTTATGAGATCTAGAGTATTAGAGGACCAACGATTCCTCTTAAGCGGAAGCCAACGAGAGAGTTTAATGTAAAAATCTTCTGGCGGCCATGTTCAAAAACACGTTGACAATAAATCTCGTCATTTATCACTCCAGCTTTATATCGAAAGAATTCGATTTATAACTTCAACAAATGCTTAATCACACGAGAATCCAATATACTCACAGGATTCCTATGTATTGAACAGCTTTCTGTAATTACTTTTGAACACACTTTGACCTTGGCATCTGAGAGTTGTTTAAAACTCCCTTGACCTTGACTTCTTTTAAACCGTGACCGTGAGCTTGACCCTTTTACTAATTATGAACACACTTTTAATTAGCCTTATCTTCTGTAACATGTTCAACTCGCCTTGACCTTGATTTGTAACAAGTTAAGGACGCACTTTGACCTTGACTTTTGATATTAGCTTTGAACTTGCCTTGACTATGAACTTGCCTTGCCTCAGTAGATATTTTTGCATCTTTTGAAACCCTTGACCTATCTAATTAGTTTTGAACAGACCTCAACTTCTGTGATTACTTTTTAACCTTATCTTGACTTTGACTTCTGAATTTGGTTTTAAATTCACCTTGATCTTGACCTCTGTAATTAGTTTTTATCTCACCTTGACCTTGCCGTGGACACAGGTGCTATAGTTGGACCATTGTTTGCCTGTGTGGGGGTGGACGTACCAGGTACCATTTGGCCAGCACACTTTGTATGCTGTCTCTGCAATGGGGATATAGACAGTTGTCAATATAAATTTCAATAAATATAAAGATTAAGATAATTCTAACAAAAATTGATCATAAATACAAATTGTTATGTCGTTCGTACGGCTTGGTACTGGTAATTTCGACAAATTAACTCGTGAGATCGACTTAGAATCTTGCAAGTAGACTTAAAAATAATTTCATTTGGCAACAATCAGTGCCTGGACATATGATATGTCTCGACATTTAACTGGTTTCATCAACACTATACATGTATATTTAGTGACCATATCTTTAATCTTAAAATCTAATATTGATGTTGAATTACTAAAAGCTTAGCCACGAGCTAACCATCAAGCATGCAATACTTTTATTTCATAAGGACCTTTGAAACGTTTGTAATATATATATATATATATATATATATATATATATATATATATATATATATATATATATATATATATATATATATGAACATGTACGGGAATTTGATCGTCAAATTCCACTGCAGTTTTAACCTTTAAAGAAACGTTTTCGAGACCTGTAAGCACTTATTTGATTCATTATCTACTTTATTCCCCCTTTCGAGATATAAGTCAACAAATGACATTGCTTTATAGAGCGTGCTTGTGAACGCCACTGTTTAAATCAAACGGTGAAAGGTTTCTCTTTAAACGTTTTCTTTAAATGAAAAAGTTCTTACAACTACACATGGTCCATAGGGGCCATAAGGGGGAAAGTTGATCACAATTTATTGATTACCAATCCCGAGCGAAATTGTATAGAGAATGGCGACACTACGAGATTAGCGGTAACTACGTTACGCAACTCTGAAGTATCGTAAAGAGGCAATTGACACACTGTAATTCGATTAATAAATATCCAATTTGCTGTCATAGGTTTTTTGAGACATTCCATGACAGATTCAGTGACATATCTCCGATCAAGGGAATGTAATCCAAAAATATCCCATGGGAACATATTAACCTCATTAATAATCTAAATTAATTTTAAGCAATTTTTTAATATCTCAAAGGACGAGTGCCTTTTTGTTTGCGCATAAAATTGCGCAACGCATGTGAAGAAATGCATTTAAATTGCAAAGCCCAAAGATGTTTGCTAACTTTCTTATTATACATTTATATATAATTTCGTAAAGAACTACCAAAGCTTAATTTTCGAAAAGCTTAATTTAATTAATGAATCAATTAATGGGTGTTCCGAAGGTTTGTTGATCTGTGCGCCTCCCCGTTTTTAGATTAGGGCACCAATGTATTATATGTCGAAGATTCCTTGCACAAATTGGATTGTAATTGTCGGTGTTAGCACAATAAAGTGTCCTAAATAAGTGTCAAAATTGAGTGTCAAGCAAACGTCACTGCCGACCTTGGATAATGCATGATTATCAATATATTATAAAACAAAAAATTTGGACATTACGAAATGATGACTGATTTGTCATGGCTATTGCCTGTCATTTTACACTTTTTAAATAATTCAATCAGTTTTTACAAGTTCAGTTTGATTTTAGTCACAATGCTATTTTACAAAATTGTAATGTGGATATTGTTTATAGGATTGTGGCAAATTCTAAACACTTCCTTGATATAAGTTAAGGCACTCTGTTCTTTTGGCCGTTATAATCATAACTGTTTAACATGTTTTTAGGGTTTTGTTTTGTTTGGTTTTGTTTTGTGTTGTTTGTTTGTTTGTTTGTTTGTTAGGGTTTTGTTTTGTTTTGTTTGTTTGTTTGGGTTTTTTTTTGGGGGTATAATACTTTCTCATTTATTAGCTGAATAAATGATCATTCTAATACCTTAAACAATGTGTTTTATTGTGTCTTTTATTAAAGGAGCACCGCCCTATCAGCTATCCATGAATCCATATTCATGGTACTTGGTTGTCTTGTCTGTTTCAGTCTTAAAGAGGCATGGTCACGATTTTGGTCAAAATTTTGTTTTCCGTTTTTCATGTAACATGTAACAATGCTTCAGAAGACATGTCTAATTATAGTTTATTATAAACTTTGAGTGTCTGTCTTCGAAATATAAGTGAGATACAGAGCTCACAATTCTTTGTTATGTAAAAACAAAGCTCGGATTATGTTTTGTTTACATTTAGAATGATAATAAGAAAATTCCAGGTTTAGACATAAAACGAATTTGAAAAAATTTAGGAAATGTTTATTTATATTCAAAACAAATTAAGAGATAGAAAAGTTCAGATTGAAAAAGACCGGTATATTGAACCATTATGAACAAAAACTAGGCACATGCCTTGTTTACAAGGCAACGAATTGTGAGCTCTGTATCTTGCTTATAGATTTAACTCTACGACCGGCATTCAAATTTTGGTTGCTCATTAAAAATGTATTACCTAAAGCATTATAAACAATAAAAATAGAAATATTAAACCTTGACCAAAATCATGACCATGTCCCTTTGATTAACATTTGGTTTGGTATACCAATTTGCCATATATAAGCTAAATTAATAATTGACTATTCCATTTCCTCAAACAATGTGTTGTAATGTGTCAAACTGAACAATATCCTATCAGTTAGTTATAAATATATTTACAGATATGCAATCATTATAGATTTTATTTTTTTAAACCCAGTTAATTTACTTAAAAGCTCAATTATCTTCTATTTCTTTGCACTGCACTTGATGAAATTATGATAAATTGAATAGAACACACCCAAGATGTCAGGGATTTTTTGTGTATATGATAATGGTAAAATAACGCCAAAAAGCGTTCTTTTCAAAATTAAAAAAACAAAATGATATATTATAGGCCTCAAGTGAAAGTTGCTGTAAATTGTCTCATATTTGATTCAGAGGGAGAATAAAAATGCGCTCACACTTTACGTAAAATCTGTATATTATCTACTCAGCTTCTAGCGTTCTGTTTTCGAGAAAGAGAGAAAAAATAAGTAAAGACGCGTACTCAACATTCTTAAGTGCTCTCTCCCATTTTCATGTAGCCCCACTTGTTACTGCTGAATGACATGGAAACGTGGAAGCATTCTCGGTTTTTTCTTTACTTTTCTATAATTGCAAAGGAATGCTGGTTTTTTTTAAATAACGTCACGAACCCTTGTAGCTATAAAGTACTTCATGTAACAGCAAAGTCGTACTTTTGACACGTGTCCTATTTATTCTCTCACTCTTTCTCTCTCTCTCTCTCTAGTCTCTGTTTCTTTTTCTCTCCTCCTCTCTCTCAATTGTTCTATCTATCTGTCTTATACTCTCTCTCTCTCTCTCCTTCTCTCTCCTTCTCTCTCTCTCTCTCTCTCTCTCTCTCTCTCTCTCTCTCTCTCTCTCTCTCTCTCTCTCAAAGGAATAAAGGCACTGTTAAAACATACTTTAATATCGTTGTAAGGATCTTGAAAAGACAGGCATCACCTTCACTGGTCTGTAAATCAGCCTGTCGACTTTTGATGCAGAAGGAAATAGTTATTGAAAATGGAAGCAGTTGCAAAAAAAAACATCTGCTTTTTCCCGTACAACACAACTCATCATCCCGCGATTTCCGTTGAACTTTTACACGTGCAAACAGCGGGAATCAATTATTCATAAAATTTAGTATTGTAGAATTTAGTTAGAATTTCACTTTATTGTGCAATCAATCTGATTTGCGAGGGGAAAAAGAAATAAACAGAAGCAATAAAATGTCACTTTTTTTAACTATCAATACAAGCTTGTTTCGTATAAAAACTATGATTTTTGTAAAAGAGTACTAAGGTTTTGTTGAAGCCTTTTGCCGAGTAAGTGCGTTTCTATGAACACAAATTGTAACTTACCGCTTTCAAAGTATAAAATTCCCCCCTATGTCATTAATGCAGTATTCCTTACTCTTTTTGTTTGTTATTTGAACGAGTGAAAGCCAGACTTCATTAAAACACTCTCAGATCATTCAACATTTTATGCCATTTTTTTTTCGGTGCGAAAGTTTTCATTTAAAATCCCGAATTTTTGTTGGTCTGTTATTAAAAAGAACAAAAAATAACTTGATATGCAGTGTACTAATAAAAAAAATGTTTTCAAAGTTGTATCTTGAAGAATTATAGAATATATATCATATGGTTTTAAAAAAGAAAATTAAAAAAAAAATTCAAGAGCAATTCAAATTCAAACTTTAGTATACAAATAACTTTTCTTTGAAATATTGCTCCAATTATTACAACCTTTTAGTTATTTTAAATGTGTTTTTTAATGTTTTTAATTTGTGTCCATTTTGCGTTCTATTTAGCAATCGAACGCGTAACAAAAGCAGTACATTGATTTTTTTTTCAGACGTCAACGATTTTTATTTTTTATAATTGGTGGGTGCGAAAAACTGAATTAAATTATTAAAATTAAATTTATTTACCAAATATTTTTAAGGCACTTTTTTTCCAGAAAACAACCAAAAATAATCACCAATGTAAGGAAAAAGCCTTTGAAAGTATACTACCGTGGAGTACCACGATAAAGGGATGCAGATAAAAAATCAAAGTACTGAAAGTACTCATGGGAGTAGAACTTAACAGATAGATGCGTTTCAAGAAAATAAAAAGCAACTGCATGCTTTCAGGTCCTGGAAATTCTAAAACATGATTGTATCTAATACATAGCATAAATATATGACAATGAAATTTACGTATATAGATAGTGCGCTTTAAATACGTTTGATATAGCTGTTTAACCTTTAACCTTTATAATAGCAGCGTAAGAATGAAAATGATTGCCATTGGGTTTAACATATAACATAAAAATATCACTAATGATATGTTAGAAAATAACAGAGTTATCGAAATCGATGTCAAGATTTGCAGATGGAAAACACACGCACATATCTCGTTGGATAAAAAGCATATTACTCGGGCGTTCCTACATGTATGCAAGACATGCAAATGTAATACAAATGTATCAAGATTGAGAATAAATGGTTTCTGTACTGATAAAAATACAATTTTTGATGCATCATACAAGTATAAAGACCAACAAAAAATATTTTTTTTTATGCATAAAAGACTTGAATGTTTGGTGTGAAAAACGATAGCAAAACAATGGAAGAACTTTATATTTTTAAGATTTCTGACGCTAAACGTCTCTCTAAAAAGCGCAATAACTCTTTTAAAAATGTAGGTTTTTTTTCTTTTTGTAATCAAAAAATTTCGCATAACATTAATTTTCTGTTTTGTCGTTTTATCTTACTTGGTGACTGAATAACTTCCAAGCCCCCTCGAAAACTGGCTACATTATAATATGTGCATTATATTTCTTTTAAATTACGGGTTAATGTGTCCTTCCATTTATTGCATTATATTTCTTTTAAATTACGTTTTCATGTGCCTTTCAACTGAAATTGCCTGTGTTTCTTGCACTTAAGGGGCTGGATGATCGTTGCTACTTTCGACTTTATTATTCTCTTTTAGAAGAAGAGCTTCGTATAGATATTTTTAAAAAATGCTCAGATTTTTAACCTGAACTACTGTGGTTTCATCAACATTCGTTGAATACTAATTTTCGTGGATTTCGTTGTTTAGTTCATCCACGAAATTAAATGTTCATTGAAGTGCAATTTTTATTAACATTTTGATATGGCCATTAGCCAAGAGTTTTCGTATCCTTGAAACTGTAATTTTAACTTTATCCACGAAAAATATGCCCTTGAATATTAATGAAACCACAGTACCGTAGTTTGAGTTTTTCTTTTCGAAACAATTACAATAAAAATGATTATAGTTTGAGGCTGAAGAAATATCTGAAATTTTGATTAAGATCTTAAAGTTAGTTTCTTGACAATATGGCCTCTTCATACAACGTTAACAGCCCTACGGTTCTTGTATATAGAGATTAGCCTCTTGATTGATGATAAAACAGAATTTAACAATTGTAATCATCATTCAACGTAATTGTTTCCTTCTGAAGATCAGAAGCTGTTCGAAGTCCAGCATTTCTGGAGAACTGTTGATTTCCTGTCGGATTGTTTGACACGAATTCTTTAGAACGTCCTTGTAAAAAGGGATCAATAATCTCAATCATTTTGCCTTGATTGCTATTACTCTTTTATAATTAATAAAGGATTGAGTTGTACAAGCAGCTTCTAGTAGCGAGACCTGCAGCTGTGGGGATAATGAAATGTCTTTGATTTCTATAAATGCATGTTCTCTCCAATACTTGTGATTTTATTGTAGGCTAGCATAATTTTAAGTTGAATCTAGTTTTTTCATTGTATGCATAAAAGTATTCAAATAAAGTTTCCTTGTCATCAATTTTGAAATTATTTGAAAGTATATTTCTTACAATATTTTTGTACATCATAATCAAATAACAGTACAGTTACATACACATTTTATTTTTCAGTTTTTAATGTATAGAATGGTTAATATTGGTATTTTTATGCTTAGTCAAAATGTGAAAGTCATATATTAAGATACAAGCAAGACAAAGAGTTTTAATGTTTTTGTTTTGTAAACAAAGCTCGAGTCTAAATGTTATATTTTACATATGTGTTGTATTGATACATTTAGTTGAATATTGCTTGCTTCTGTTGATCATATCATTGATTAAGAATATTAACACATTTCATCAGTTTATCTTGTTAGCTACGAATCATTTTGTTGAAAAAGTGATAATTTCTTTACTTAACACTTGTAAACATAATATGACTCGAGCTTTGTTTACTCTAGAAATAAACAGCAAGTTAATTTTAAACAGGTTCATCGGGATATGAACTTAGGTTGGTCACGTGATCAAATCTGTGAAGCCCGAAGGGCTTCATCACAATATATTTTTGTAGATTTTTAATATAAAGTTTTGTTCTACATTCGTAAATCGGGGAACATATTTTACATGTACCACATTTTTTTTATAATACTGTCAGTTACCTCCTGGTTTTTAGTTCTTCCCTTGCTCTCGAATATTTATGCAATTATCCATAGGTATTAAAAAAAAATAAAGATTTTCTTGAAAAATATAGTTCAAGGTACTGGTACTCCTAAGATGAAGATATGGTCCTCACAAACCACGTGCACTGAGACAAAATCATTGATTGTTTTTTGTTTTTGTTTGTGTGTTTGTTTTTTGTTCGGGTTTTTTGTTGTTTTTTTTTTTTTGGTTTTGGGTTGTTTGTTTTTGTTTTGTTTTTTTTTTTTTGGGGGGGGGGGGTTGTTCTCTTGTTCATGTCTATGTTATTTTATTTTTTTTTTACATGTTTCCGGATTTAAGAGTTATCGAACCTTGCTAAAGACAAACACCATTAAAGATTAAGGTTAAGGTTATTCGTTCGTCATTACGGTTACACAGCTTACGCTCTTCTGTTAACATAAACTTGATCAAGATTATAATTTAATATTCATAAAAAACAAAAAAAAAACCACGACTAAATCAAGAAAGTCATAGCGAGTTTGTTCTTATAGATTTTTAAAAGAGTCACAACACAGTCGACACAGTCATAATTTCAGGAAATTAATAATGGTCAATTTCACCATAGTAATGCAATTATAAAAAAAAAAATGCTTAATTTATCTGCATACACCCACTCTTACCCTCCCCATCCCTGTATTATTAAATGAATAAGAAAAAGCAATTTCATAATCGAAATAACTTTAATATAATTTCATTCAGATATTCATTTTGCGTTACTCAACAAACAGAAAATGGGTCTTATTCAACCACAATTTAAAATCCAGCGTTTCTTAGTAAGCCTTCTAAGTGAGTGATGAAAAGATTCAATTGCCAAAAACTCTTATCAAAATCGGCACCATAAATTTCAAATCGAAACGAGATCGGAAATGAATTACTCGAGTGTGCGATAGAGGTTTTTCAATGTATCTTATCTAAGGTGTTGATATTGCAGACATTGCCTATGATCCCGCGAAATAAACTTGCAAGCAGACGGCAAAACAAGAAAAGAGCGGCAGAGAGAAATGAAAGAGGCAGCCAGAAATCCTGCCGACAAAACGAAATAAACATTTACAAATCTATTTCAGCATGTCAATTTCGTTGGAAAAACATACCAACCTGAAGATTCGGTTCTTTACCTTCGGTATCTTTGTAGATATACAAGTGAATTGGTGTCATTTGTTCAAATCTGTTTTGTGTATGTTTTCGAGACCACAGGCTTTGAAAGAATTGTACATTCCTTGGATTAAGAGGGCTGAATGGTTTTTGGTCATTCTTAATACTATATTAATCTCCTTGAGAAGGAGAGTTCCGTATAAAGATACATTGTATAAGAAAAATAATAAAATTTAGATTTAAAATAATTGTAATTTTCCGTTTACTAAATAAATATTTTATACGCCAAAAAATACCATATTTAAAGTCTTTATGTAGATATGTGTATTTTATTGACATTCCATTCCCCTTATTAAGAAGACTGTGTTAATGGATTATACATTATAAGTAGTGCGTGGAGGTACTCTCAGATTATTTAGAATCAAATTGAACAAATTGATTCCTAATAATCTTTTCTATAAAGAACAGTTCCTTGAATTTACATGCATCTTCAATCACGTTTTACAAATACATAGCGTAATGGAATTTAACCGGATATGACAGATACAGTAGAAAATTTAATATAATGAAAAATAGGAGTCAATCTATCTTTTTCTTTTTTTCTTTTTTGGTCTGAAACAGGAACTATTCAAAATTATATTGCATTAATCGCCATTATCAAATTACTTTCCAAGCTCATTTTAGAAGGTGGGGATTATTAAGAATTCATCAATTTAGAAGTTTCCTGACAGAAGTTTCTAAATGTTGACATCATAATTCCTACCAAATAGTATTAAATCTCTATACTATCACTCTTTTCTTGTTTTAAAACCCCATTTGTTAATTCTCATATTCCGAGTTTCTTCGTATATATAATACAGTTGCATGTTCATTTCTACATAAAAAAAATTAGGATTTAAAAGTAACAATCAAATGACGTAATTCATGAAAGTGCCCGACCGGTTTATATCTCTTATTGCGTCCAATTTCATCCAGAAAGCAGGAATTAAACACAAATCCGTTTCCCTCTTTTTTACCGTGTTAAGACGTCTTAATAATTCCCAAGCACGTGATCGTCCAATTAAACTGTCAATCTTTTTGTTCCCAGACACAATTTCATCATCGAATTAAGAATCAAACAGAACATAAACGCCATTACAGCTTCTACTTGTGCGTTTTCATTTTCATTTTATCTTTTAAAGGAAATCTATTTCTAAGAATTTCTTGACTGTTTCTATTTTGGCTCGTTTTGGTCTGTTTAAATGCCAAGGTGGCGTATACTTTCTTGGGTAAATAAAACATGTGATACGATCAAGCTTAATTTGGCAAACATACATGTATATCCACCTTACCAAATTAAGGAGGCTTACCCATTAGATCTACCTTAAAATTTTAGGGATGTTTCTTTTGCTATAAACGATTATTAACATAAGAAAAAATCTAAACATTTTAGATTTAAAATATGACTATTTTCTTATATCTTCACACAGATCTAGAATTCTTCTTCTAAAGGAGGTTGACTTAGTCTAAAAAATGCCCACGGCCAATTAGCCCTCTTAACAGAAACAAGACATCAAAACCATCTGGCATGATCCGTAACTGAATCAGAATAGCATCGGTTTTAGTTGCGAAAACCTGTGGCTAACAAGGTGTGAATTTTAAACATGTAATTATAATTGTTTTTGACCAAGGGTCCAATTTAATTTCGGCGTGTAAAAACGCAGAGTAATCCTACACCATATTCTCCGTACAATTAATAGCAGTTCAACTCAATCAGGTTGGACATGCAAGTCTTTTTTTTAACCAAAAAAAAGGAAGAAAACGAAGGATCCGAATAATCTTTTTTAAAAGCAGAGGACAGAGTATCGCGTTCCGTAAAGGAAATTGAATCTGAATGGCGAACACAAGCTTATTAGATCTGCTGAGAATTTGCATGTATAATAGAAAGACGTGTATACAATGACGATGTCGTGAAAAAATTGTTTTGATGGATGGGAAAAACGAAGCTAGAATGCTCATTAAGGAAACCTTTTTAAGATACTGAAACGGTAATGGCAAGAGCATCAATTTCTCTCTCTCTCTCTCTCTCTCTCTCTCTCTCTCTCTCTCTCTCTCTCTCTCTCTCTCTCTTTCTCTCTCTCTCTCTCTCTTGTTGCCTTTACAATCGAGAGACGTACATGTAAATAGATGATAATAATTTTCAAAGTTTATTTTACTTTTTATCTCATATCAGTTGCATACAAAGAGAGAGAAAGAGAGAGAGAGAGAAAGAGAGAGAGAGAGATATTGTTTAGAGTATTTGCAGTAATTTTTTTTCTTTCTCTCTTTCGTGATTCTTAATGCACAAACGTGCATGCTTCCATTATTGTAATGCAATTTCTTATTATCGAAAAAGTAAAGAGCTTTTATGGCAATTACAGATGTTTTGGCAACTTAATGGAAGACAGGAGATTATTGGCAAAATGTACATGTAATAGCATGTCTGATTTTTTGGGGGACATCTTTTTAACTCCGATAATATGCATTATCCTTTGCTTGAAACTTAATTTTATCTGTCAAATTCTTATTTGGTAATCCATATTTTGGAATTTCATCTGTTGTTCAATTTATCTCATTTTCTTATCTATACATGTGATTAGAATTTGCTATGTGTGGAATCTGCGCGCTCATTGGTTTTGTTTGCATCCTCATACTAACGAATTTACCTCCCCGTGAATAAAGATTTAATTTAAATAGAATTAAATATCAAATTCATTCGTACTTTCCCTACAGTTTACATGAGCGAACCTTACATGTTATTGTATACTGCACAATTGTTTGTTTTACATTTTTTTTTCTCAGAATTATAACCTGAATCACAAGTCTTTGTTCCAGGGAAAATAAATGAATCCATCAAATAGCAAGTGTTAAAGTAAACTTCTTTAAAAAAAACACGAAACAAAAACAATTACCTTGATCGCTTGCATGCTCGACGTACGACGGACATGAGATATATGCCGTACTTCCGGCCGAGGTGTCGTCAAAGCAACCGAACCCATCCCATGTCCGTGGACAGTGCGACCAATTCTGTGACGCAGTACGGCAGGTTCTGCTGACGTAGACAACATTTGGTGGCCGTCTGGCAACACGTCGTCCACTTTTCACATTCATTTTCACTGAGAGGCTCACAAATCTGTGTCACCATGGAACTATTATCCAAATCGGCCCTGTACACAGATCCGGGTGGATATGAATATTTAAAATTCCCCTCGGGCCCAGCTTTCAACACCGGTCCAGCTCTTGTAAAATCAAAACGGAGTTGGGTTGCTTCCGGCTTAAACATGTACACATAACAGAAAGAACACGTGAGGACTTTGAAGAGGGGGACATCGTAGCTCATGTGTTGATAGCGACAACTCATTGTGGCTAAGTGGAAGCGTTCTCGTCTTGAATCACTCAGGAAATGTCCTCATTCCAAAATGACAAATTATCACCTTATCAGGCCGTATTCTTTGATCTGTCTGCCATTTTTTTTCTCTCCTCTTCAGGTGAACAGCATGAAATAGCAAATATACAGGACACGGGAGATGGGGTAGAATTCTACACAGTGAGAAGGGAAAAAAAACAGAAAAATAAATGTGTTCACTCTCTGTCGCTGTAAAGAATTAAGAACTTAAATCACTTTGACGAGCTTGGCAGCTAGAGAAGACCGCAAACTCTGGTATATCTGGAGGGGGTTGCTTTTTTCTCTTTCTCTGTGTTCTGTCACTTTGCTCCGATTGTAGAAGTGTTTGATGTATATACTACTCAATAAATTCTTTCTCCTCTTATCAGCCAAGAAAATGCGTTCTTCTTCTGAAAATTGAAAATGGCACTATGCAGGTTTTTCTTTAAAAACAAAAACCAAAAATGTCAAAACTTGTAGACTTAATCCAATAAATGCGTTGCAATTCACAATGACAAGCTAAGAAAAAAACGCGAGAGAGAGAGCACTTGACGTGAAGAGCATAAATACAATCGCGTACCGTCGCACTTTGACGAGCGCAAGTTCTTAGACACCTTAAATTAAAGAAAGTAATCACAAAAAAGTACCCTCTTACACGTGCCAATATTCTTCGATATGTCTCTGACTCCAACAATGCTGGGAATTTGTACGGCCGGGATTCTTTTTTTTTGTCTTTCTAAAGTTGTCGTTTGAATTGCATTCTGACGAGCTGGAATGTCGAATTTGCCGATAACATCCGCCGATAGATTAAAAATGCCGGAACCGCTTCTCGGATTCTGTTTTGTATCTTAATTTTTCTGCTTGTCTCGTCCTATTGGAAAATGTTCCATCTTCATTTTTTCCCCTTTTTCTCTTTTTCTGATAATAATTATTCCTTATAATCCCATTGCCGAGGATCAAAGAGCTGTGATAAAGAAAACAATGAAAGAAAAATAAGGATAAGATATCCCAAAGTTGCTTTTGTCATCTGTTGTTAATGATTTTTCTAAATTGGAAATGGGAGGGGGTCATTACTAAAAATAATTTCTTAAATGATATGAAGAAGAAATCCCTAAGCAATTGAATATAGGTTTGTTTTATTATGAATAGACAGCTGATACTCAAACAAGTCTAAGTAAGTCCATTCGTCATTCTTTCTTCATATGTTCAGGTCAACGTCATATGCCCTTACATTATCAATTTAACTACATGTGTGCGAACAACAGATGTTGCTGTCAAAACATCATAATTGAAACGATTAAGAAAAATAAGAAATGTTCATCTTTGTTGATGTTATCTAATCTCTCGTTTGCTGTTTGGTGTGTATTGTGTTTCTCTTTTCGTAACCGTATTGGGTTGGAAACTAACTGCAACCTATCGAACCTTTCCGATAGAGTTCGGAAAACACGTGTTTATCCGAGCTTGGCCGGAAAGGCCCGAAAAGTTGCGATTGGGGGGAACTTGTTAACATTTTTTAGAATTTCAACTGAATGAAAAAATGACAAACCGTGAACCATCTCAAAAATCCATAAAACGATATACAAATTCAAAGCAGAGCAACACGGACATGCGACCAAGTGGAAGATTGTATTTGCTGACAAGGTCGTTGTTTCGACCATAGAATATACGGAAAGATGACTTCAAGCGAGACTGTTGATAGTCCTGTTTAATCAGGTTGTTTGTCAGAAGCTTGCTTCGCCTTAGAAACTGTTCATACGAAGAGCACGCCCTTGCCTATCGATTCAACTGAGAGACAAAAACACCATATGCAGGTGATGAAGGTATATTGCTACATAAGTAAGGAAAGTTGACTACAGAAAAATTGAATTCAGTTTCCCCCGGCTGACTTTTTCTCTTCGTTAATGTAAAGCATCAGATGTTGAATATCTATTTAGATCCCTTTACGTTCTTACATTGTTTTTTTTTTGTCGTTTTGTTCAGATTTTGATTAATCTCTTTTTTATTAATTTGGTTTCTTTTTTGGTAGGCTGGTGTAGTGGGGTTTGGTAGGGTGGGAGGTTTGATTCTGTGAGCTAGGTTACATTTGAATTCAAACAAATGTTTCAATAGAATTTTTTGATTAATTATTGTTAAGTATTAATGTCATTGATAAAGCATTGAAATTTCAATGGATTACAAAATAATTATAGAGACACTAAATAGTAAAAAGATGACTTCCATATGAAATGTTCCCAAGTCAAATGCACATTGTTTGTTTGTTTATTTGCATTTGGAGTCAGAAGGGGTCCAGAAGCCCCCCCCCCCCCCATCCCTCGGATACTGTAGAAGTACTTTTGTCCGCGTGGTATTTATTTACGCTATGAACGCGGGCACAAATTTTCCGCGGAATTTTTTCCCAGTGTACTTAAAGTGCATTTTGGAATTGCATTATATGAATAAGGATACTAGTAATCGGAAGTTACTACATTATAGAACACTTGCATATACGTGTACCCAATGTATATCGTTTTTATCTATGCAAACAATACTGTCAAACAAATTTGTATTTGTATTGAGAATTCACATAATAAATAATTTAATCTCCTAACGATTTGAATTTTCTGTAAATTTACTTACATGAAATTTAAACTTCTCCAAGCTTGAGATAACGGCATGTGTCAGACGACAAATAGCCCCAAGCGGGTTTGTCTTTCAATTACCCAATTAACTACACGCGAAGACCCATACCGTGTTTTTACTGCAATTTTTAGATCCCTTTGTGCTCTGATTTTTAATTGATAAAACTGATCAACTCATAATTTAAACGACATGAGAACTCATAAATTGGCAGTTTATAAAGATTAAACGGTTTTTCAGACGATTTTAGCCAGCATCGTAACATCTTGACGGCTAACTAATGACTACCGACCAGTGCACAACCGATAATTACTGTTCACTGTGAAAAGTTCTTACAATTTAAGTTCAAAGTTTGACAAATTCTAGGTAATGAAAATCGCTCAGAACTATATTTAATATAGTTATTCAAATGATTTTTTTTTCGTTCAAAGAATCCGCGTAAATTTTTACCCGCGGACTAAATTGATATTGTGATTCCGCGGAATTATGACCCCGTGGAAAAAAATACGTCTACAGTATTTAGATTTATTAAATTTACATAGTAGAACAATTTAAAATATGCTTTTGAACCCATCCCCCCACCCTGGCCAACAAAATTCTTCTTCAGACCGTCCACGTAAAAATTTTGGGATCCGCGCCTGTTTATAAAGCTTAGAACTCTACTTAAGCTGTTAGACCAATGAATAAATCGGCTCGATATCAAAAACTGGATTGTTCAATTCGGTTGAATGAACAATTATACATTGACAATATGCTATTAAACACGTTTTCATAATTCTAATAATCGATACACATTAATCGATTATGATACATTTGTCTATATTTTAATCAAACACTTGATCCATCCAACGATTGAATATGAAAATAACAAATTAGAGATTTTATTAACCAGTCTGTGTTTGATTTCCGTTTAAATATTTACTTTTGGAATAATGGTAACGATAATCAATTGTACATGTTTTCATTTAAGGTTCATTCTAAGTTCGAAAAATCTGTAAGTGCAAGATCAAAACGCGACCTTTGAGTATCTTTATCGTTACAATTTGAATAAAAGTTGGTGTCGGAAAGGTAATCCGTAATGTTTTTTTCTAATTAAAAGTTGAATATTAATAATTTTAAATTATCTATAAAAATGAAATTAAATTAAAAAACAAACAAATAAATTGAACAATTATTCTTAATATGACATGAGGAGTATCTTTACTATTTTTCGCACGAATAATAACAGAAGAAGAAAACCATTTGGAATATCAAGTAATTTGACTTTAAACAAAAGTCTTTGTCGCGTTAAAATTCGCGAATCTGCGAATCGCGAATTCGCGTTAGACTGGAATCAAACGTGGGCTCGTCTAACTTTTATGTCCCCAGGACCAGTAGCCTGTTGCTTTTTGATCGAGCGACATGTTCAATACTGTAGATAAACAGAAGCGAACCATATCTCTATGCTGTGATGAACTGTAACAGTTATAAAGAATATGTCATGATTTAAAGCCGTACATTTGTCAGGTGGTTTTTTTTCTTTCAAAATTCAACATTCTAATGTATTAGTTCAGCATTACGTAAGAGCTTTTTAGTTTTTTCATCCAATTTATTCTACAAAGAAATTTACTTAACATGTGTCTGTCTCCTAAAACACATAATTCAAAGCCGAAAACGACATTTCTTTTCTGCACTACCGGAAGTACATAAATTTGGATGTCGCACCCGATGTGTTTATATATCCAGGAGGATAAAGCTTTAAATTGTGCTGATATGTAACCCATGTATAAAGTACTTTACATGTGTTTGTCTCGTAGAAACACACATTTCATAGCCAAGGTCGACAAGACTTTTCCTCAATAACAGAAGTATGGACAAATTTCAGTTGGATATCGCACCCGACGTATAAACCTTTGACGAAGATAAATTTGTTTCCCCAGAGCTTTAAGTGCTGTAAATAATCATGTACGATACAGTGCATGTGTAGTTTGAATAAAGTGATAACCATGATATTTTCTTCTTCTTACTTAATAATAATAGATAAACATTGCTAATGTCAAAATTCAATAGCAATTATAAACAATTATGCAAAAAAAGAAGAGAGAGCCAATTTAAAGCCCAAGTCCATTTCTTCTTTTTCATATGAATGTAAATGTGTATCACTTGAATATTGTTCATCAATTGTTTTCCTTCAAAATAAGTTTTAACTTAACTGATCACATTGAAAATTCACGTGGAGCACATTTGACGGATGAAACCTCTGATAGGAGCTGATATTCTCGAAGCCAAATCAGAGTCAAGCACGATATAGAGTGGTCGAATAACTCAGTTAAAATAATTGGTAGATTTTGGAGTTTTTTTTATAAAAAAAATTTCGCAATTGAGAATCAGAGTGATTTCGCCAGACCAACGCTAATCAAATAAATCCAAATTGTCTGTCAATCAAGAAATAAAAGTCTTGTTTGCATGAAGCCAGACAAAGGAAACTGGATACTTCTTTTAAGGAAAACTGCATGAAAAGAGAACCCGGTTATTTAAGTATCATCAATAGTAATTTCTACATATCTATTTATAAGAGATTCAGCGTAGGATCTGGCTTTTGATGACAAAAGAGTGCGAACCTGGAGTGGTACTTGTATGATTTTTATTTGCTTAAAAACGATTTATTCTTTGTAAATCAGGCCATATCTTATCCAGAGTAGAAGAATGCGGGACCAGTCAGGTTTTTTCTAAATTTTATTTATTTATTAATTTTTTATTTAATTTTTTTTTTTGTGGGGGGAGGGGTCCATAAGTCAAGACAAAACCTATTTTATCAGGTTTCATAAAATGAAAATGTCGGATGATTATACAGATAAAATGATATATTAAAATTGTCAGAACGTATATTTTTTTTTTTGCTTACACTATGGTTTTTAATAATGGTATATCGTTTGCTTCCATTTTCATAAATATTTTAAAATAAAGAATTCAAGGATACCGAACAAAAAAAAAAACAAAAACCGAAATTCAATGAAAAATTTAAAATGTGTCTATAATTAGAAACAAATAATTACGAGTTGCTTTCACCTCCTTCTTGAGATAATGGAAACTAGAGGATGTTTCATAAATATAAAGGAGTTTTTGAATTGCTTTCATATGTTTTATTCTTGTGTAACCGGAACTTTTTGACAAAGTTGCCCTTTAAGTCATAAATAGCTACATTATACACGTGCAATAGAAAAACTAAGTGGTATTCTGGCAAAACGAAGGAAGGCTTTTTCAGCCCACAAAGTTATTTTTTTTTCAGGAAACCCTTGACACGCTTGTGTAACCCGGATGAATCAAATCCGTGATATAGGATATACTCTTGGCCATCTGTTGACTTCCGTTCATACAAATATTGCGTAATTTTATTGGATTTGAATTTCATACGTGGAATCCAAAGAATGCCATAACTTTTGTTTGCAATGCATTATCTGTATGAAATACGAGCATTGTCTAGTTCTTCTGCCATATCGTTTTGAAGCTGTTCTCTTCCTAACTTTTCACAACATTTACTAGAGATATTTTATTTTTCTTTTCGAAGAAAAAAAGTTCATGATTCAATGCATTGACAATATAGATTTTAGACTTTAAGTACATACGTGAATCGAACCAACGTCTAAAGTTTAGAGAATTCACACCACTGCACCATACGGGCAAATCATAAAAACAGCTGTAGAAACAGAAGGAAATATCCTTCATATAAAAAAAACAACATGAAAAAAAATTGAAAATTGCATTATAAATTTGTGTTACATAAACAGTTCCTTAATGTCTATGTTACTCATTGAGAATTTAAGTGATATAATGTATTAAATCTTTCGAATCAAAATAGCGCTTTAGATATTGCTGGGTTCCACCTTCGATCGCGATTTCATTTTAATTTTGAAACACCTAAAAATCCACTTTTAACTTACTTATCTTCCTTTCACAATGACTATATCGACCCATCAAACGCATTCTCTCGATATGAGCTGACTTTAAACTTTAAATATTAATATTGAAAAGATATATTCACACATATTTTAGAATAATGAAACTGAATTGAACGGAATTCCTTAAAATTACGAAGGACTTTAGTATAATAAATTATTACATCACAATTTTCGAAGGCGAATATTTTCTCTCAAAAATATTTGTAAAAATCGACACGTTTTCAAGAATGGCTCAATTAGCATGTAATTCCATCTCAACGGAACATAACGGAATAATAAATGGCAACCAAATTTACTAATGCATGGTCGAATAACAGGGGCGTTTAATGAAATTCTCATTCCATATCTTTTGAAGCATGCCAGCGTAAGAACCCGAGACCTCAAAATGAGTTGTCGCTACATGTGTATATCCAACTCATTCATAAATCTCACCCTCTTGGCTCTATTTGTATCTAACAGTCGCCGTATTTCCACATATCTTATTCCCCTCTATCGCGTATACCAGGAAGTGGGGCCAGATGTTAATGCGTAGCTAAACATCATTTGGTTGAGTTATAAACCAATTTACACGCTCAGAGAGGACAGAAACGGATCACTATATCTCGCCTCGCATTCCACACATGGCACGCGGTGATCATAAACAATGGAATTATCTAAGAATTTTTTTTCTACACTGATTTATTTCAATGTTGTTGTTTTCTTTTTTGATCATTCGCGATGAAAGTAGGAGCTTTGGGTTGAATCAACACAAGATGCAATTTTTCAATGTTCAAAGGAAAAGAAAAGATCAATGTGTAAAGTTGATGTCCATTAAATAAGAATTATACTGACAAACAGACGGACGGACATACAAACATTTAAAATAAACGGTTTGTAAATTTTAACCCCCCCCCCCCCTTCCACCTCCGACGCCTTACCGATGAGCTATCATGGTGTCTTATCAAAATAATGGAAACTTATACGTATATCTATCTGTAATAATACCATCATATTAGACTTTAAATTAATCTAAGTAAAGGAGATAAAATGGATTAGGTATATGCGATTGAACACTGTTCAATCAATAGTTGTTGCGCAATCTTCAGAGAACTCCAAATTCTCTGTTTACCATTTAGAAAATGTATTCATCGTCCTTTTTTAATCTTAAGTTTTAACTGTGAATCTTTCAAATCCGACATCTACAGATACCGAGTGTTGTTGTGTTTTAGTGCTTCTTACACATTCATAGTACGACATATTTCACATGACCAAGTCAAAATTTGGGGTTTTTTTTTTCAAATAAAGGTTCCTCCACACCTTTGGATAAAAGTTTTGCCTGAAAGCTCAATCTTCGAGTTTCGATAAAAGTATTCATTAGAGATATTGAATTTTAGCAAGCGTTGGACTTAAAAATGACAGAGAATGGTGTATTATTATTTATTTATTTTTTTTGGGGGGGGGGGGGGTCACTATTCCTAATATTTAAACTACCCTTCTGTATTCGAACTTTGGATCTGCGGGTTTACTTAGTATATCACTGTTGTGTCCATTGCGCTATAGAGAGAGACACCAAAGTTTGGCAATATACTATGGTAAATAATTTCATTAATTAAATAATAAGTTGAAATCGCAATGTCATAAAAAGTTAAAGTCAAGGGTGTCGAGACTCCTTCGTTAAAGTCTAACTTTAGCAAATTTATATTATAGAGACAACAGCATCTTACTGCAAAGAATTGGGTGGGGTTTTTTTCGAGTGAAAATTGGTTAATAAAAGTATGCTAAGTCCAAAGATATCCTAAATTTACTTTTTGCTTAAATACTCGTACCCGGATGATTACGTTGAAAAATTAATTTGTGCCAGGTATTTAGAGTGACTTCCGAATGGAGAAACGATATCAACGTTTGCCAATCATAAATCTCCGTAAGAAATCAGTTTTCGTTCATGCGAATTTTTCAGATTGCAAAATTATAATGTTTCAATGAAGATACCTTGGATATATCCCCTTTCATAGATTTCAACTGTACTTTTTTCACAAGTATATGTAGTTTTAATCAAAAAGTTTTAAATGTGAGGTAAACAATAACTTGGGACAGACTATATAGTCAACATACATGTAGCAGCGGTTTGTGCCGTTTTGTATTCATACGCGTCAACGGACTATCTTCATTGAAACATGCCTCGCAACACCATTCAGATGAATATAACGGAATCTAAGAAAAAAGGACATTACAAGAAATAATGGACTCCTATATCTTATTAAAACCTTGTACAGAAATGACCGTTATTTCACCCTAGAGATTTTCCTCCCGGTGTTCGAGAATAATATCGGCTACTCTTCTTTTTCCACAAATTAAAACATCGGTCATTCGATGATGCCGTGGGCATTCTTCTTTTTCCCTCTAGTTCTTCGCATTCAATTATCAAATAGGTTAGAAATTGGATGACATGCGACGAATTCCGGTTTGTTCTTTTTTTTTTCTTCCATGTGTAAAACTTGCATGATTTTTTTTTAATTTTTGAGATCGTATACCTAAAAGAATGAGTTTTTGTTTGATAAAATAAGGGAAATTGAATTCAGAAATGTGTTACTCATCGAACACGAACGACATAAACCCCATGTATAAAAGTATTATATGAAGAAAGAAGCAATTTGCCTTAGTCATGCAATATACAATTCAAGCTAAAATATCTCGGCATGATAAATATTATTATTGCATTGTAGGATTACATGTATAATTTATTTAGGTTATGTATCGGACATGGCACAATCTTTTTTCAGCGAAAAAGTTATTTTTTACATGAACAATGGTCTATTGTTAAAAAAATTCAAAATTATCAAGAAAGAGATAATTATTTGTCAACATACCTCGTGCACATTTATAAAATCATATTGATGAAATCTTTAACAGTAATTTATAGGATTTAGAAAAAAATAAAATGACAGAAATTTGAGGAGTAATTGATAGAATTAAAGGAGGAAAGGTCAGCATCATTATTCAGGAAATTGAATTTGAATATGAGGCCCCTACTTCACGTTTCTTCAGATATTGATTTTGGAATGTACCACCAATTATCTCTTCACTAACGACTTAAATACTATTTACTTAAGACGCCTATTCCACAAACAGGATTAAAATTTGCTGATTAGCTGTTATTTATTCATTATATTTATATACAATCGTGTATCGAGTTACGTATGCTAGTGGTCGGATCAGAGAGAGAGAGAGAGAGAGAAAGAGAGAGAGAGAGAGAGAGAGAGAGAGAGAGAGAGAGAGAGTAAATTATGGATGATTTCGATTTTCGACTTTGTATCCTTTGCGCTTACAAATAAAAACTTATATTAGTTTTAAACAGATACAATGTAAATTGAAAACTAGCGGGACAGCAATGTGTAACAGTTTAAGGTCAAGGTTATCGTCATTGGTCAAGGTCAAATTATAATCTTAATTGAAAAGTGATGACAATTAAAGAGCATGTGTTTCATGGTCGCGTTTTCTTCTTAATCTGCATTCAGAAAGACACTATCAGGATGGGTTTTTTTTACTCTTTCTGACCACAGGAATTATCCTTTCGAGAAATCGATCTGACACCAGTCTGAATGAGTCCTACGATATCAGCTATCGAAGCACAATGCATGTTTCTGGCCATTAAAAGCTATCTCGAGGTTTAATGAAAATTTTTAGCCTTTGTAATCCCCGAGAACAGATTTCCTCGCTATACATCCAGAGAAAATGCGGAAGGGAAAGTGCTTTCGAGTAGAAAACACACACTCTTGAAGTGGCGAGAGGTTCGCATTATAGGGTTAAAACAAAAACTTGGGGGGGGGGGGGGGCATCTAAGCAACAGTTCATTTCATTACTTCGCCATCAAAGCTACTCGTCATTACGGGGGGGGGGGGTTAATATTGACTGTTTTTGAATTAATGAAAGGTCTTAACACTACACACAATATCCACTATGACCCGCCAGTTTGATAAGATATCTTTTTATATTATTACCATAAAGCCCCATTTCAATGACCAAAGAAGGTGTTGCAGTTCCTATGCTAATTTTCCCTAAAGGAGTTGCAGATAAATTAGAAAAATCAAAGTTACAGGGTTCGATGTAAATCTTTTTTTCCATGCAACGTTGTAAATAGCGCAGTGTAGAATTTTATTTCGAAAGTTTGTATTAACTTATTTAAGACCATGAAATAAATTTAAAAATGGTTACACAGACAAATGTGGCAGAATTCCCGCTATATAAAAGGGTAATCCTCGTCATTGTGAAAAAATGCCTCCTTGAAACAAACTTAATTTAATCTTAACGTTTAGAGTAAGACAATTTCTTGAAAACTGCCATTTCCGATTTTTGTTTCAAGGAGGCATATTTTTAATAAATCTGACTTTTGGAAAAAAATCATTTATACCTTTGAAATCTATAAACGATGTTCAAAATTTCCCCCTATTATTTCATGCCTAGATTAGTCGAGTGGTAACGCAGATAGAATAGACTAAAACTGTGTCTTATATTTTTGACTGGGTTCGAATCCCGAAAAAGTTCGAATTTTTTTTTACAAATTTTAATTCTTTTAATCGCATTGAAAGGTAATGTTTTGACATAATTTAAGAATGTCTGAATAAAGTTATTTAAACTCTTGTAATGTAATAGTTTGCATGCCTGCTTATTTTTTTCAACATTACTGTGTGAAGTCTCCGTTATAAACTTGATAAACATTTTCTTCTGAACAAGAGATTTTAAAACAATGTACTTAGTATGCATCAATGTAGACAGTTGATTTTTCACCCTTTTTATGAAATAAACGGGTAAGCTGATTTAAAAGATACATGTACAGGTTGTTAAAAGAAAACACAATCATTTTAGAAAGTTTGAATCGGTGACGAAGCAGCAGGTTACTAAAAATATGTACGGAAAATTTTGTACTTTTTTACTAGACTTAGCGTTTATTTAGATACTATACAAAGATTGGATGATTATAATTACAACTCTGATGATTTTGAAGAGCCAGAATAAGATTTATTCATGTATCTCAAGAATGATATTTTAAACACGCTGGACAGTAGATATCAAATTGAGATATGTTAACATTCGAATACAGAAAACGTATATGGTTAACTTTCTAACTGTATTTGGTGGCTGTCGTGTTCGATAGAAATGCGCGTAAAAAGTTTGTTTATTTTGCCTCCGTACGGAACATACCCGCTATGTAATTATAGTCGTCTACGTAATGTTTCTATATTTAGATGTGGCTCTCAAGCGATACGGATATTTAAAGGTTCTTTCCACGTTAGGGAATAGTCCCACTGTTTTGCAACACCTTCTTTTCATATTTTTCACAGCCCGTGCGGAAAGCACTCTCCGACCATTCAAAAACAGCGTAACAAAATTAAAAGTATTAAACATACTTTAAATATTTGAGCTGTGAGTGAGGACAAATTGATTTGGGACGTATTTAATCAAAGTTTTGGATCAACCCTTTTCAATTGTTTGCTCTGGAGAGATTTACAATATGCTTTATTTCCCATTGAAGCAAACGGTTACATGGTGCTCGTAAATTTCCAGTTACTGTGGAAAGTTTAATCCGGAACATCTGTATAAAGCCTCCTTAATATTAACAACGATAAATTATGACCGCGCGCGTTGTGTATATTTCCCCCCTCCGTTCACTTGTATATTTAGTTATATTAAATATTTTCTCGGGGAAATTAAAATATTTTTCCGAGCCATGTTTGGCTATCATCAAAGCGCCTTTGGGACACCCTTGGGGAAAAAAAATCAAACTTGAGGTTTTGATTTAGATTTCTTCGGTAAAAATCGATATCACAGCAGAAAAGTTCTTTATATGAGTGCACAGGGGAATGTTACACCTTGCAATCGAAGGGTATAACTGTCAAACAGCTTGACAAAGCAGGTAAAACAGGTGTTAGGACCTGCCTTTCGTATTGTTAGTCATACCGTTTATTAACCTGCATCGACTTGATTTGACTGGGGTCGAGATGACCGACCCCTGAAATTTTTGGACTTTTTTTAAATTCATTAAATTTATCTATTCTCTTTACCGTTTGACCCAACCCTCCTCAGGAAACAATCATCCGTAGAAAATCATTGATCCGTGCCTTTATACTAGTATGTATATAATACATAAAAACAAATAGTCATTATTTCAAACCAACCTTTTTTTTCATACAGGTTGTTTAATTTTGAACCTCAGTGTAACGTTTGTACTTGTAACATTAACAATAAAATTTCAATTTTAATAAATAAACAATAACATACTTATACTTAACAAAATGAATCAAAACGATTAAGGGACAGTATGATTGCAGTGACAACATTGATATATGGGCGAAGATTTTAGCTCTGACTATTAAGAATGGCCTGAAACGTCAAACTTCTTTACACAGACCCGATTCTGTACATTACAGGCACGTAGCATCGGGGATGGGGAGGGGTGCAGGGGGGGGGGGGCTGGCCCCACTACTTTATTGCGTAACTAAATTTAAATGGAGTTGCCCCGCCTCCCCCCCCCCCTCCCCCCGGATTAGGATTTTCAGGATTTTGGAAATTAAAGTGGTTTTTTTTATTTTGTATTTTGCTTGTTTTTGGATGAGTCTGACCCCCCCCCCCCTTTTTTTTCAAAAACAATGCTACGTGCCTGCATTTCCGGAATTAGGATATGATACATACGAACAATCGCAGCTTCACACGGGACCTCAAGCAAAAGTCACGTGACCAACACTTCTTGGTCTTTGAATTCTATAGGTAGTTTATGATTTTAGAATAGAAGAAAATATATCAAATTGTGGATTCAATCTCACCGATTAAAGAAATGGGAAAAAAAAACTGCAAGACGACATTTTTGAAAATCTATGTATGTACTACGAGTGTTAAATGCCAGCAGTTGAACTAATTTCCTAGACTTGTAATACAGCATCAGCTGATTTTGAAAATAAGCTCTTGGAATATATATGTAAAAACTATACAAGTGTTTAATGTCAACTTATATCATTTACAAGAATCGGAAGATATCTTAAGCTGATTCTTGATAACAAAGCATATTTAATCAGGCTCTTATGCAAAGAGCTTGGCGCAAGAAATCAAGTTGGCCCTTCAGGTGACAGTCTGACATATTTGGTGTCCCCATAAGATGCCACGATGACAGCCTTTGAAGTGTGTAATTAAGGTCTTCCGTTTCCAACGGAAGACCTTATTGTTTTCGTACTGTTTCTTATTATTATTTTTTCCACAAATTTTGTGCACGCGATTTCTCAGAAACTATTCAGCCGATTTGGACCATCTTTTCACAGATGATTGCCAGAGGTCATAATTCTAGACGTTTTTTGAAATTTTGAAATCGTCACTTCCGGTACCGAGTTACGGCGGATTTTCTATCTTTTTACGACCTATTTTGTGCAGAGCTGATCTCAGAAACTATTAAAGATATGAATACAAAATTTTCAGGATAGGTAGTCTATAGTTTGAAGTTGTGCACTATTATATTGTTTTACGCCAGTGGCGCCATTTCATGGAGCTCGCCTAGGCACAAAAATTGGGTACGAATTTTCATTCAAAATTGTCATACGTTTTGATCTGTATCTTTTTATCAGTTGACATTTTGTTAAATAATATATAACAAAAGTGGTAGATAATCAAAAGTTCTTTCCAATAAAATCAAGAAAAAGGGGCTGGCCCCTTTAATTAGGGACCAAGAGACTCGTAAAGTCTATTACGAATAACTTAAAAACGATAAATATTTTGTTATGCATTATAGAATCAAAGTTGTTGAACACTACATTATCGGTTTGAAAAAAAATCATCGTCAGGCCCATGTTTGACGTAATTAGAGATTTTTATCCAATATTTTAATTAATTTTTTTTTTGGTGGGGCGGGGGGGGGTGTTAAATATGAAATTGTATCAATATTTCTTGGTATCATTTAAAATAACAAAAAAAAAATCGGACGGAAGACCTACTCGTTACTCGTAACGATGTCGTATCTAGTTGATAAATATTTTGGTAGCCCTTAATACACCGTATTTCCCGTCAAAAGTCGAGATAAAAGTTCCCAACAAACAAGCCTTACCCGTCGACTTCGTGTGCTTTAGAAATCTTATCTCTTGGGTATAATGTAGATATTCAAATCGGATTTCGTGTTAATTACGGTTCCTTAAATTTTCAGGTAGAACTCTTGAGATAGAGAATGGGCGAGTGTGCAAAAGTGAAATATAACTACTGTTCACAATTACATGTATATGTATTATATTACACATTTGAAAACCAATTATGAATTTGAAAATTGAAAATAAAAAATGAAAATTGCTTGACGCTGGATTTAAGACTACAAAATGGGTATTCATCGTTTTGCTTCTCTTACTTATAAAAGTAAAATTAAATTATTCTTTAATTGATATTCCATAAAAGTATTCGGTATGGATTTTTAAGCCTTTCTTCGACTTGTGCGGTAAACTAAAATTATATTGTTATATTCAGATAAAATAAATTCCGACATGTTTTAAGACAGATGTATATACATGTAATTTTTTTTTAAAAATGACGCTGAAATTCAAAAATTATATTTACCTGTGGGCAAAGTCTTTTCCGGGTCTTCCTCTTTGCCTTCTCACTCTGTCCTAGCCGTTGACCACTCTATATAGTACGAGGAAATCTTTGCACATTAAAGCAACCCCCGGCGTTTTAAAATCAGCGACTAGAATTAACTGTCGGTCTAACAGCAGTGAAAACTTTTCTTCTGTCTTATCGATCAATCGATATAACGCCCTTTCTCTCTTTCCTTTTCTCTCAATCCCGGTTCCCCTTCTTTTATCAAGTAAGGGTGGAGGCTTATAATAAGTAAAACGCTTTTCCAAGGACTGTTCTCCCGCCAGCCAGCCAAAATTTACTCTTCGGATCTGTGTTAAATGTTTTTCAAATTCCGATTAAGTCGGCGACATTTTTTGGTCATTTATATTTCCTCTGCTTCATGATTTATTTGACTGATAAGGGACAGACTTGCAATTATAATGACCGTGTCGGTAGAAATTCCACTAAATAAATATTGACTTAGCAGGTGCCCGTTTTACTTTTGAGTAGTGTTATCAGTATTTACTTATTTACCGACAAAATATATATATATATTAAAGCCAACCCGCATCACATATTAAAATCCCTGGGAACCATCAATTCTTAATAAGATCTCTCTATGTATACATGTTCTTCACTAGGCGTGTTTTTTCGCGGTAGTCTGTAAATAAATCTTTTGCTTTCTTTTTTGTTTCGTCTTAGTCTGTCTTCTTGTGTAATTTTAGGAGCAAATATTTCAAGCCTTTGTGAGGAGAGAGAAAGGAAAAGAGAGGCGAAGAGAGAGAGAGAGTTCTCTGTTGATTTTTAACTTTTTTTCCTCCGGCAAATTAGCTATATTTTAAGGTAAGCCTTAAAATCAGGAGAAACATAGTTCAAGAATGCTTTTAAGCAGAAGTTATTTTCCACTTTCAGAAAAAATAAATAAATCAAAGAAGTATATTGAAAGAAGAATAAAAAGCTGCCCACATGCTTGTCAAATGTTTACATAGTAATTACATAATCACATTATAAGTTTGCATACAAAACTATTAACGAAACACCAGCTTGTCCCGTTAAACGGAAAGGGTTATCAAAAAGCTCGTGGACCTACGCCAAAAACAAACAAACAAACATACTGGAAATCAAGACAAATGTTACTCAATGGATTGCTAAGAATTTCAATTTTGAGATATCTGTTATCAATATTTTCGGTAAGTATGGAACAATTTTAATGTAACCAGCTCGAGTGAGAGATTAAGGAGGCTGTATAGTCAACAAATTAACCATCAGATTTACAAAAAAAAAAAAAAACCTTTCAGATATGAATTGTTTTTCTACGTTTTTCTACTTAGAAGGGAAAAAATCCATAAAATATTAAATTTGGTTCCTTCTTCATATAGGCTTACAATTTTTTTTTTTTTATATAATTTCATGAATAGTGCCAACGACACAAGCAAAGCACCGGCGTAAACGTCAGAAAAACATAATTACGTAAGGCGTGCGGAAGAGCTAGAGTATTTTCCCTTGGCATCTAAGCTCTTTTTTTTTATGTCTTGACGCCTAATCAGTATTCTAACAAAACCAAAATTGTGTCTGAGAAACGGTGCAAAATCGTCAAAAAAATTCATTCGTCTATTTTAAGGGTCCTCGAAACCTTGTGACGTTTACTTTCTTAGACAGTACGTCACAACATGGCGATTTCAACACACTGTGAAAACTGTTTGTACATCTATTGTCACAATGCATCTCTATTTATGTGGAGCAATGGGAGCAACCTTGGTCTGCTGACCCACAGGTTCCGGATCGAATACTGCAAGGGTTTTTTTTTTTTTTTATGATTAGCGATAAATTTTCAAAAGCTAAGTTTTCCTCATAGATCAAACTTTTTTCTGTCAAACGCATTTTAGAATTCCATCTCTATAAGAAATATAAAAGTTTCTGCTGACATGATGAGATACTTTTCCTAAGGTTTGGAGAACCCTCAAAGAGACGATCTTCTATCGTATTTTTTTTTATCATCGACAGCGTATATCCCTGTTAAAGTATTAGGTACATGTATACGTATTATTCTTTCGTCGTTGATTATGCTTTCTTCCTTTTTTTTTAAAGGGGAAGGAAAGTCAAAAACATAATTTATTTATTTTAATAAAGTGGTGTAAATTATCACATGTGGTCATGCTGTTTTGAAAATAAAATACGTAATTAAGCTTTAATGAACGTTTGAAGTTGGAGAAATCGTATTTACTGGAGGCTGACATGATGTAGTACTCTTTTGTATTAAAAACCAAAAAAATAATTATTTTGACGTCACACCGACTATTCCGGATTGGTTTACATATACAAATGAATGTACACAGTGCTCTGAATATAATTAGCGCTGGTTTATGCCTTTCTGTTACTCAAATAATCGACTAAACTAAAAAGATAATGTTTGAGTTCACACGTCAATCTAAAGAATAAGTACATGTATCATTGTATGCATAAATATATGCATTTTCATAAGTAAATGACAGCTGTTAATCTGCTATCATTCAAAGTTGAAAACGACCTCGATTAAATTTTTTATTCCAAGTCAAGTTCTTCGCTAACTGAATAAATGTTATAATCGTAATCGGGATGTTTAAAATTCATTCTTTAAAGTCGGAATTACCATGTCGAAATAACGACGGCAGACATTTTCTATGATACTTGGCGTCTGTTGACAATTTCCACATTTTACGCGGAGATTTCTCAGACACTAACCTCCGCTTTTAGATTTCAACGAACATGCTCCATTTGACGTTAGTTTGTACATGTAGTTTGCAAAGGTAAAAGAATGGTCTCAAATCAAAATTGTTTCAAATTTTCCAGAACTTGTCATTTAGAGCAAATATCATGATTTACTAATACTGATGTTATGTTGATAAGACAAACCGGAATAGATGGCGTGACGTCATAGATTAAAGTTCAATGGCAGCCCCCATGGCGGCGGGAAATTTAAATTAAGCGATCGATTTACTTGATTTATTCATTGTTCCGGGGTTTTTAATGAAAATAAATACGATTTACAATTAAAGTAGATGATAATTAATTGATTTATTGTACAACATATTTTTAGTTTCCTTCCCCTTTAAGTGTTTGATCCGCCTTAATACATGTACATCAGTTTGGAAAATTCGATATGATACGTCGGATTTTTGGAAATAAAGCGGTTTTTGTTGGTAATTTTTGCCAAATTTAATAAGATAGTATTTGATTTACGATGCAAAGAATACATTGTATATCAACGGAATCTACCAAACACTAAGAAACTCCGAATTAAAATGACGTTAAAAACAGCTAGCATTGTGTAAATTTTGCAAAATAGAAGTTTCACAAAATAATTTTTGTTAATATTGATATTCCATACCGCACATTCCATTGTATAATTTTGGAATGGATGAAATCCCATTGTGATCACAAATGAAATTTTAGATTGTCTGTACATTAATATCAAGGTCTACGGTTACATCTCTGTCTTTGTAAGAATTCTTATTTGTTTTTTGGAAATAACTATGTTAACGTCGTTTAAACAGCATGCCCAGTTCAGAAGAATGTGTTCTGAACAACATTTTTTGAAACATCTATTTTGTGAGACCTAGCATAACAAGATGGCAAAAAGAAGGTGCATTATGCATGTTTTTATATTTTATTGTTTTCTCAGTTTCACCAATTGGTACATTAGTACTATAATGACATTTTCAAAATAAATATGTTATCTTTCTTCTGTAAGATGGAGATAATTTGTATAATGAAACTTTCAAAATAAAGATGATAGTTTCCTTCTGTTGAAAAAAAAGCAAACTTGTAAAACTAACTTAATTTTAAAAATATTGGTATGTAACATACATTTTCTTTTTTACTTTCAAAAGGATATTTTTAAAAAATATTTGTACTTAATCTAACAAAAAAACTATTATGATATATCTGCGTTGTCTCTGAATTGTATTCATAAACACATTCATTTGTGTATTAGGTTGGCATTATACATTTTTTGCTGTTTTTGAGGTCAAAACGATGATTTAGCTACCCGAGAAGTGCAATATTCACCGAGCCGAAGACGAGGTGAATATTATACCTCTCGGGTAGCTAAATCATCAATTTAAAAATGGGCACGTTAAAAGTTTGTGTTAATTCTATCACGTTGTAAATTTTGATTTTACTGGGTGGGTATAAATGCAAAATTTACAACATGACATCAGTTGTCATTTTGTAATATTTGTATCTACACCCATCCGGTAAATTCAAAATTTACAACATGACAACTTTATCATATTGTAAATTTTGTATAAGTTACACCTACCCAGTAAATTCAAAATTTACAACATGACAATCTCTAACTTTAGTACAGTTGAAAAATCATGTCATCACGATTTGTTTTGTTTTTTGGTCTTAATTGGTTAACTTCTTCCTCGATCAAGAGAGAATCATGCATCACGTTTTATCAAGTGATTACGTGGGGACAATGACAACTTGCTTTGCAGGAAGAACGACAGAAAAGAAAAGTAAAGCAAAGCTTAGTCATAAATCTACGGAGTTCTCGAAAGGCGGACAGACCTCTTGAGACATTGACGCACTGGATGATGGGGTTTTTTTTGTTCGTAAGAGAATTTGAAAATAGAAAGAAACTGCATGTTAAAAAAAGAAACGAAATCTTGAAGTTCAAACGCCCTCGTTTTCGTGATCCTTTTTCAACCAGGCCGACACCTGTTATATCTTCGACTAACGCCATTAAACCGGCTTTTTATCTGTTCGTTTAATTTCTTAAAGGTTAAAAGCTACTCGATGTCTTGGCGAGTTCTCACGAGTAATTACTTACCATGATAATCTATTTAAGTTCAATGAATAAAAAAATGAAAGACAAAATTACAGTATTACGCCCTTGTTATGTACACGTACACGTATTTATCACACAATCGTGTCGGAATGAGCCAGTGCTCACTTAATTTGCAACAGTAGTAATATAAAATATAAATTTCTCTTTTTTGTGAACTTTAAATGCTTAAGAAAAATAGATAAAAGGTGAAGTTTAATTCTTTAAAGCAGTTTTAGTGGTTTTATGTTTTGAATGAAAAACAAATACAAAATATTTTAAGCTTAATTCTTGTTGAAAAAAAATTAAGCTGAATGCTTGTTGATTATCATTTAATGATATTTTAGAATTAAAACCTGTTAACTAATTGATGATATTAAAATTTTAAAAAATAATATGCAATGTATCTTTTGTTCCTACTCTTTTAAATCTGAGTCAAAAACCTTTTCTAAGAAACACATGTACTTAAAAACTGTTTATGAATTATTGAAAGATATTCTAGCAAATTTCCAGGTTCCGGTTTAATCAAAATAAAGTGAGTCCATGTAATGCATGATAGACAACTCTAGTTATAAAATGAGACAACAGGCGAATGCTTCAGATACAGTGGCTGCATTTTTTGCATGGATGAATGTAGTTTTTTGTTCACTTGGGCATACCGAAATATATGTACATTTAAATTTGATTTAATTAATTTAAAAACATGATAACAAAAACTTAATAATTTCAACAGCTTTATGCAACAAGCACTGCCTACATTAAAACCATTTCAGTTGTTTGGTTTTTTTTTTTGTTTTTTTTTTTTGGGGGGGGGGGGTATTTCTTGGTGGCCTTTTTTTTGGAAGGGGGGGGGGGGTCGCAATGAATTCAAATAGAATGAAACTTGTTTAATTAAAAAGACATACACTTTTTGAAAATAATATTTTTTTTTAAATCATTTGAAATTGGAGTGGATTATTTCCTAAAGATAATTTTTTATGTTGTGTATACGTTACTTCTAAATTGGCCAAACCATGAATTGAAGTTTGTTTTTTTTTATATTCGTACTCATTTTATTTAAAAATATATTTTTTTAACACATATCTTTTTAAAACAAAAAAAAATGGTGTGCGGGTCTTTTAGCGCTTCAGTGCTTGTACTATGCCCTATATGTACTATTAGTACTTGTATGAATCAACTTACAAATAAATCGCTTGTCTTTCTATCAGTTTGCTACCTTTATGCTCCCATGTAATGCTATTTTCTTGTAATTAATGATTTATCTAGCATGCAGTAAGATTATTTAAAACTCTTTATGTAGACAAGATCGATCATAGGTACAAGTATACATCAGATTGGACAGAGTAATTTTATATCTTGCAAAAAAAAAATTTAGAAATAGCATTGTTCAATGATGTAATTAGTAAGATATTGTAGGTGGCGTAAAAAAAAAGGTTATTTTCAGACAACCACTGATGAAAATACCTAATTTGTTATATTTACTATAAAAGTATCGATATATAGGAAACATGTACGTCATGGAAGAACAAACAAGATTATCCCTATTTTAACCAAAATATTATTTTACTTTGAGAAATGGAAATCATGTTAAGCTAGACTATTGTAAAAACATTGCACTTAAAAAGATTTTTTTTTCTATAGAAAAAAATACAAAATGAAAATGGAAATTCAAAAAAAAATAACTAAAAGTAAATTTAAATCTTATATCTGATTATAGACTCACAAGTCACAAGTGATAAGATGTCATCACGAAAATCTGCTCTACTTCCAAAGGTCGGAATTCTTAAAAACACTTAACGTAATTAATAACATGATTGATAGAAGAGAATAGATATAATTATAATTAAACAAGGCTTTTTTTTCCACTTATATACAAAAATATAAGAAGAACCATTGCATTGGCTTACTGTTCACATAAAAAGAATTGTGAGTTCTGTATCTATCTTGTAACTTAACAACTGGGATTTAAAATTTGGTCACTAATTAGAAATACGTGTACCTTTATAAAAAAAAAAAAGCCTTGTGTATAGCAAAAATATAATATAAATTTTGAAATTTTCTCACTGAAACCGTGCCTCTTTAAGATTACCGGTATTTCATCGGGCTACAATAGATGGTATCAATCTTCTCTCCTTTAAACTGGAAAACTGTAAATAAAAAATGTTGAAACCCCGGTCGTATGGTCTTACTTGAGACCATCGTATCAATCAATACTACTATATTAAAATAATAGACTCGAATTTTTGGGCTTTAATACCGAGAAATCGGATGAGTACTGTCTTTTGTTTTTTATATTTTAAACATCATTGGTACTTGAAGATTACGAATTTGTTGTTATTTTTTCTCAATCAAGCTTCGCTAATTAATAATCAAAGAAAAATTCCTTTAAAAAATCCGGAAATCATCAGAATTTTTTGGATTTTACAATCCTGCGCATGCGCATTACATTCACGCTAAATCACGGGAGGCTCTTTAGTTTATGTTTCCAAAATATCACATTTGTATGGATGAACTCAGAAACGATATTACAAATACGTGTAAATTTTCATTGAAAATTTGTCATATATTCATCAAAGGAAATACGGGAGATAAGTCTAACTCAGTGCATTTAATATGAAAAATCCCGAGAGTTCCGAATGTCAACATGGTGTGTAAATTCAAAGCGAGGAAAAAAGTTGGTGAAAAGTATTGAATTCTTCATTAGTATGTATTAAATTTTTAGATGAAAGATATGTACATCCTCAAAACGGTTTTTTGTGAATAATTAGACTGTTATTTACGATGCAGCTTCATTAATTTTCTCCAAAATCGCTGGGAGCGATTCTGCAATTGGTTGCTACATTAATACGGGTGTATATATAGAAGACGTTATAACTGTGGTGAAGGCCCGTCCCGAGATTTTTCAGTAAGATTTTTCTAACTAAGCAGAGTGTGGTGAAATTAATTATTGTAGGCTTAAAGCTTGGTTATGTAAATGTCAACAATACGGCGTGTCGATGCATCTATTTCGTAAATGTCCGATATCATATGTTACATGTATATGCCAACCCGTGCACGCATGGGTCAAAGTCTAGTAGCATAAACAAATGTTAAGTAGTTCATTTGGGCGATGATTTCATGACAACTGTAATCTGCTTTGGCATTGACAAAGACGAAGTTACATGACATTGCGTCACATGTAATCTGATCAGAACCTTATTACGTCACTCAAAAAGCACTCAAAAAGCACCCCAATCAATAGGCGTGTGTATGTACACGTGCTTTTAATTCTCCCTCTCTCTCTCTCTCTCTCTCTCTCTCTCTCTCTCTCTCTCTCTCTCTCTCGCTCGCTCTCTCTCTGATCGAAATTGTCGGAGCGGATCAAAAATCTGATTTTAATCAGATTGATAGATTATTCACGAAAGGTCGATGGTTTTTTGGTCGAGATTTGATGGAAATGTCAGTCATGAAATATGAACTGTAACTGAGATTTTACTACTTTGGCAAATTGCGAATGTAATTTTCTGTGACGCTTCGTTACCATGTCGACCCATGAACATGATTTTAAACACGAATCCTAAGCCATTATCATTTATCCTCGCAGTTGATGTTATATTGTGAAAAAAATGATGAATAAAAATTCGTTCTACAAAATATATATTGAATATGTTTTAAAACGGAGTTTATCTTTGTGCCTATTACACTATGGGTTTGATATTAGGTATATTTAAACGAAAATCAGTTAGTTTGTGTACCTAGAAAAAAGTACGCATGCGTATTCAGTCTGATGTTATGAAGGATTAAGTGAGAATCGCTCAAACTCGGTAGTGTTATATCATGGGTAACATTGTAAGTGTAAACATATACATGTGATCTTCTGTAACCAATTATGCATCAATTTAATTTAGTCAATAGAGTTTCTAATTCCATTTCTATTCAACGATGAAGATTAAACGAAGATGTAGTTTAGACTTTGTCTCTGCAATCCTTTGGGTCCAAAAGCTAAAGATCATGCATTTGTGAGCCTTTCATATCATCTCGGCAATTTCAATTTATGGTGTTTTTTTTTCAAGACTAAATAAAAATTCAAAATAGCCCAATAATGCAGAAAAAATATGTCATCGTTCCATTGTATACAGCTAGGGTATTGTTTTCTGGCGGGAATTTATTATGGAGGCTGGTTGGATAGCAGATTATCCATCAGTTCTACCTTAAAGAGACAGTACGGCGTATCTTATCGAAAAACCGACTTGAAAAAATTTTCCGATCGGGTTCGGTATTTTTGTACTACTCATGAATGTATAAACTTTCAGAAAATTACAAAGTTCTCCATGCAATAAATCTTATTATTTCATTAAAATTAATAATTACGTATAACCTATCACATAAACATCGCATGCGTATTTACTGTAAACAAAAAACATGCAGGGCTCACGAAGAATCTCCTGGACAGGTTTGTTGATAAAAATATGTCTTTTCTACTTCTCATAGGTAATAACTGTTCAAAGTTTTTAAAATAACCACATTTATTATTTTGTAAGCATGTATTTCTCGTGTTCATAATAGGAGTTGCTACAACCTTAATCTATTTTTATAAATGAGGCCCCTTGAGGGGTTATTTGACATATTTATGTCTATTCATTTTAAAATGAACCTAAATTGGTAAACCATTTATAAATTATCGAGTAAGTAAGAATGTGTTTCATTTAGAGAATCGCTTTAACCTCGTTTTCCATGATGACCGTAATGGGACGAAGATCTTGTAGTTTTCAGCACGTGTCAATTACTGTCAATCAAAGTCCACGTGGTACAAATAAACGATATAAGGTTATTCCGGTTTGTACGACCTTTGAATTTCCGGAAGCTCATAATTACGTTAATTAAGTATGTGAAAGGGATTTTATTGTATTTCAATTATAACAATACACGTTATTTCTTATTTCCTAGCTATACAATAGGTAAATCTGAAGTTATTCACACTTGTGTTTTCAGCTGTACTGTCTCTTTAAATTTTTAATGAATTTTAAGTTATAAATAAGTTTTTCATAGATAGATATTCCATACATTTTGCTTAAAATTTTGTGAACATTTTAATCTATTTTTAATCGGAGCTCTTCTGCAAAGGAGATCAATATAGTCTAAAAATGGCCAGAACTATTGAGCACCTTTAAAAGGAAACATTACAAGGCATCATGAAATCTCGGAGTGACACTTCAACACGTAATTTATGATATCCTTCTGTCAGTTTAAAATATAGATATATCAATAAGGATAAAACATCTAAACCAAATAAATATACATCCACCCCCCCCCATCAAAAAAATGAGATAAATAAAAGCTAACTTGAATTTATCATAAATAAAAACACACATAATACATGTAAACAAAATAAATGTACATTCATCTCTTCCCCCCCCCAAAAAAAAATAAGGTTAAAAAAAGCTAGCTTAAAGAAGATGGGGGAATAAGATGGCGCATCTTAAATCTTTGGTTTAGTCGTAAAATGCAATTTCAAATTTAACATTTTTTCAATTAAATACAATATGATTTCCGACTATATTCAGTTTGAAATATTTCAAAAAACGATAAGAAAAAAATCACCAAATCTTTAAGTTTTGGTGGTATCGAACACACAAACTAAAAACCCAAGTTCTATAAAGTTACCTAATGCCTGGTGCTCTAACCACTGAGCCATTTCATTCACAACAAAGTGCGATGTTTAAATGCTATATGAGACGTTGGCCACGAATGTACGGACTTGTGTTATTTTTCTAAACCGTTCAATTGTTGAGCTACAAAATGACATTTTTAAATGTCATCTTTCCACATTTTTGTTGATTAAAATCGGTTTAAATTTCATTAAACCGCATTTAGACTATGACAAAAATATGGAGCTCAGACCCACTCTATGAAAGAAAAGGCTTTGAAGTTATAAAAATTACACTATTTGGAGGTTTTGACACCCATACGCCAGTTTTAAAATATTTAAGGGTTACAAACCGATGTTACGTTAAATATACATTGGTTTTAACTAATTATTTTTTTAAAAAAGTATCAGATTTAATGATATTTTAATTTTGCAGTATCTAATTATTCCTCAATTGGGCATGTTACACGCCTTATTCACCCATCTTCTTTATCAAAAATAAAAACACACAGATGATTGCATTATATTTGAATTCATATTTATTTTGATAACATACATAAAAATACAAAACTTTGAATCAGTCTAAGTAATGTTTTTAAATACAACATAAAATATAATATTTCTTTTGGCAGTGTGAATTTTTCCTTTTAACTGGAAACTATTGCAATTGAAATATAAACGTTTTCTTCTCTGAAAAAGAAACAAAACCTATGTTATTTTGGAAGGGCGGGTCCTTATTATACAAAAATAACGTCACATCACAACCAACGATGCAGTGATATAAAAATAGACTTTTAGTTTTAAGAATTTCATTTTGAATCTCATACGGTTACACAAACAAGGCAGATATATTCAGAAGAAACTGTTTTATGAAATTCAAATACAAAGTACTATCAAATTTTCCATGACATCGAAACAACGAACACGGGAATTTGAATTAGAAATATTGTAAAGTGTTAAAACAAATAAATTTAATATATGAAATTCAGTTATTATCAATTTTCAAGGAACCATGACATCGAAACAACAAATACGAAAGCTTGAAAATAATCATAACTGTGTTAAAACGATCCGGTTTGGTATTATGTGGAAATAATTCGTCCTGCAATTTTCAAAAGTGTTGTCCGTCGGTCCATGATGTTAGAAGCTGTAGTAGTCGTCGTCTGCCGTTAAGCTTCGTTTTCCATACATTGCCCGCCATTTTAAGTATTTGGACGCGGTCCATGCATTCGGGTCCATTGGCTGAGCTTTTCAACTTCCGGGCGAGCAACATGTAGCGATTCTTCGGGATCGGGATTCCGAATGGTTGTCCATCGCAATCTGTGAAGAGCAACGTCATCAAGCAAACGGCAAAGATCAGGCAAAATGATTTTCTGTTCATCTTCTTCTCTAAAATCAAAACCTTCAACGTTATTATTTATCTCTAATTTTTTGAGAGAGGAAATAATTATTTTCGATTATAGAAATCATAGTTCTCAATGTTTTGGTTCATCTTCTTTGTGTTGTTTTGCTTTTTTTATCATCATGATCATATATTTTCTATTCTTATTTCTTTATACGTAGACACCTTTCATCAATATTCATGTATTCTGTGTCAATAACCATTATACTGTTACGAAAATTAACAAATAAATGTCCCAACCTTTGACTCATATGGTAAAACAAAGCAAGCTTTAAGATCTTAATGCATGTATTTTTCAAACATATGGTACATGTACACTAGATTTTGGTACGTGTTGGTATTTGTTTTTAATTGTCAGGCTTCAAAACCAATCCGTCCGCGGACTCTAAACTTATATAAAACTTGAAATGGACCAACACAACCATCGTCTTATCATGCCTCTCTCTCTCTCTCTCTCTCTCTCTCTCTCTCTCTCTCTCTCTCTCTCTCTCTCTCTCTGATCCGACCACTAGCATACGTAACTCGTTACACGATTGTATATAAATGTAATAAATAAATAACAGCTAATCAGCAAATTTTAATCCTGTTTGTGGAATAGGCGTTCCAGGTAAATATTAATTAACTCTTTAGTGAAGAGATAATTGCTGGTACATTCCAAAATCAATAACTGAAGAAATGTGAAGTGGGGGTCTTATATTCAAATTTAATCTCCTGAATAATGATGCTGACCTTTCCTCCTTGAATTCTATAAATTACTGTTAAAGATTTCACCAATATGATTTTATGAATGTGTACAAGGTATGTTGACAAATAATGATCTCTTTCTTGATACTATTGAATTTTTGTAACTTTAGACCATTATACATGTAAACAAAAATTACTTTTCCGCAGAAAAAAAAGATTGTGCCATAATATTCCAAATCGTCCAATACATAACCTTAATATATATCCTACAATGCGATAATAACTCTCATCTCTCTCTCCCCCAAATTACAAAAATGACATATACATGTATACATGCACATTTTCTTAAATCATTTGATATTCATATACATCTCAGTGTTCAATCGATGTTCATGATCATTTAATAGTATGAAAAAAAAAAACAAAACAAGAATTCTCCTTTGAAATGCCCCATCTAGCTTACTAGGTTTCAGTAAAAGGCTAAAAAAGATTTTTTTAAAAAGGCTACGGGGATTTTGCATTGCAAACGACAAGAAAGTACCCGGATGATTACGTTGTATAAATGTGCGAGATGCTCCAAATGGAGAACATTTCTAATTACAAATTCCCGTAAGATTTTCTTTTTCGTGTTTGTTAGCTTCTCTGAGTTAAAACAGATCGACGATGTCTCAATGAGGAACTCTTGGATTTTTCCCTTTTATCGATTTCAATTGTACTTCATCGACAAGTATGTTTGATTTCATTGAAAATTGGCAAAAGGACAAAAACAATAATTTGGGACCGACCCGATTATAGTAATTTTCGTCGCTCTTTCATCGATTTGAAACGAAAAAAAATAATTAATACTGTAAATTCCTTTTTTACGAGAGAACTTCATTCCGCCGTTTTGTATCAAATTGCGAGAATATATTACCAATAGTTTGTTACATATAATTTCCTATACTTAAAAATATCTGAAAATAAAAGCGAGATTTTAAAATCCGCGAGGGTTGCTCCTCGCGATTTTACGCGGAAATTAATTCCTCGCGTTTAATTAGGAATCTACAGTAGTCGATATATGATAAATTATGCATACCGTAAAAACCTTGGGGAAAATCGCCTTGCTTGATGGCTTCTGGAAAGGCTTCAGGAATGAATGGAGATATGGAATCGGGTGTCATTTATAAATGAGAGATCTACATGACGTAATGGCTTACAAGCAACAATCTTCTTACACGAACTATACTGTAAAGAATACCGTGTATCCGTGAAAATCATCAATTGTGGTACAAAGTTTTGGACACATCCGCGGATCATTATGAATCATTATGTATGCTTCTTATGATCATTATCGGATAGAAAAATCTATAAAACACAAGACGCTGTCCTTATAAAGACTCTGCAATAGGTGAGGAAGATACACGTGCGTTGGTGCTTTTTGTTTTTGTTTTTTTTTTGGGGGGGGGATTGTTTGGTGTTTTGTTTTGTTTTGTTTTTTGTTTGTTTGTTTGTTTGTTGTTGTTTTTTATGTTTTTTTAGGGGGTTGTTATTAGAGCCATTTTAACAGGAGCTTGGACTTTGGGTAGTTGTGTCAAACAGCAATGTGACGTAGGCCTGTCTATTTCATTGCTGGCTACTCAGCCATTGCTCTTTGAAATGAACAAGATTTGTCTGGCTTTTGAGCTAAGGCTATGCAATCGGTGCGTATTTCGCTTGAAACCGCGTCTTTTTTAACTTGTTTTGACGCAATAAAATAGATAGCTTCGTTCAACCGAAAGTCCAAGGTTGTGTTAAAATGGTTCTATTATTTTAACACCGACTTTGCATTCATTGAAATATATGAGGAGATTTATGAACACTAACCAGCTGATAAATTAAAAATACAAACGATATCTAGAATTTGTTTCTTCAGTGTCATACTCGAGGAGATTAAATTGACTCAAAGAAAAGTTGTCTAAGGCAATCATATACGCTGTGGATGGATTTTTATTTACAAACGAAGGACATAGTTTTTCTCAGAAATTATATTTCATATTGGAGATATTTTTTTAAATTCATAAATAAAGAAAACAATGCCTCTTGGAAAGATGTGATAGATTTTAGTTTTATTATGAAAACTATTAAAAACCGTTTAAACATTGTAATATTTTTATTTAATAATTCCTGCATGTGTGGAATTATTCGAATATATATTTAAATTTTCCAGTGTCTTTGTCTGTGATAACACTACGAATCGATTTTTTTATGTATAGTCCAATGCATTTCATTAATGACTGTTTTAATATTTAATCGTACAATTGCTGAAAATATATAAATATAAGTAATAAGGAATCATTTTTTGAATATTATGAGGAGATCAAATACGGTCGGGCGTACATATTCAAATCTATCATAATGCCATATGTGCTTTCTTGGATTTGATAACCCCGACCGTATATGTTCATCTCATATTACTCAAAAAATGTTTTCTTATACATGCGATACCATACAATGTGTGTGTGTGTGTGTGTGTGTGTGTGTGTGTGTGTGTGTGTGTGTGTGTGTGTGTGTGTGTGTGTGTGTGTGTGTGTGTGTGTGTGTGTGTGTGTGTGTGTGTGTGTGTGTGTGTGTGTGTGTGTGTGTATGTGTGTGCGCGCGCGCGACACACACACACACACACACACACACACACACACACATTGTATGGTATCGCATGTATAATGCAATATAATAGCATTGAAACAGCAGAAGGTATCATCTATTGATTCTGTCATTGTGTGTCTGATTGTGTTTCAAAGAAACTTATGTATATCAGACCTGTTGAAAATTTGACAAAAATTATTATCATTCCCTCGAGAAACGTGTCGTCTGACCTTAAATGAAAATAAAACAAGAGGCCCAGGGGCCTACATTGTTCACCAGAGCAACAATAGCCACATTGTGTAAAGGTGGTATGGGACACCTCCATATTGTGACGTACAGGTGCACCACACCACCTTAATATTTCGTTGTATGGAAAATTGGTTCCTCTTTCTGTGTAACGTTTTGATTGACTAGGATAAAAAAGATTTTAATTACTCGCCAACATACGTCAGATTATATTTGGAAATATTCGCCCCCATTCTATTTTCTCCTCTTTTCCCTCGTTGTCAGCAGGCGAATTTTAGACTGGGCGAATTCCAATGTTCTAAGTTATCTCTTAACTAAACAAGTGTATCTGGGTGAATTTAAGATGGGGCAAAACCGTTTGTTAGTGTAAAAGGGCGAAAATAACAAGGGGCAGAAATAACCCTCTATACAGTATGCATTTTTTAAACAATATTATCGACCTATATATCCATGCATGTGAATCGCCAAAAAAGGACTGTGTTGTTTACATTATCTTATTATCAAATTAGATAATTTAAATTCCTACGCAGTGATTCACATGAAACAAAATTCTGATTGGTTTAAATGAAACAACTTTTAAGTTAAATCAATAACTGATGTGCACTCAAAGGAAAAAAAAACTCAGTTTGCTTATAATTTTTAATTTCACAAAATATTAAATCATCCCAAAAACCTTTTTGTAACATATAAACCCATTAGTACATGTACTTTGGCTTAAAGTACGTAATCATGTTGGAATACACACTTACACACACATACTCTCTCTCTCTCTCTCCTTCCTCTCTCCTCTCTCTCTCTCTCTCTCTCTCTCTCTCTCTCTTAAACAATGATTACAGTTTTTCAAGGAGTCGAACATATATATCACTTACACACATATATACACAGCAGAACTTGAAATACTATTAGATGATTCGAGTTTATCGTTTGATAAAATTAATTCACGAAACGCATATTTAATTCATGTTCAAAATTCTTTAAACAAATATTTGAGGGAAAGAAAAGGAGATATGCGAAACGATTTGATGCATAGAACACTTGGACGTTTCGGTTTTTTAAAAGTTAATTTAAGGTAAACCTACGTGCACTATTTCATTATGAGTTTTTGGCTTTGAATTTCGTGTTCATGAAATAAACCTCTTGGCATCTCGAGCGACGAAGAAGACTTTTGTTAAATGTACATGCTGGGTTTATATGATACCAAAAGATGCGGAAGCCAGCATCGTGAATCATTTTCAAAAGTATCAGCTGATTGGCTGTGTTTCCGTCGCCATGGAATTCCAAGTACAGTTGAGAAACGTCTTCTAATTGGTGCGTGTTTATCATGTTAGGCACGCTGGACCACTCAGCGCCCTCTATATCCGCTTTCAGGATGGCAATCGGTTCTGATTGGTGATTCAGTTTCGCCCGGATTTGCGTCAGTGGCGCCACGTAACCGGCTTGAAACTTCCGGTAGCTGTCCCCAAGGCCGATCCGGGAAAACCACACACGTGGTCCGTGTTGATGAGTATCGAAGGGTGTGGTGGGGTCAAAGGCGTACACTTTACAATTATACGTAGCGGCTACTTCGTCGTCAAAAGACAAATCGTTGAACACGCCGAAAGAATACACGATGCATGGAGACTTCATCTTCAACATTTGGTCATGGCAAACGTTCCACCCCCCATCCGTGATTCGGCCGATTCTTAATATATGCTGACAGAAAAATTGAGTAGTTTCGATGTAACTGAAATACAAGTCTGCAATTTGGTTGCCATTCAATTTTCTTATGTTATCTATGGATGGTAAATCTACTTTCGCAACTCCTTTGGATTTATCCCTGAGGTCTGGCTGGATAAAGTACACTGCGTAGCACTTGTTAAACTTGTTCGTGGCACAGTGAATCAGCTGATCAAACCACGTGATTCGTAACCCAATGCTATATAACATTCTCAAGCGTTCCAATAACAGTATATACACTTCCGCGTCTGTAGTTTTAGGATCAAAATGAAGTTCCAACAAGAGTTGTCGGACTTTCTTTATGGAATCATCTCGCACCATCTTGTCTATAATCTTGAGTTCAGACGTGGAATTAATGGACAGTGTCAGAACGTCAACCGTACCTTGGGTATTGTTGGTTTGCTCTATCCACGACTGAAGGGTATGATTGCTCGACAGTGGAGTGTTATACACACGGCATTTGTAGCGCGATTTCATGTCATCTGAAAACGTCTGCTCGGGAAACGCTTTGTTGGACAGAAAAACGGCGCAGTTTTGTTTGGGACTATAAGCGGGGTCCCCACACACATACCAGCCGTTTCGTTTCACTTCACCTGCTCGGTCCTTCAAACCACAGAAAATTTGAATGGTTGTGACGTACCGATGGTAAAGACAAGTTATGACGTCAACGGAGAGGGATTCCAGTTCCTTCCTGTCGGGTATCCTTAAGGGGAGATCTCCAAAACCTATAAAGTTGTCCGGAATTGTCAAGACACAGTTTTTGTCATGAGCGATGGTGTATGGTCTGATTAATTTTTCGTATTTTTTCGCATCACTTGGGTCAAATTTCACTTCTTTTGGAGGGTTGTTTTTATTTGTGATGTAATCTGCGATTTTCAGTTTTGGTGCTTCCTGGTCATAACTTTCAGTGTTTCTCGTGTAAGTTATGAAATACATAATGGCTAATATCATTGCAAGGAGGAAAACGGCCGCAGTCTTCTTCATCTTGGAACTACAAAAAAAGAATCGATTTCATTATTAAGATATGATATTGGTATTAATTATGTCTTCACTTATTTTTGATTTTACATGAGTAATTAGAATCAACAGATTTTGCTAAATCTATGAAAATCACCGTAAACAGACCGATTTCCATTTTGCAGCTTCTTTTAATCTAAGGAAAAGTTCATTCAAAGAAAATCATTGATATTCAGCACGACGTAGAAACGTCAACATCTCCCGGAACCAGTTAAAGGTAGCAAACGAGAGAAGTGAAAGAGCGAGTTTGATTTAATTTGTGAAAGAGATCAAATGTTGCAACGCTTGACATACCACAGTAATCGTGTACTATATATTTTTGGTTTTCATCACAAATTTAAAATAAATTCAAATGAAACCAACAATTTTTCAAAGGGCAAAGATAATTTAATTGCAAAAAAAGAACTAAAACATATAGAACTGTAATTAAAATTCTGGCCTGAACAGATGCCATACAATTATTGCAGATAGCCAATGTGCAATGTGTTAAATTAGAAGTTTAAAATCAAAGATTTCTATGCTTATCTAAAGTACAGTGTTAGGGAATTCGTCTGGAACTGCATCCGTCGTGTGCAGTTCGCCATTGCCGATATTTTTTTGACGTAAACATCGTCGACATTGTTGACATCTCGACGTTGACGATGTTGAAACGATATCGAGTTTACATCGTCGACATTGCCGATATTTCTTAGACGTTGGTCGACGATGTGGACTCGATGTCGATTAACAATGCGATGTCGACGTTGTCGAATATGTAAACAAGAAAGAAGGAACATGATGTCGACTCGATGTTGGTCAGCATTGCGATATCGACAATGCCAACGGTACACAGGACATAAGAGGTACGATGTAGACACGATGTCGATCAACACTGTGATGTCGATTATGTAAACAAGAAAAAAAAAAAGGAACACAATGTTGGTCAGCATTGCGATATTGACAATGTCGTCGATGTAAATAGGATAAGGAAGTACGATATAGACACGATGTCGACTCGATGTCGGTCAACACTGCGATGTCGATTATACAAACAAGAAAAAAAGGAACACAATGTCGACTCAATGTTGGTCAGCATTGCGATATTAACAATGTCATCGATGTAAATAGGATAAGGAGGTACGATATAGACACGATGTCGACTCGATGTCGATCAACATTGCGATGTCGACGTTGTAAACAAGAAAGAGGACACTGCGATGACGACCATATTGATAAAACATCGTTCAATGGACATACCTCTTTTTCCGAAGGTCCATCAGAATGCAATTCCAGAGAAATAGAACCAAGTGATGAAGAAATCCGTATTAATTAGAGGATTTTAAAGATGGACAATAACAAACAACAAAGCGGCACAGACGAACGTGGCCGGTAATGCATCGGGCCTCCGAACTGAGGTTTGACTAATACAATTCAGAATATGTATATATAAGAATCTAGACAATAAGAAAAGGTAACAATTGACAAAAAATGACATCAAGAAAATTCTGTGACAGATTATTAGGTATTAGGCAACTAGACTCGATGAGTCTTTGATTACCCGGACACGAAAGGCATAATTATAATTACGCAATGTTGTTTTAAGAGATTAACAGTTCTTAGGAAAAACGTCTGTTTGATTTGTAATTACAATTAAATGTAGAGTCTGCCAGGTGTCAATCACTGATTCACTTTGTAAACATTGATACGGTGTGTGATAATCTGATATAGTACAATTGGTGTGAATTGTGTTGTGATAGCAATTATAGTCTACTTTCGGTCAAAGATTATACCTGGATTTTTACCTGTGTTTTATCAGTGCCTTAACGATAAAACAAGAAAGATACAGATATTTTGTTGTGTTTTAGGTCAATTAAATAATAACTATCACAATTTTTTTTCGGTTGATAAAATAAAGATAATGATATATTTAAAAAGTCTGATAAAAAAATAATGATAAGATTAGATGAATTGACTTTTACATTTTTTGTCCATATGGGATACTCCGTGTCTTTTTTTACAATCGAGTTGCAAATTATGTAAAACGCATGTTTATAATTGATTGTCTGGTATCAACAGAAAGAATATTATGAAAGAAAACAGATTTTTATTACAAAATATTTCAATGTTTGAAGTAGCGACCGTGATAGTAGTTCTTATGACATCACCGCTTTAGTATATATATATGGTGGTCACTTTCTAGTTTTTCAAATCGGATGTTAAATACATAAAATAATCTGACAAAAATAATATTTTAATATTGATGCAATATACGGGTACCTCAAACTGAAAAAGGTTGAAAATGCATGAATTGGGAATACATTTGATAGGTTTTGAGAAATAATATTTACAGTTTTTGAAACATGCATATAAAATTGCCTATTTATCATCATACAGTTTGTCTATTTTCTTCGATTATTCAAGATGTAACACAACATAAATGAAAAATATTTAGCAGCGTTTTCACTAGACACATTTCTTCCATTTATGTCAGCAAAAGCAATAATTAAATATTAAGATATTCTCTTCAAACTTTTAGCATGTACATGTACTTCATATCGGCAGTTACAATGTAGTTAAACAAACGCGCTACATATTCAACACTTTTGCAATAATCTTTCTTGTTTAAAAAAAATAATGAAATTGTTCATGACCAAATTGATGTTTGAAATCAAATTTTTGAATATGGATGTCAATTATTATGTAAATGTGCTTTTATGCAAGTTATATTGTAACATAAAATACATGTAAATTTCAATTGCGAGTAGATATGTTTTATTTATTTTATTGGCAATTGCCCTCGCAGGAACTGTGATATAGACTATAGCAATTAAGCAATTATCTCACCTGGTCAAATTCCCGTTTCGCACACATTTTTTCGATACCTAAATTTCAAATGTGTGCAAAACGGGAACAAACCGTTGATACGTGTGACAATAAATGTTGTATTTAAAAGTTATAGTTCGAAATAAAGTTAATTATAGTATAGTCAATTTTTCACTGTGATAATATCCCCCCGGGTCTTTTGTACAATACAAAATCCCCGTAGACATCACATTTTTGCTGTGTATTGAAACCTGATGAGCTAAAGGGGGCGTTTCAAAGAAGAAATCTTGGAAATCTTTCATATACTTTTGAATGAACATCGTTTGAACCCTGAGGTATTTATAAATATCGAGTAATTAAGAAAAATGTAAATCGAGAATATCTTGGGACAGAGTATAATAATTGCTCTGTAGGGCAGCACAGTTCGATTGTTTTCGGTCTGTAATAAGAGTACATTTCCATTCAGGTCTTTTATATTGCTTTACTAAGTTCTCTTCTAGCTAGATCTGTTACAGATCAGTTTTAAAAATTAGAAATCTTTGATTTTAAAGTATTATGAATGTGTGAGTGAACCGATGGATATATAACCATGTACGATCTGGTTCATGTACCGATTGTCCTATAGCTCGAGGCTAATCTTAGCATGTAAATGAAGAAATACAATCTGCATTTCGATAATTAAACTAGTCTACGCGTATGTTCAATTCAATCCGTTGCTTCATTACCAAAACAGGTTCTACGGAATCAATAAACTATATATATATCAAGCAGCTGCAAGTTATAATTAAAAATAATCCGTCCATAATACTAGTACATGTATACACAAGTATATGTTATATTCAATCGCAACTTCTCGGGCTTTGAAAAAAAACCACCACGTGTTTTCCGAGCTCTATCGGAAAGACCCGAGAAGTTGCGATTGTATGTATATTTTTAAGTATATACAAGGAAGTCAACATCATGTGAACATGGATATTAAGTTTATCTTCAACACATATAAAACATAAAATTGAATCAGCCAGAGATTAAGTCAATAAGACCAATGTTAGGTAAAGAAGAATAAATCAGTCAGCAAATTATGCAATGGGTTTTTGTTTTCTTTCTAAACAATTAACAAAATCAAGTAAAAAAAAAATGAATTTTTCCGACCTGAAAGAAAATTCATTTTCTGTTTCGTTTTTATTTAATAAACCGAACCGAACAGATAAAATTACTACTTAACTTTGTGAAAAAAAAATGGTATTCCTGTTAAAGCAGGCAGAATAATCTAACAACATACCTTGTCTTCATATCAAGAATTCAGCGCCAGCTATTAACATACATTGGATTGAAAGTATATCCGACTACCCCATCCATACAGGCCTACAAAACAGAGACAAAAACCCGTCACATTTTGCCTCAAACTGAGCTATCATTATAGCCATCTTCGCTAGCCAAGGCCGGGTGACGATCCGCTCTGCTACTCTTTTCTCTTGAAATAAATGTTAAAACGAGTTTGGTCCCTGTGCATCCAAAGGCGACCAAGAGATGAAAAAACACACACACATGCACACAAACACACGTGTTAAAGTCTGCAAACAAAACTCCTACAATTTCCTTTTTTTTTTCAATGGCTCTCAATAACCCGGAACTTTTCTCTCCTTCAACATATTCCGGCATGCGTCACAAACGAGCAATTATAGTAAGTAAACAGTTTGTAAACAGAAGGCCCGCAGGCCTTCTCACAAGATTTTGGTCAGTCACGTAACATCATTTTTGAAAGTGGGGGGGGGGGGGGCAGACTCATCCAGAAAATCTTCACAAGGAAGCAAAAAAAATAAACATAGGTTCCGTGAAGCGTAATTAGATATATTGTGTTTTATGTGGAGTGGGGTGGGGTGGGGGTGCAAGTTCTCGTAGAGTCTTTCGGGACGCATCAAATCCTGCTCGGTAGTTAAATAGATTATTTTTTTTTTAATTGTACTTCTCGCATGGTTTTCGACAACTCCCAAACTTAAATATTTGTGTTTGAATTGATATATGAGCAATAATTTCTCTTCTTAAATTATAAGAATCATTTTACTAGCAATAAGAGCACACAAAATGACAGATGGCGTATATTCATGAACACGCTGAAAATACAATTGTGAATTGCAACCACTATTGAAATAAAACCACTATTGAAATAAATTATTTCAATAGTGGTTGGAAATGCATTTCATCAGAAAAATCACCTTGCAACCACTATTGAAATAAAACCACTATTGAAATAAATTATTTCAGTAGTGGTTGGGGACGTATTTCATTAGAAAAATCACTTTGCAACCATATTGTAATACAACCACTTTTGAAGTAATGATCTTAATAGACGTTGGGGATGTATTTCATGATAAGAACTACTTTACAGACACCATTAAAGTTCAACTACTATTAAATCTATTTTTTTTAATCGTAGATGGGGATGAATTACTTTATGAATATAACTATGTAATCACTATTGTAACACATTTGGAAAGAAAGAAGTTGTATATCATATTTGCAAACTATTTTGAAATGCAAGAAATCTAACAAATAATATCAAATACACAATTATGTTACAATTTTCACTGCTGCGTAGAAGTAAATAACCAATTCTCGCAGATAAACATGCATATACAATAGTAGTAAAGACTATGATATAAATGTACTTATTTTAGGATTTTCAATGTTGTGCAGAAATAACAAATCCTCGCAGATTAACATATAGAATATACCTTTTGTAAAGGAATTGTGATTTCTATGGCAATACCCTAAACATGTCTCGAGGATATATTCAATATCAAAATATCTTATAAAAGCACATTCAGTGAAACAGTCAGTCCGGATTGTTTGTGCGTCTTCAAGCGCCATAATGGAATTCGGAGTTTTTACTCTGATCGAGACGTCATGCTTGTTTCAGGGGAAATCTTTGATTAACTAAATAATCTAAATGCTTTCAAATTTCAAGGCCTAAAAAGGTTACTTCATGTATATGATGGACTTACCCCTTTTCAAAACCCTGGAAGTTTTAAGTCTTCCGGATAGATTATAAAAAAGTGTCGGTTTACCATTGTCATGGACAAAACGCAAGCAATATCATGATTACGCAATTTCCTGTGCTTGTTTTAGTATTGCAAGTAAAAACAAGTTATATCGAAATAAGAAATAGCCAGTAATTATACGAATAGGTCTTTCAAATACATTTTGATATTTTGTTTATTATGCGACATCATACAAAATATCTATACATTGAAATCAATTAAACAAAATGGCGTCTAACCATACTTAAAAAGAGAAGGAAATACAGATTAGAAATAAAATGCACTGGAAGCTTGTTATGGTGATTTTTTTTTTCAAGCAAAGGAGTACTCAGACCCCCTCCCCGTTATAATACAAACCCCAGAGATAGCATTCTAATTCTATCCACTGGTCAACCTCAATTTTCCTGCGAATAAATTACCATAATGCAGATATAATGGCGACCTACATATCCGAATAATGGAAATCAATGGAAACCATGCTACAGTAAAGGTTCAAATGAAAAAAAAAACAATAAAAAATGATAATAACCTTTTGTTTAAAGAATGCACGTCCTCCCACAACATTCAGAAAGATGGATGAGCACTGCTCGTGTCAATACCAGTTTTGACGGATTGATAATATTGACCCGTTTTCTTATGAAGGTAGGCAATGTTATGGGTGATTGAATTCCGACATGCCGACTTGCCCAGTTTTTAGCTTTAAATACGAGGCATGTCTTTTAACGGCCCAGTGACGCTAGTCTTTTTAAATGAATAGGGTACGGGGTGGGGTGACAAATGTTGACGCTCGCCTTCAAATTGGCAACAACAGATATTACTTTAATTAACTATTTAGTAAACCTCGTCTCTTTTTCACATGTGTGCCAGGCAATACAAGCTTTTATATTTTGTCCACAAAATAAACATGCATGTGGCATTTCAACGATAATTTACAGCTTGCATTTTACAATCCTTTTTATAACGTGGTGATAATCTCTCCAACCTTTTGGTTGGTGTATGATATATAGATTATGCAACAAAACAGAACAAAACCCACTACATTTATTTCATGCAATGAGCAGTTGCTAAACTTTCCAAAAAGTTTATATCTTTGGATCCACCAATTAAATTGAATAACAAATATCGGGCTTCTTTAATTGCTTCGCCCTCCATTCCCTCTAAATCGCTTAACAGTTTTACAAAAATCTGCCAAGTTTTAATATTGCAACCTCTCGGGCCTTTTCAACGCAGAAAAAAACAACATTCCACGTGTGTTCCGAGTTCTATCGGAATGGCCCGAGACGTGTCATTGTCACGAGATCGTTACACCTGGTACGAAATATTCTCTTTTCCAACGTTTAATTCATTGTATGATTAACAAATATGATAAGTAGACCTGCAATGAAAACATTCATGCGATTCACTGAAATATTTTTATAGTGTCCAGACATTTTAATTTAGATAAAAATATTTTTAGAAAATTATTTCTTACCAAATTCCGCCTTCAAAGGAACTAAATCACCCCTGCGAATGTGTTCGGAATATTTCTTTATCGTTGCTAAGTAAGTAATGAATCCAGAGGTGTTCGAATGAAAGTTCACGAGACTTCACCGAGATTTGTTCATTTCCTGTGAAATTTCGAGCGGAAGTATAAGTGTTCGGATAATATTCTCAAAATACGTAAGTACTGGTCGATTTTCATATCATATCCTACTTTGATTGGTATTAAAACGGGAAAAGCTTTCAGGATGTATGTCTTATTTCACCATCTAGCAGTTAGGCTATTTATATTAAACGATAATATTCAGAACAGAGTTATCGTTCGTGTTCGACCACATGCAGAGTGGTGGAAAATATAAACATTGGGTTGCTTAATAAAATCATAGCCATGTTTGATGCTTGTGGTGTGCAATACCATGTTTTAAAAAAAAATAATGGGTGTCTGTTTTGCATTAAAACTTAGTATGTCGAGCTATTTTCAAGGAACATTCTGCATAAAATGGTATAGTCTGTTTCACTATTGATATTACTAGGTCAGGTGCGGATCGAAAATTAATCCTCAGGAGGGATCTCTTTTAAGCATGTTAGTTGTTGCAACAGCAGACAAAAACTAATTTTTGTATAGTCACATTTATTTTTAGAACACTTTTATTCCCCAATTAATGAAGTTAAAGTTTGAAATCAATAAACCTCTTGATTTTATATTTGACTACAAGAACCTAGATACTGTGAAATAGACTTTATACACGAGGTACGATTTTTACTGCGAAACTGAAAGGGTCAAATAAAACCACGTGGTCTAAAATTTGAATGACAATAACATTCGCAGGGGTGTAAATAGTAAGAAATCGGTTACGATTTAAGGCTCAAACAGTTTTGTAACCATAACAGTCTGGTGACAAACGAGTTATTAATATCTTAAAATCGAAAAATTATACGTGTAAATAACGTACTTGCGCATTGACCATCCACGCCCACAAACCTGTTTGACCATTTCCAAATTAGACTTAAAGTTGACATGAATTCATAAAAGCATTTGGTCGCCATATTAGTTTCGATCGCTCCTCTACTGCCACTGGGGTATATATACCGGTTGAGAAAGTTACGTTCGATTGCTTTCCGATCGAGGCATTCACGTTGCACGGACTTCTAAATGCATGATCTACACATTGTACATGTAGTAAAATGTAGTAATAAAGAATAAAGAAAACAACAATCAATGAAATACAAAATATATTATTGTTTGAAAAGATGTCCAAGGTATCTGTATTATTTTGCACAGACAGTGCTGCCTTACTTGGCATGCACATCGAACACGTGTGTCGTTCATACAGAGTGCATAACGTTTACATCTTCTTGAAAACCCTGGCGACACTACATCCAACACAGTAGCTAAATGATAGTAAATCCAAGAAAGTAACAACGTTTTTATCCGTTCCTATAAAAACTCCCCGTTTATAAAATCCATGCGATAATTGACATTGCTTTATCTGCCACAGTGTGTGGTTTGCGCATGTGCGATGTTATAACATACACAGGAAAGCGGTCTACAATTATCGACAAATTTCTGAAGTATCTGGGCCTGGATTTCAGTCTGGCTTGTTTCGTCGATTATTGGATATACATGTATCTTGCCAGTGAAGTGGTTGTCATATTATTTTTGTTCAAAACGCGTTTTTACAAGTCTTTTCGTCCAAGGTAACGTGTTCGGGTGTATGAAATTCCTGAATGCGGTGAAGCATGACGAGGGCTCTCGGCCTTATATAGGGGGTGTGTAGTGATGAGCAGAACAATAGAAATCGACAACTAATATGGCGGTAGTCGGAGATAAAAGGGAAGTAATGCGTATTTATGAATTCGTGTCAGCTTTAAGATAGTTATAACCGTATATGCATGGTAGACCTCATATCAAAATACAAAACCACGTGACAGAACACGAATACCAGTCAAACACGAGTAAACCATGAATGGGGTAATACTGAAATGTGTGAATGAATGATTAGTAGTAAATGATTACTCAAAGTAATACTTAATTGAAATCAGCTGTATCCCTGTTATATGAGGAATCCATGAATTGCGCTGATATTTATCATTACCTTAGTAGGGGGTAGTAATGTAACCCCCCCCCCCAAAAAAAAAAAAACAAAAACAAAAACAAAAACAACAAAAAATTTAAAAAAACCCATAAAGGCACATAACTTTACGGTGGTAAGGGATTCGTCCATATTGTGTTGTACTTCCTATCAAAATAAACAATAAAATTCAATATAATTTTACAGGTTTTTTTCTTTTCCATAATTGTTACCTAACGCGTAACGTAAACGGCTATCTGTCAAGAGCGTTTACTTCAAAGAGTTCGAATCCCGCAAAGGTCTTTCATAATTTATTTTTTTCCAAAAAAAATTTTAAATACATTTTTTGGTCAAATATTATAAAATTAAAAATTCTTAGCCGGTGGGTGTATTTTGATCATAATGTAGTTTTATCAACATTAATATCGACAGATGTCCCATACCACCTTAAATGTCATGCATCAAGGCTTGCTTCAAATTCATTTTGTTTCATATTGATTAATTCCGTTTTAATGTCACTTGCGCTCGCGCGAATATAGGTCAGGATTTAGTCAGACAGGCTTTCGTCTGCAAACTTTCAATATTTGGCTTTCGAGATTCAATACTGAATACTCTCTAGACTTGATTAAAATTGGCGGCATCGCGGAATTAAGTACTCGCAGAGTAGGGAAAAAAATAAAAACTGCAGTATGTGTATATCAACCATAGTATCCTTTTATAAATATTGTATTCTCTATAGGAAGCTTCGCTACTATTTCGATCCAGAATTGGTGTAATTCATGAATGTCTTCAACAACGAACAATGTCAGTTCGCTTCAAAAATATTAATGTATAAAGGGAGTTAAATTAACTCAAAATAATCTATCATGACCAAATTCATCTACACTGGCCTTCGAGTTTTTATTGCAAAAATTACGTAGATCCTAAGGATTTTAACCCTCTCAGAAAAATAAAGATATAAATCATATTAGATGTCTTAAATTTCTATGCTATAATTACAGATGTTCATTATTAATGGCACACCAGCTAGCACACTCCATTCATAAGAGCGATATATTCATTTATAGTACGTACGTTTTTCACACAGCGTAATGATGGTAATTTGTGCGGCATCAATCAGACTGGTGCAGCATAGCGTCCAGTGTTCAGCAGTTTATGCATCCCTCCAGCCGAGGATAAAGCAATTTACAACACCCGCGGGTTAAAACGATTACTTTTCCCCCCCCCCCACATATTATTATTATTATTCACACTCCCACGAATATCACCGTTTTCCTTTTTCTGCATACATATATAACGTATAATCCGCTACTTCAGTTTTGCCCTCTGCATTTGTATGGGTGTTACAGTGTATAATCTATCACGCAAAGTACAGACATCTGCTTCCTGTTTTCCAATCGCAACCTCTCGGGCTTTTCCGGAATAAAGTTTTTTCCCATAAAGAATGAATTGTAGTGTTTGTTAAGATGGGCGCTAAACTTGTTTAGTACATGTACATGTATTAGCGATATAACATAAAATATACTAAACAAAGGAAAAATCAAACTAAGCCAGCACGCGCATGTTAGAATTAACGGGAGTAATGAAAAGTAAAAAAGATTTTGAGAACCCAATGAGTCGGGACACAGAAATGTATTTTTACATGGATGACAAAATCAGGAAGACGAAATAGGAAACGAAGTAAAAACAATCTGATTAAAATAAGATTTTTGATCCGCTCCACAAAGTAGCGACATCGATTTTGTCGGAGCGGATCAGAGATCTTATTTTAATCAGACTGAAGTAAAAACTTCATAGTTTTAAGAGGGCTAGATGGTCGTTGCCATTTTAAAGTCTATACTAATCTCCTCGAAAAGAAGAGCTAGCTCTGTATAAGGATATATAGGGAACATTCAAATTTTAAAGCAAAAAAAACAAACATTTAGGGTTATTTTTTACTAAATGACAGATTATGGCTAAAAGTGCCTTATATATATATATATATATATATATATATATATATATATATATATATATATATATATATATATATATATATATATATATATATATATCCAAATCACAAAAGTATTTTCTCAGTGTCCGGTAAAAATATAATAAAAGAAAAAAAGCAAAAAAAGCAACACTAACTGCAAAACATAAAAATAAAATAAAAGAAAAAAAGCAACACTAACTGCAAAACAACAGTTAGTGTTGCTTTTTTTCTTTTATTATATATATATATATATATATATATATATATATATATATATATATATATATATATATATATATATATATATATATATATATATATATATATAATATCCCGTTTATTATTTAAGAGGACTGGTTAGTCGTGGCTATTTTTAGACGAAATGATTCTCCTTTTAAAAGAAAAACCTTGTTCAAAGTTATGGAGAAACATTCAGATATTTCTTTATTTACTTTATGTTCATTTATATATACCTGCTAAACAAATCATTTTCAAGACAATATAATATTTGACCATAAGAAAATATAAAATTTTTCCATCAAACACCACAATACATTATATTTATCTAGCACAGAAACGTTGCATTGTATTACTTCAACACATACTCTCTCTCTCTCTCTCTCTCTCTCTCTCTCTCTCTCTCTCTCTCTCTCTCTCTCTCTCTCTCTCTCTCTCTCTCTCTCTCTCTCTCGTTGGAAACACATATCGCAAGGGAAAATTAATTGTGTTTTGTTTCCATGAATATTTATAATTCTCAATCTATTGATCGCTGATTGAGAAACAATACTAATTAATTAGTTTTGAAAACAAAGATCATGTTATGAAACTATGCAGCTGTTGCAGTTTCGTGCGCTCAAGTATTAATGTCATTGGTAAAATTTTGATGATCCAATCGAAATTGGCCCACGGTTATTTAGCGCATGCTAAACTGGCCGATGGGTTCTGACGATAGCTAAATGACGTTTACTCGTTGGTCGAATATAATGTGGCCTCAATTTGTACAAAAAAATATACCGCAAGCAGAATACATGTACATGTAATTGCGAGAATATTTGTGACGACTATTCCCGGCTAAAATTATATTAAAAAGTATATATTATATAATCAGTTTTTTAAAGCAAAAGATTATAGCTTTAAAAGATTTTTCACAATCTCGGAGGGAGAGAGTTTCCGAGAGAGTAAAATACGGATCAGAAACCCTCGGCTCGCAAAGATGGCCACGTCCTTTGTTACCATAGAAATATTCGGGGGAAATAGTAGTATCTTGGTCTGATATGTTGTTTAAAAAAAAACGGGAGACAATATTAAAGCTCTATGTAGCATAATCTTTCCTCCTCTTTTGATGTCTAGCTGTTATAATTACTTTTTCGGAGCCATGCAAGTAAAGCCCAAATATGATGAAATAGGCGTCGGAACCGGGGGAGGGGGGGGGGCTTCTTTTTTTTTTTGCAAAGCAAAACTTTTTCTCGCAGCAAACGCAATTGTTCTTAAACTAACCTTAAAAGATAGAAATATTAATAGTGCTAATATATAAATAGTGCCTGTTTGGGAGGATAACAGTTGAAATTGACACCCCGAGAAAACCATTGTCAACCGACGCGATTTATTTTGTTATACTGAATGTCTTTTTTAAAATTTTTAAGAAAATTTTACTGCTTTTATATAGGAATAACGTGAATTCTACAGCGAACCGTACGCGCATAATTTTCGCGTATGTAATATTTTTTAATGTTACCCGTTGCCAAGTGCGTTGCTAACGCTGAGGGTAATAGTAAATATTATTAACTGCGTCTTAACCAATCAGATTTCAGTATTTAACATGAAAGTATAACAATATATAAATAATGCCTGTTTAGGAGGGTAACAGTTGAAATTGACACCCCTCGAAAACCATTGTCAACCGACGCAAAGCGGAGGTTGACAATGGTTTTCGAGGGGTGTCAATTTCAACTGTTATCCTCCCAAACAGGCACTATTTATTTTATTATACTAAATGTCTTAATTTTATAGATGTTTTTACTGCTTTTATATAGAAATGACGTTAATTTCACGGCGAACCGTACGCGCATAATTTGCGCACATGTAACAATTCGCTGTGTTACCCGTTGCTAAGTGTGTTGCTAACGCTGAGTGTAATAGAACGGATTATCTGCATCTTAACCAATCAGATTTCAGTATTTAACATGAAAGTATAATAATAAAAACTAGACTTTGACCCATGCGTGCACGGGTTGAGATTGTATCTGATAGTGGACATTTACGAAATAGATACATCGACTCACCGTATTGTTGCCATTTACATAATGAAGCTTTAACCCTACAATAATGTTATTAATTTCACTACACTCTGCTTAGTTAGAATAATCTAACTGTGTCTCGGGACAGGCCTACTCCACTTTTAAAATGCCTCCTATATACCCGCGTAAGGTAGCAATGATTTTTAATATTAAATGCACTGAGTTAGAGTTATCTCCCGTATTTCCATTGATGAACAGAATAATCATTGAAAATTTAAACGTACAATGTATTTAAAGTATTGTTTCTGAGTTTATCCATGCAAATGTAATATTGTGGAAACAAAAAACTAAAGAGCCTCCCGTGATTTAGCGTGAATGTAATGCGCATGCGCAAGATTGTAAAATCCGAAAAATCCATATGATTTCCTGATTTTTTTAAAGGAATTTTCGTTGATTATTAATTAGCAAAGCTTGATTGAGAAAAAATAAAAACAAATTGGTAATCTTCGAGTGCCAATAATTTTTAAATATATAAAACAAATGACACTACTCTTCCGATTTCTCGGAATTAAAGCCCAAAAATTCGAGTCTATTATTTTAATATAGTAGTATAGATGTTTTCATGATTTTGGAAAACACATTTTTTTTGGTAGGTAAGATTTTTTTGGAGTTATAGGTATATACTAGCATATACTAAATAAAGTTTCACTCTACCACAGTCTTTAAACACAATGAAAACACTATGATACAAAGATTTGACAGGATTTCCAGAAATTCAATGTCAACTCATTTATTCAAAAAATTTAGTATGAAGAGAAGACAATGCCCTCTTTTTTTTTCTCATATTACAGAGGTACTTTCTCATTGGTTTCCATGGCAACCATGACCATAATTAGCCATACAGTCTTTAAAATTAGAGAAAAACGACCACTTTTATGTCTCTTTTTAAAAAAAAAAAAAGCAAACATATGTGACTGTGTGTTATGAATAAATGAATAAAGGAGATTCTATAGTTATTTTTTACATTATAAAAAGTTTTGAAAAATTATCAGACAGTTTACATAATCCTACACATTCCTATAAATTCCAGTTGTTTACAGAGTAAAATTTCATTTGATTTTATGTTTGAGCTCTTATCGCAAAAATTCGAAATTGCCCGATTTTTACGTAAACCTGTACTTAATTTATGATCTATAATGCCCTCTTGGTTCTAGAAACCTAATCCATGCCTCATAATATTTTAAGGAAGATGTCCTCTTGCTAGTCGCAGACTTTTCTATAGTCAGTAGACTGTAATATATTAATTAAGAAGTAGAATTTTAAAGATTGCATCACATATTACCAAAAATATAGGAACCCTCAGGGGAGTTGGGTGGGTAGGGGATGGGGGTGGGTGTGGGTGTGGGTGTGGGTGTTAATAAATTTTGTTATACTTTCATGTTAAATACTGAAATATGATTGGTTAAGACGCAGTTAATAATATTTACTATTACCCTCAGCGTTAGCAACGCACTTGGCAACGGGTAACATTAAAAAATGTTACATGCGCGAAAATTATGCGCGTACGGTTCGCTGTAGAATTCACGCTATTCCTATATAAAAGCAGTAAAATTTTCTTAAAAATTTTAAAAAAGACATTCAGTATAACAAAATAAATAGTGCCTGTTTGGGAGGATAACAGTTGAAATTGACACCCCTCGAAAACCATTGTCAACCTCCACTTCGCGTCGGTTGACAATGGTTTTCTCGGGGTGTCAATTTCAACTGTTACCCTCCCAAACAGGCACTATTTATATAGTATAGTTTCCTATTTATAGAGGTGCTATATTTACAAATTTCAGTCTACATTAGTTTAGTAGTATTGAAGAAAAGGCTTAAAATGTTCAAATGTTAATTAATGCACAATGACTGGCTCAGTGGGGATGAACAAACACATGGTTTGCAATTTAGGTCAATCAAGACATGGATGACCAAATTATAAATAAGTCAAAATCTATTTTATAGCTTTGTTAAGGTAAGCTAAAACCTAGTTTTATTAAGGAAAAGCCAGTATTATAGTTTACAGTTTTGTTAAGGTAAGCTAAAACCTAGTTTTTGGCTTCAAATTATGGATAAGCCTGTATCATAGTTTACAGCTTTCCTTCAGGTTAGCTAGACATGCTCAAGTCTCTGTGTTTAATAATCAATGCTCTCTTTAATTAATACCTTTAAATAATGTAGTAAATCTTGCAAGAAATATTAATACAGCATGGACACTTGAGTGAGTCTACAGGTTGGCTAAAATATAGTCTTTTGACTTCAAATTATAGAAAGAGCAGTATAAGGTTTAATTAAAGCTTTAGTTCAGATATGCTAAAATTTAGTTTTTGTCTTCAAATTACAGATACACCTGTAGGCTCTAATCTGCTTAGAGCCATAGAAATCAAACATAAGCAGTGTCCAACCCTATGCACCTCATAGCTTCTAAAACAATTTAACTTTGACTAGCGATATTCAATACGTGTATATACTAGTTTGACTTACCTTGAATGTAGATTCATCCATAGCCTTCTTGGAAGGACACGTAAATCTAAAGGCATTCTATCACTAAATGATTGATGAAAAAGAGATTTCGAACAATCAACAACAAAAAAGATTTCCTCGTCATTTAATATTTATTAACTTATATGATTGGCAAGATAGTAGCATTTCTGAATTGTTATCCTTTATTATTATCAAATCTTTGATATTGACAAAATTACCGGTAATCTTTTTTTTTCAATTGATGCAAGTATCAAAGATAATTAAGGTGGAAATGTTTTGCATCAACTGATGTAATAAATTAATTAATATTGTCCTATTTTGCCCCAATTCACACAGAGAATACAAAACCCATGACCAGGTCTTGATAAGGGGTGGCCAGAGGCCATGTATCCTTTTATCAGCCTCTTTAAATGGATAATTTCATCTCTTCATTTAAAAATTATTGAAAGCCTTGAATTATTTATTAAATAAGCTCACTGAAACCTTCCCTAAATTGTTAATTTTAGATAAATTAATCTAATTTACATATTTTTTTTTTTTGGCATCTGATATCAGACATGTTTTGCACCAGATGGATTCGAACCATCACCAGCAGGACTGGTCACCCGAGTGATGCAGTTAAATCTGTTACAGACATATCCCCCCCCCATAAGTAGCACATCTAAAAATCAACCATGAAACCAAAGGCAGTGAAATTTGTTAAAAACATTGCCCTGATCCCTTCCTCTAGGTTCATCAACCAAATATTACAAATTGTTTTGCCTCGGACTAGAATGTCGCGACGTCATTGGATGAAACGCGTCACGTGGCTGCCTTACAAATTTCTTTAAAAGGCAAGCGTCAAAATTTATAGAGCAACATGGCGGACGTAACGTTATTTGAACTGATTTTTTACACAAACGTTTGTTTACATATCAAACTTTAGGTCCTCGACAAAACAAAACACTTATTAGGTTTGTTACTGACTGTTTAAAGAAATTTGTGGGGTCGGTAAAGTCCATAGAAGGCTCGGCTTCGCCTCGCCTTCTATGGACTTTACCGACCCCACAAATTTCTTTTAACAGTCAGTAACAAACCTAATAAGTAATATTGTGACACTCAAAATAAAAAAGTCCCCCCCCCCCTCCCCATTACAGACCCAACAAGCAGTCTATAAAACAATTCAATAGGGGCGGATGGTCTTTGCCATTTTAGACTGTATTAATCTCCTTGAGATGTAGAACTCTGTGTAAAACTATATAAAACAGTATTTGAATTTAAAAGCAAAGATATTTACATTTTTCTTTACTGATAAAAGTTTTTGGCCAAATGTCAGATATAAATTTGTAAGGTAGATCTGATGGTAATTTGCTGACCGTCCAACCTCCTTAAAAGGATTATAATTTTTAACTCGTTTTCAGTTCCATAAGCCAAGTAATATAAAATATTTAAACAGAGTGATGCAGTAAAATATGGGACAAAATCTCTTCTCTCCCCCATTCCCCAGGATTCATAATTCCATCAGACCAGCAATACAGACTGTGCCACTAGAGTCTTTGAAGTCTGTGACAAAAGTTTTCCTTTTGGTTCAATCAGTCAAATAATACAAATGATGATACCACAGTGATATGCTGTAAAATCTGTGACAGAATCGCCCTCATTTGCTTTCAATTCATCCGTCTTCCAATAAATAAAAGAACTATGGTTCATTTCCTGTTCCTTTCATTCTCAGAATATTTCAACTAAGACCATTCTTCATTAAATTTCATTCATGAAACTATTAAATACATGAAATATGGTCATAAATTTTGCATAAAATTTTTGGACCATGGTGCTACAAAGAAAAGTATCAGCAATGGTTTTTTATAGATATATATAAAATTGGATGAAAATGTGAACTCAAAAATTTATGCTGAACAAGGAACATATATATATATATGCCCATCATAGTGTGTTAATTTCTTTTTATTTGACAATTAAGTAGCATCTGAGACTGAGAAATATTGTTGATATAAAAGATGTCCTTTGCTGAAGATTCAGAGTCCTCCATGACTTTTGATGCAATCTAAACATTATTCAAATGTACTTGTTCTACTCCTAGTTAAAACCCACTCCATTTCCAACTCCTATCCCCTCAAGCAAATATCAAAATTTCATAACACTTGTAAATCATTCCTCCTTGACCTCCCTATGATGCACATTGAAGCTGAACTTTCTAACATTGGCAAGATTTTATATGGATTTTGCTGGTTCAACACGTTTGAGAGAGTTGAAATAAGAACTACATGATGCGATTACATCTAGGTGTAGTCAGCATTATCATCCGATAAAATGTATAACATTGTCATATATTACCTCGTCATGTATTAACAAACATGTATTAATACCAACCTCTGCAAAATATTGCCTGACAAATCGATCTCTTTAAGCAACCAAAAGATTTTTACGCAAGAAAATTATCCAATCAATTCAAATGTTGGAGATATATTCATATTTACACAAATTTCTTGACCAACTGTTGTCAGACAAATTCATTTTATTTTTTTGCAGATGGGAGGGTGGTTTCCCCTAAAAAATCCTGATCATAGAAAAAATGCAAGGTTTATAACCTTCATATGCTAGGCCTTAGTTTTAGTTAGATACCTCCCTTCCTTTGAAAAATTCATTATCCAAAGACTAGATATATTGCACAACCTCGCCAAGACAGATAAATCTTTTCCTTTGACTTGTACTTTCATGCATCTGTCCTGAAATCCAAAACTTTCATTTCTTAAAAACAAAACATCCTTTTACTAAACTGTAGAGCCAGCTAGGTCAAAGTCAAAGATTTTCTACACGACTAATGCAAACTCAATGGTTTTTCAACATTCATATGAACTTGCAAAGTTCCTCTAGATTCCCTTGTTTAAAGAATTCTGGAGGAAAAAAAAAAGACTGAAGAAATAACCTCAGATGATATTTAAAGATTTGTTCTCTCTTTGGAAAATTCAACAGCGATAATTATTCTGTTTTATGAAATGTCATATCCAGTTGGCGACTATGCAGTTTTCACCTGCCTTTCGCAATGACAAATAGGTCAAACTACCGTTTTCAGAAATCTGTTGTCTCTACCACCAATAACCCCAGCAGCAGCTAGTATGTTGACAAATCTACTATCATAAACTCCTGCTTTGGACAGCATACACTTCATTTACTTTATCTAGTATGTTGTCATATCTACTAACATATACTCCTGCTTTGGACTGCAGACAGAAGTTCATTTATAACTTATCTTTTTTGAAAAGTTCCATATTAACCATGTATAACTAAGATCATACATCTTCCTTGGATTCTCAAGTTTTCCTAACCCTTTCACCTGCAAACCACATGACACATTCAATGGCACTCTTACATTGAACACATTCCAAGTTAGGACCTGATTTCTGCCATAAAGACAACTTGTACCTGCAATTTGAATGTTTCAGAACAATTTGGTCGTGTGCAACACCAGTATCCCACAAATGACAATAAAAATCAAAGATATTCTTAGTTTTATCATAAATTCACAATGACCTTGAAAATTCAATCAACTTTCAACTTCAACCTTTAGGTAGCAGAAATAAAAACCATCATTTGGGATTTCTGTATCAAGGTAAAGCAAGAATTTATCACATTTTAAACAACTTAGTTTTGTTTATAACAGCTAACAATTTAAATTATGTTTAACATAAATTCAATGTTCATGCATAAGTTTAGGAGAAAAATTAGAAAAATAACCTGAACCCCCTTCTTTGATATTATCCTGCACATCCAGTTAAGTTTTACTTCATTAAACTACTGAAATCTGTAGGAAATATAGATCATATTATGGATTATAAATCAGAAAATTTCAGGTATTGTCTTCACAAATGAAGGATTAAACAACCAGCTAGTCTACATGAAACCTGTCTACTCAATAATTTGTTCAGAGTATGAATGTATATAAAATTACTTTGTCGAAATTTGTTCAAAATTTTATCTGTGTCCTTCAAACATTTTGTACGATATTTTAAAATCAATGCTTTAGCGCAATTAAAATTGGATGGCTTTACCCAAATATGCACTTGAACCAGTGTACTCAACCATTCGGGAAATTCTTCAACACGCACCTCAATTAAGATACACAAATGCCCATCAAATTTTCAACCTGGGCATGATGATCATTTAAGAATCTGTGTGATCCCCGAATCTGTATCAGCTGCCACCAATTGCATCAATAATCAACTTCAAAACAGTATCCCTCCTCCTTTATTTAAATTGATGACATAAGATTCTCAACACAAAACAAGGAATTCAAATTCATATTTCCAAAGGTTTTCTGCGACTGAGACACAAATTGCCAATGCTTGGGTTTGAACCTCGAGTCTGAGAGTTACTGTCAATCATCCAATCAAGATAAAGGATCAATTGTCAGGAATTTGAAATACCCAGTCCAAATAAAACTTCCATTTTCAATAATTTCAAACCAGGTGCCCTCATGAAAATTTGGACAAAGAAAACCTCCACTACTTCACTGAAATATAAACTTCATAAACAATGTCACATGACATTCTCCACCGAAATGTCAAATCTACCTCAATCATTATATTGAACAACTAACTGCAAAAAAGATACATCAACTCTGCTAAGATCTCCAAGCGCTTAAATTTCAAAGTCCAACACTTTACTATAGCCATGGTTTGTAGGAACAAAAACATATCCAGTCACATTGGTACTTTTCAAGTTCATCCTTTTCTGAATAGCAGCTTTACCATACATAAAAAAATTTTTTTCACAAAACATTTCTCCTCTACCTCAGCAAAATACAAACTTCATTTCCAAATCTACCTAAAACAACTAGGACAATAACCAATATTTTTAAACTGCTGCAGCTTGGCGTATAAAAAAAGGGACTTATAAATGTCCCAACTACTTACATTTCATGTAGGCTGCTCCTCGGCCATCTTCTTCTTTCTTCAGTATAAGAAGTTTTTTTTTTTATTTAATTAACTCATAACAATGACATCCTGTTAATTTTGTTTTTGCATGAAGTTGATATTTTTAAAATTCGTCTTACTGTTTCTTTTTACCCCCAAGAATGATTAATAAGAACATTTCATGTTTAAGAGTTATCTCCCTTTTGTTCATGACAAATCAACTTCCCTTGGCAAGTATGTATTATGAATACTTTGCATATTTTTTTTATATTATCATTAAAATCTCTCTTTTTAATATTCTTGCACAAAAACCTGTTTAATCTGATCAATTATTAGCAAACCTTCTTAAAAGCAAACAACTTTCTTTCAAAATTCTGTCAAAAACAGGTTTTTGGCAAGCAAATTTTGTTTTACATCCGGAATCAAATTCATATTTTTTTAGACGGAATCTTCGATCTTAGTATGTATTGATTTGTACAAACAGGATCAAGGAAAAAAATATCAATGAATCCTAATGTCACATATAAAAATGATCATATTAAGAAAAAAAATAAATAAAGGGAGATTTTGTAGACCGCGACAATCTCCCCATGCTTAGACAATAAATCCACTACCAGGTCTAAAGACCTAGATTAGTGGCCAAAACCCACCTTAAAAACTGTCAGCATCAATGTGTGCAGGCCCCCTTTGTACTCGGAGCTTCCGTACCTACGCAGTTCAAGCCAGTTTGTCCATTTATCAATATTTTCTGTCCTATTCAACATATACAATGTCTTCAATCATCAAATGATTAACTCCCAGAATGCACTGTCACAATTCCCACACAAACACCGAATTTAACACATTTGAATATCCTACGAAAAAATCAGGACCTTTTACTTTCATTCTTTTTGGGCATTTGTCTTCGATTTCAGAGTCCTCATTTCTGCATTTTCTGTTTCCATTTAGTCTTCAATGTCTTTAAGGTCTGTCTAAGTTCAAACATCTTTTCTTCCGAATGTGCAACGAAATATCATTACAGATGTACAATTCATCTACTGTTAGCCATTGTATCAACTTCTTTCAAGCAATGGAAATTTTCAACACAAATAATTTACTACCAATCTTAAAGATTCATCAATATAAACTTAACTTGAAAGATAGAAACAATGGCTTTACAAACAGGAACTCTAATGTACTGCATTCTTAAAATATATAAAGATATTTTCAAAAGCATTATATTTTAAATTCCTATTCACCCCTTCCCCTCCAAAAAAGAAACTTATTAATGAAAGTAATTAAAACACTTAAATTCCTTTTTCTTATGATAACAAAGAACCTCATATTTCCCCTCATGAATTTGTCTCAATAATTAGGCTTATGTAATTTTTTCAAGTTACTAAATGAAAGTGAACATTTTGAATACCATTTCATTTTAAGAATATTAAAATTTGGGTATTGGTAAAATTTCACTTTTTCACATTCGTGAATTCAATCAGAGTACACAATCAAAACTGGTTCTAAGGATTTTTGTTTCTTAATCAATTAAAAATATTTCAGAGAGCCAAAAATAAGGTTTTCTTGAACCTGAGACAGACTACAATAATAATCATATCTAACTAAACTTAAATATTTCAAGACTTGGTATTTAAGAAAATAAAAAATTAGAATTTTACTCAATATGTTACATAACCCCCCAAAGATTCAAAGTCCAAAAACTGATTCATTGAACACATTGAAATTTGAAGAAAAAATATTATCAGTGAAATAAATTACCTCCCTTGTTTTTTTTTTCTTTTGGCATTGTTATATGAAAATATACAATGTTAATATTTCTTTTTAAAGTTTACCTTATACACTGTACTTGAGAAGTAAAATGGATACATTAAATCAATTGCATATACTCTTACAGGTACAACTTATATGTGAATGTGAATATATATACCTTTAAAATAAAGCATTTCAATAGAGAATGCTTCATTGAACAATGCATAAAATATTCATTCAGTTTGAACAGTCTCATTATGTACAAAATAAGAACAAATGATTTTTTTCTTTTGTTTAACAATTACTTATGTACATAATACAATAAAGTTTCGATTAATTAAAAATGATAAGACAATATCCCCATTCTAATACATGTACAATAGCCAGCCATATTTTCAGAGCAAAACAAATTAAAAAATTTACAGCTTTTTAATAAATTATAAATCAACTTACACAAGACTGACACTACAATTGTACAAAAATACAAGAATTTATCAGATTACCACAAGCCAACATGTAACTTGCCCCAGTCATCAAATTTTATCATCGGCATCTGGTTTTGTTCTTTGTAAATTATTCCTTCTCCCAATATTATTTTTACTCAAAAACTAATTTTTTGGTTTCTAAAATATACCCATTTTCTACCTAAAGTTAAACAAAATACAGAAGTATCTGAATATGTATATTATTTTTTAACGGAAATGACGTTTAATTTACAAAGTACAAAAACAGCGAAGATCTGCTTGTCCTCCAAAGCATCCCTGATAAACAAGATTGAAGCATTCAACATTATGAGATTTTATTTCAGCACACAGTAATACAATAGAGACTGAATTTCCCTGCAAGTTTTTGAAATACACCTGCTTTTGATGGCCGTAACATTGCAATTATTCACAATGGATCATTTCCACTTGTTCTCTTTGAACTAGGATTAAGCATGGAAACTTTTTTTCAAAATGAAGTTTTCTCCAGAACCATATTAATTAAGGAAAACGGAATGCACTACAGAATAATGACACTGAACCTGCAACACAATCACTCATCTCTCTCTCTCAACAAAGTTTGGTCTCTGAGGATATTTTCTACACTTTCACACCAAACAAAATGCATATTTTACTTGTACATACTTTTAATGCAATCTATGAAAATGAACTCGAAGCTCAATTTCTGAGCCCATAATTTCCCCTCCCAACCATTCATCTTTCAGTAACAAAGCACTTACAAACACTATCATCTCTATATATAATTTTATCTAATTGCACCCATTGGAAATCACAGATAATTGAAAACAAACATCATCTAAGAACTTTAAAATGGGCATCTTTTTTTTGTTAACTGAAATAAACAGCTGTTTTTTAGCACCAATGTTTGAAATAGGGCTTATCAACTAAATCCAGATAACTTCTTGAAATGCATATACTCCTAATGCAGGCAGTAGTATCATGCATTAATTAAATACCAGACTACTATACAAAGGAGAGAAGAACAAGCTTGTTTTTGCAACAGGAACAAAAAAAATACATGTACAATGGATAATTAGTTAAGATTTACGGTAAACTAATTCCAGCTACCCCTCCCCCCTCGGTGATTCCCACTTCGGCTGGAGGAGTGGGGTGGGGGAAACCCCCCAACAGGTTGATCCATCAGTGAAGGAATGCCAGACTTTGAGGATGGAGCTGAAGAACCACCAGAGGAGGCTGCTTTGTTCTTCAGTATACTCTTGGGAGGCTTGGGGCCCCCCTGAGCTGCTTCCGCATAGGATTTAGGGGGAGGCCTCCCCTCCCCTGAATACTGTCCATAATAGCCAGCTCCCCCACTTGGAGGGGGGTTGAACTGTCCACCATAGCTGTCTCCTCCAGAAGAGAAACTCCCCCTTGCGTTTTCGTCAAATACTGCACTCCCTGAGTAGCTGCTGGATCTAGTGTAGTCGACTCGGTCCGTGGAATAGTAACTCGACTCAGATTTACTGTAGGAATCTGTGTGGGTCATGCGGGTTTCCGAGGCCGATATTTCTGTCCCTCCCAAACTCACACGCATTCCCTTGTTGAGCCAAAAGCTGTGCCAATGCAGCCTTCACACCAGCATTTTCACCGCCTCCAGAGCTGTTGCTATTATCTTGGCTGTAAACAGTAGAGCTACCCTCTGTTAACCCTCCCCCTTTGTTCCCCCCAAACATATTGCTAGAACTATGATTACCATAATCTGGCCTAAAGCCTTCGGCAGAGTACGCAGAGCTTTGGTTCCCTGAAGTGTCTGCCCTCCCGGGCACTGCCTGGTCAGCTACACCCTGATCTTTGGAGAACCGAGCTGCGAGCATGAGTTGAGCATTCAGGTTACTCATCAGCTGCTGAGTTTGCTCGTCCAGTGTCACATTCACACTCTTGGCTACATCAGGCACAGACATGCCCTTCTGTAAAAGTGCAATCATCTGAGTCAGCTGATGCCCTGCCTCTTTCCCATCTTGATCCGTGGCAGGCGGTGCCTCTACTGGCGGTTCTTGGGCAGCCACGTCCAGTCCTGGAATTCCGGAGGAACCACCGGCTTTCTCTTTCCTGTTGAATATTCCCCCCACTGGTGCTTTGCTGTTGCTATTTGCCCCCGACTGAGGCTTGCCTTTGGGCGGCAGTGTCCTATCACTCGATAATGACCGTCCGCATGTCTTTGACCTCTGTTTTTCCAGCGATGGACTGTGCACTAGCTGATGCCACACTTCCCTTAGAGCTGTTTCCCTGTGAAGCGGACTGGATCCTCTCCTCTCTTCTGAGCCTCTTTCATATGCTTCTTCCTATTCTTGCACCACATTTCATGGCAGTCCTGGTCTCTAGGCAGACTAAAGGGGGCAAAATAAGAAATGATTTAAAGTACATTTTAATGAAAAAAAAAGTATTTGTTGAAAATCATCAAGTAGCTAAAATAGATCTTTGAAAAAGTTTCATGATACAAATGTACAAAACTATCACCAAGGAATTCTAGATGGATAGGTTCAACTTACTCTGGTGGCGGTATTCTACTGGGTTCCACCTCCCGAAGCCAAGGGCAGATAAGTGCGGCCTCAGCTGTGATTCTGCGAGAGGGGTCCAAGTCCAACATCTGATCCATTAAATCCAAAGCAGTCTTTGGCAAGCTTTAACAAATCATCACAAGCATATAGGAAAAATTAACTGATATTTCCGGAATAGCTCTGCACCTATATGGATATTTTTTTTTTTTAATTTACAGAAAAAAGAGTGCAAATTGCACTGTCAGTGATATTTGCATACCAGCTTGATCAATACTGATCCTAAAATTTACAATTTAGCAAGAAAACTAAGAAAATTGGTATCTGAAATCATCAGCAATAAAAAAATCCTGATTGAGTTTGAGTAGACTTACAAAGAGAACTCCTCCCTTAGCCTCCTTCTGTACTGTTTCTTTGGCTTGAAGGTGTGGAACAATGGCAACTTGATCACGTCAGGCCACACGGCGGGACAGGGGGAGCCACAGGTCTTACTGATCAGCTCCAGTTGGGCGAACTCCTGGCCCGCCTGGAATATCGGCTTCCGGGTGAACAGTTCTCCCAAGATACAGCTGAAATTGATTCCAGAAAAATATTTTTTTAATCATCAGGGAACATTTTTTATTTCGGACCATAAGACTGAATGTCCAAGAAAGACTATCAAGATTCTTTATTGTTACTAACAACAAACACATAATCCTATATGATTATATAGAAATGATATCAGTGGTTTAATCTTTTTTTTAAAAATAATTTCATCTGATCACACAATGTTTAAGGGCTATTGAAGAAAAAGATAAATGACAAGTTCAGTCTCTTCTCAAAAAGTGTTCAAAATTCAAATCTTAAAAAAAAACGTGAATTATTTTGCAGGGTTGTCTCTAAAAATTGAAGTAGAAGGAAGAAATATAGAAGTAGAAGGGGGGTCTGGGGGTCTTGCTTATAGCTACATTGTGTTGAAATGCAATAATAGCCGGGTAATTAAGGCATTATAGGCGGGGAATTTCCCCGCCTCCCGGGTCTTAGAGACAACCCTGATTTTGGTTTACTTTTAATCCGTTGTTAAAGGTTACAAAGCATATCAAAGTTTACCCGATACTCCAGATGTCGATGGCTGGTCCGTATCTCTCCTCGCCCAGCAGTAGCTCTGGGGGTCGGTACCAGAGCGTAATCACCTTGTTCGTGTACAGTCTGTCCTTGTCTTCGGCGTCGTACAGACGTGCCAGTCCCCAGTCTCCCAGTTTTATCTGACCCCTGAAACAAATCACATTATGTTACCCGTAATGGCCGCCATCTGAAGGCGGGAACCAGAATCATCTTCCTAGTGGTAAAAACCTTGCAAAAACTGGGCACAAGTTTGAAACCATTTCCATTATGTTGATTACATATCCAATTTTTTCATCCTTTACTATTACCTGTATTTAAATCAAAATTACTAGAGTTACATGCACGAGAAAAAAATTGAAAAATCTGAAATTCAGAGAGACAGACATGGTGATGTGAAGATATTCTCCTCCTCTCCATACCCTCTTCGAGATGGTTTTATCATTTTCATCCAAGGTAGGCATTGTCCCAACCAAAGCACTGTAAACAAAATCATCAACCCCCTCTTTTAAAGAATTATCCACTTACCTGTTATTCAGTAAGATATTGGAACACTTGATGTCTCTATGCAAGAAGTTCTTCCTATGACAATAGTTCAAGCCGTCCAGTAGCTGTTTGGTAAATGAGGCAATGTGTTCCTCCTTTAAATGGCACATCCCAGACTCCAGAATCCCCATCAGGTCATGGTCCATGTATTCAAACACCAAATAGAAGGCACCTACAAAGTTCAGAACGAAAATAACTTACTACATTGGTCACATTAATTGTAATAACTAGTTGATGTGATGAAAAGGAGAGGGGGGGGTGTCTTGTTTAATTATATTGCGCACGAATTCTTTCACATTACTTTGAAATTGTTAAATTACTTTTGTGCATAAAATCTACCCAGATTTGTTCTGCATACATTCAAATGAACATCCCTCCATGCACTCGAAAAAAGTGTTTCCCTAAGTGACAATAGTTCTCAAAGAGAAATGCACAACATTTCACCAAATATCTGTCTCCTGGGTCTAGAGTTCTAAATATGTGACAAAATTCACATTTTAACAAGCATATATGATTAATATACATGTGTATAAGCACTAATCTTGAAGATTTCAACATTGAGAGTCATACCGTAGATTCCTAATAAACCGCTAGGAATGAATAATCCCGTAAAATTGCGAGAAGCACCATTCACTATTTCTATTTCTAAATTCTTTCATTATTATTTGAGAATTGAAAACTTTAAGAAAAGGGAGAAAAGGTCCGCATTTGCGAATTTATATTCTCGCAATTTGATACTAAACAGCGGAATCACAGAATTAAGTACTCGCGTTATACAAGGAGTTTACAGTAACCATGAGGCCTACATTCCTGTGCCCCTACCTTTGTCTTTCTTGAAGTCGAGTGCATCCTGCTTGTCTGTGACAATCTCCTTCAGGTTGACTATATTGGGGTGGTTCAGCTGCCGCAGGATCTTGATTTCCCGTACAGCTGTGATGGGAAAACCCTCCTTCTCATTTTCCAGTCGCACCTTCTTCAAAGCCACCAGCTCATCTGAAAACAACCATTTTATAATACATACTGCTCAAATTCAAGCCCATATAATAATAAATTTCAAACTAATTTCTCATTGAGATGTAAGAGATTTTTTGAAACTTTCATATTCTATTTCTTTCTGGATCTTAAATATTTGTATACAATAGACCATGTGGTCAGTTGACCTTTGACCTACTCACCTGTGAAGGTGTCTTTTGCCTTGTACACCTGACCATAAGTCCCTTCGCCAATGATCTCGATGATCTTGAACAGGTCAACACATCTCTCCCCCCAGTCTCCTTTGACCCTCTCATCAAGACGTCTTTGTTGACAGATTCTACAAGAGGGGAAAAAATCCTGTGATACATTTACTACTTTCTATAAGTGTTACATTGTACCTGTGAAAACTATGTACTTCCTACTTTATTTAGTACAATGACACTTCTAACACACTCTTTGTGTAGCCAAATTGCGTGTCTGAAGAAACAAGAATGTTGCTCAACATATAATCTGGCATTTCTTTAGCTGTCTTGCTTGAGTGTATAAACCATTAGAGATTCACCACCTCAAAAAGAAGCGACACATTTCAACATTGGTAATTTTATACTGCTAAAAATGGACAACTCATTATTGACCAACTGTTTCTTATGAGATACATGGTACAACATTCAGTCTTTCCAAGCCATAATCTTAACAGGCTTAAGACCAATTATAAAATTAAACTTTTCTCTTATAAACTTTAACTTTTCTATGGCTGATTGTTCCTGCTGAGCAAAATGATAAATATCTAGATAGAAAACAGTTACTTTCTTCCAAGAGTGCACCAGACACCCCCCCCCCCCCCCAAAAAAAGAAGAAATTTACAATGTATTTCTGAACCCATGGAGAGCAAGAAAACATACAATAAACAGATAATATAGATAATATAAACATTAAAAATAACCATCTATCCACAAGGAAAACGTCAGTGTTATGTTTTCTCTGTGGCAACTTTTCTGTGATTTCACTGTCTTACAAGACAAGATAATGCTGGTATGCACATTGAAAAACAAAACAGCAATATAAAGAGGGGCACCCTGGTGCTCACTATGAAATCATTCAATACTGTGTTACGTAATGTCTGATAAGGTTACTACAAGCTGGTTTTCTCCAAGTTTTATCAACATTGTAGTTTTCATAAATTAATATAGAGAATTAGAGATCTGAAACCGAGACATGACTTTCTCTCTGCAAACATATGGTTCTTGCCAGGCAGATCAGCATTTGTATTCTATGTAACGATTTATTAGAATTACTTGGTGTTTAATCATGTTAATCATTCTCATTTTGCTCCAAAATAAAAACCCAGAATAATTTGTCATCTTTGAAAGAGATACAATGTACCTTTTCTATTTGGTTAGCTTGGCTTGACCAAATTCATATAAAACATCCTATAGAGATCTACAGAGGAAGTAAAATCGCTGTCCGTTTTTCGTACTTGATGGTAATTAATACAGTGTAGCCCAATGCCAGACCCAGGGCATTCATAGAGAACACTCTAGCGTGAAAGAGGGCCAACTTGATCTCGCTGTTTGTATATAAATGTATAAATCATGTGCATAAATTCTCCCCAGATTTGTTCTGCATACATTCAAATGAACATCCCTCCATGCACTCGAAAAAAGTGTTTTCCTAAGTGACAATAGTTCTCAAAGAGAAATTTTCAAACTGTTACTGAAATGCACAACATTTCACCAAATATCTGTCTCCTGGGTCTAGAGTTCTAAATATGTGACAAAATTCACATTTTAACAAGCATATATGATTAATATACATGTGTATAAGCACTAATCTTGAAGATTTCAACATTGAGAGTCATACCGTAGATTCCTAATAAACCGCGAGGAATGAATAATCCCGTAAAATTGCGAGAAGCACCATTCACTATTTCTATTTCTAAATTCTTTTCATTATTATTTGAGAATTGAAAACTTTAAGAAAAGGGAGAAAAGGTCCGCATTTGCGAATTTTACAGAGGAAGTAAAATCGCTGTCCGTTTTTCGTATTTGATGGTAATTAATACAGTGTAGCCCAATGCCAGACCCAGGGCATTCATAGAGAACACTCTAGCGTGAAAGAGGGCCAACTTGATCTCGCTGTTTATATATAAATGTATAAATCATGAAAGAGATACACACCTCACTAAACAGCTGAGGTACAGAACATGACAAAAAACAATATTACCCAGACTGTCGCAAAACTGAGTAATAACCTATCACGCCTTCAACTTAATGACTGACCTTGAACTGAAATACTTAAATTTGACCTTGACACTTCAAATAACAAGTCTATATCTTATTAAATCAAGAATAAAAGAAAAAGGTCAGAGTTGAAAACAGCAAGACTGACCAAAAATAATACACACCCCTGATCTATTGAGGTGGTGGGATGGGCCATAAACAAATAAATAAAGATACCTGGAGTTATGATTGACTTCTATAGCTCTATTCACATGACAAAAGGAAAGCACGCACAACTTAATTTAAATCTGGTATAAGTCTTATTAACATGAGGAATATTTACAAGACTCAAGATATTTATCTAAGAAAAACTCTGTTCCTAACATTTTAAAATTGAAGCCCGCTTGTTTGCAGTTATATTTTCTCCTAAATATTCGCGAAGCTTTAGATTAATAATAATGTTATGAAGATGCTTACTTTGGCTTTTTAACTTTTGGGGCCGATTGTTGGGACATGTCCCTTTTGGTTGTGGGTTCTGGCTCGGGGTCAAACTCTGGCTCCGGTTCGTCCATCATTGGCGGCATAGGGAGGTCGGTGATACGCTTGCGGTGCTGAAGCTCCTGCTTTCTGGTAACGAAACGACCATAACTTTGAATGAAACAAACTGACCTGTAGCACATCTTCTCTATTATTAAACAAACTACACAAACTTAACCTTCCTTAATTACAAAAACCCTTATCTCTTGAAAATCATGATATCAATTAAGAGCAATCTCTTATCTTTAATAGAAATTCGAGGACCAATATCACACATATTAAAACTCTTTTGCTGTATAACATTTAACTCAACTTTATACTCCTTCATCAGAAAGACTCATTATAATTTTTTAATTCTGAGATGCAATGTCAACCATACCTATATGGACTAGGAGTACCCATGCTTTCTACTGGAGAAACTCGAGGCAGGGGTAAACTGGGACGTGGAACAGGAGGTAATTCTGGTTCTGCTCGGTGCTCGCGGTAATCTGGTCTCCGGTCCTCCATTTTACGCACCGGGGGCAGATCTTCTCTATGGTAGGGCATCTTTGGCGGCATCTCACGAATCTCCTCTCTGCGAGGCTCCATTCTTCTTGGTTCGAGGTCCCTCTCCTCCCGTTTGATGTCTGACTTCATTAAATCATCGGGTCCCCTGCTCCTTCTGCTGGAGGAATAGGGAGGCGACCTCGACCCATAATCCCCTTTACTGGAATTAATAGCGGATGAGTTCCTGTCTGATTTGTCTTTGTCTGAGGAATGATTTTTATTGCTGGATCTTGAGTCTTTAGAATCACGTCCTTTGGCAGCAAGCAGGGCGGCTTCCTTTGCCTCCCGTGCTCGTCGATGTTTTGAAAGCTCTGCGGCAAGAGTGTTTGTTGCATACTTGGAATGCGAGAGTTTATTACTTGAGCCTCGAGATGGACTTCGAGAAGAAGACCGCCTCTGTCGATTAGATGTGGAATATCTTCCCGGAGATCGTGATCGCCTTGTTCTGCGAGGACTAGGGGAACGGCTTCGAGAGGATCGCCTGTATTTGTCATTTTTTTCTGGGTATCTACTTGAACTGAAATATAAATAGTCAACTTATTATTCAGCAAAACAATATTAAGAGCAGTTTTGATTCTTACGTTTACAAACCAAATTTTACACTGAATTTGCTGAAATTTATAAAATCTTCAAGCTTTGAGAGCAAATTCCTCAACTGATCTACAACTTTATCTTAAAATCTACATGCAAAGACAGAGGAATACTTTTCAAACTAGTTGTTAACTATTTCATCTTATCTACGATACAGTAAATAACAAGTTTTAGAGCAATATATAAAACATACAAAAAATCAAGGTGATGCAATTTCACTAACACGCCACATGTACTTCAAGTACCTGCTATATTTTGATTTTCTATTGTATGGACTTGGTGACCGCGATCTGTAGCGTTTCCTTGGACTACCCACAGGGCTTGCATCTCTGTCTCTGTAAGCTTTCGGGGGATTCGCGTACGCTCTTGGAGGTTCCGCAAAATGCCTGGCAGGCTCCCGAGGATGTTGCTCTGGGGAATAAGGCCTCTTCTTCGTTTTCCTTGACGAGGAAGAATAAGATTGCGGCGGAGGACTGTCTCTAATCACTATTGGAGAGTTACTTTGGCTTCTGTCGTATTTGTACCTGCGGAGTTCAGTGGCGGGTGAAATTTCATGATGGACGTCCCTTGACCGCGAAGATTGCGTGGCTGGCGGTGGTGTCGTGTTTATTTCAGAGTCTGAACTAATGTCATCGTAATCCACAATCGGCTTTCCACGGGTCTGATCATTCACAGAGTCTCTTTCTTTAGATCGCTCTTTCCTTTTGGATTTCTTCTGCTTTACTTTCTTTTTCCTACTGCGACTTGAGTCACTGTAACTGTCTTTCTCGCGTACGTCTCTCGAGTCACGAGAATCCCTTGATTGTTCGTGGTAGTCGTTTGCCACCATGTGACGATATGATCTTGCATCATATTCTCCAAAATATGCCGAATCGCCTGCCGGAGGCTTGCGAGGCATTTTATCTTCTTCAGACAATGTAGTCTCAGTTGCGGATATCCATGACGAAATTTAGAGTTACCTCCTCCTGAATAGAAATCGAAGAAATCTCACTTCCTTATTTGAACGAATATTGAGCTGTATTCCAAAATTTCAAGTAAAGATCACTTTAGTAGAAACTTTCCCATCCGCACAACACTGTGTTGTTGATGTCAAGACGAACAGAACGATGAAATATTTCTTCAAATATGGCGACGTAATATTGTCGTTGTCAGATATTGTACTTTACCAATGTTAGCAAAATAACGTTATGGTACAAGAAAATTAGAATAGTCTTTCCACGAATCGGTTTATTACAATCAGTTTTACTTTTAAACTGTATTTTGAGATCTTGATGTCTTAATTTTACAACGATATTTTCTGATTTTCTCCTAAGTAATTTAGGTACCCTAACACATAATTTTAGCTATATGCCGAATTGCATTGTGGGTCAAACACACAGTTTGATGACGTAGTTCTCACGGAAGTGATAGCAAAAAGTAGTTTATTCAACAATTTTGACATTTCCTTGACTTTTTAAAGATGTAAACAGAATATGTGCTCTAAGAATTTAGACAGATAGCATTCACACAAAGACACGGTATGTTCATATATGATTTAACACATGACTACATCAGCTGTTTCTTGTCTCTGATTATGTTACAAAGAAAAAGAGTGTTATCATTAAGAATTTAAAATGATGATGTATTTTGTTTTTGCCAGGGAAATTTTCATTAAGTTTTTGAGGGCAAATAATTATTTCGGACAATTGTTATTATGGAAATCTTTTGTATTCATATTTGCAATGGTTGTTTTATCGTTTGCAGTATGTCTGTCCGAAGATATTTTATTATTTATAAATGCAACACACTTTCTTGAATTATTCGTTATTTATAAGTAACTCATGATTCAAACGCTGTTTATTCAACAGTATAAAAAAATCCCAAGATTTCTCCTTTGAAACGCCCCCTCTTAAGCTTGTCAGGTTTCAATACAATGGCTAGAAATAAAATGTCTACGGAGATTTTACATTGCATCAAAAATGAAATTATACCCAAATGATAATATTGAAAAATTGTGCGAGGTATTCCAAGTAACGTCCATAGGAGAAAAGATGTAAACATTTCCCATTATCAATCTCCACAAGAAATCTGTTTTCGTTCTTGTGAGTTTTGCAGAGTGAAAAAATGATCCTCTATGCTCCCGTTTTAATGATGTTTGGCTACTCGTTTTTAATAATTTTAATCAGATTGAACTGTGTCAATAATTAAGGATTTCTTGGATCTTTTACCGTGCATCGATATTTCAATTGCATGAGTGTAGTTAATTTCACAGGTATTTGTATATTTATGAAAAATTGTCCAAATGTACGTGCTGCATATAAATATCTTGGGACAGACAGTCACAGGCTATGAGAGATTACAAGTATAATGCGGATAATTATAATCATGTTACATGTAACCTAGCAAAATTTTATTGACTTTTAAATATTCATCAAAGTTAATTTACCCGTCTGTAAAAAAAAAAAAGAACCTTGATTGAGTTGATGCTGAATAATTTAATTGTTTTTAAAGTCTTGGGTTGATGTGTCAAATATCTTCTGAAATCAGTTTTAACAAAAAAAAACACGTATATCCGATTTTTCCGTGTGTCACAAAATTTGCAAAAATTAGGAAAGTCTAGCTGTATAAGTTTTAATTTGCGACAGTAATTTTTGCGATATAAAAAATTAGACCATCGCGAAATTACTGAATATAAGGTAGTTTTCTAATAAACATTTACACCAACATCATCTCCTTTCCATTATTTGTGTTAAGTTCAACTAGCTCAAACTGAAAGACTCAGGGGTTTGTATCACAGAAATTTAAGAGAAATATCTCAGAGCTAGCTTAATTATTAACTGAAATATACAACTTAATTGTCCCCATTCAGGGGATAGGGTGACAAATAGTTTGTTATTATATAGGGAAATTTTTTAAAATATTTTTTTTATATGGGGGGGGGGGTGGTGGCTATCATTCTACTGGTACAAGGTTTCCCATTAACTTTTCTTTACAAGTAAATTATTTAGCACCTATTGTAAAGAAAAATTAATTCTCATGTGCAGACAATAAATCTGCCTCACCCTTCTTCAGATCAGCAATTTTACGAGGGTCTGATTATAACTACTACCTGGAGTTCAGACTCTGAGGTAATTTACTTTAAACCATCGAAAATCAATCAGAACTAACTGATATTAAACAATCTTTATGTTTGTACCAGTATTCCAACATTTGGTAAAAATTGTCTGTCAAGATGGCAAAATATTATTCGATATCAGATTTTATTGATTCGGTCTCTAGAAATGTGGTCAGGTAATGAAGTATGTCAACGAAAATTAATTTATTGAAAGTACATTAGATCAGATCTGATTAAGCATTCATTTAGAATCACATTTATCCAAAGAATTAGAAATTAATCTTGTAATTACATTGTATGTACAGCATGCATGCAAAGACATTCCCTTATATATTCATGATCTAGCTTTCTTAGTTTTCTTCGTACATGTATGTTAATTTTTCTCAATTAAACAACACCACACACAAAAAGAGATAGAAACTCTGGGTTTTTTTTTTTTTTAAATAAAGCTATATAAATGTTTAATTACATCAACATGTACTTTTAACAATTCATGATTTTTTTCTAATTTGTAATGAACAATTTAATCTACTTGATCTGTCAGCCATTTTTGATGAAGCTAGGACTATAGAGCAGGAATTCTGGGATGCGCTGTCAACAAAAATATCAAAACAAATGTTAGCTAGCTCTATAAAGAATCCCCCCCCCCCTCTGAGCCTAGTTGTGAAAACTCTATGCTCTGCTTTGTTCATGCATGCATCCTCATTATTTAGTGTCAATGGCAATTAAGCCAGCTAGGCTCGATGTTAGATCGAATAACAATTAATTCAATTGCAATTTGACCTACAAATTTCAAATCAAAATTATTGTGATTCTCTGAACTGCAATCTTAATTGAAATTTAATTAATAGAACTAAAATTGATAATGTTATGTGCATGGTATTTTTGTGAAGAATATCCCTTCCACCACTAGAAAGGATCAAAATACATTGAATTATCTCAAATGACAGAAAAAGTCTGTCTAACAGGTGTAAAAGAGGTAATAATTGCCAATCCAATGTGAAGAATTTTGTAATATTTCGTGTAAAATGTTGGTTTTAGGATACTCAGTTTTATTGGTCTATAAGGCAGAATTAAATAATGTTTCTGAGAGGTAATTATATTATAAGTCTACAAAGATCTATGATCTTGATGTATTGTGATATGCATGTACCGGTATAATTGTTATTGGACATGTATGTAAACTGAGAGGATTTTGGGGCTTCCGAGTACATGCTAAGTCAAAGTATTAGTTTTTGGATTATTTTCTTTTTATGAACTAAATGAACTCAGTTTTTTAGCTCACCTGAGCTGAAAGCTCAAGTGAGCTATTCTGATCACATTTTGTCCGTCGTCCGTCTGTCCGTCCGTCTGTCTGTCCGTCTGTCCGTCTGTCCGTCTGTAAACTTTTTACATTTTGAACTTCTTCTCTAAAACCGCTTATCCAATTTCAACCAAATTTGGCACAAAGCATCCTTATGGGAGGGCGAATATAAATTGCAGAAATAAAAGTCCGATCTGTATTCAAAGCGGAGAAAACCTTGAAACTGTAGAAAAAGGGGGGTGCATTTTTAAAAATTTTCTTCTCAAGAACTACCGAGTTAATCTTAACGTAATTTAGCATAAATCATCCTTAGGGAAAGGAAAATATAAATTGCAAAAATTATACGCGATTTCTGTTCCAAATTTGAGATAATTGCGAAAATACTTATAAAGAATGGCTCGTTATTCCATATATCGTAGACTGGCAATTCATTGCGATAGACTGGTCTTATGACAGGCATCGCCAGTCTACCGCATCTCGAAAAGGAGGTTCTTTGTTTGAAGCTGGCAGTTTGTTGTGCAACAGTTCACGTGCGAATATAATCTATGAAACATGGAAATAACATTGGTGCCGATTATTGTGAAGTAAATTGAGGTTAAATATTTCAACGCGTTGTCATTTTCACTTGTGATGTTGGTTTTAGTTTGTTTTCATTTTTTCGTTTCATTTTGCTTTTTAACTTGGGAAACAATCGCCTTGTATTTGGAACATAGACTTCGGTAAATGTTTACCTGCGAAAATGATGAAATCTGATGCATTAACAACGTACTAAAGTGCATTTCCCTCTGTTTTTATTGTTTATTGATTAATTTTCTAATTGTTCCAACAAGGATCAAACAAGTGTGTTGGTGTTAGCTTGTTCGGATTTTCGTTTCGTTTTCATTATTTACGCTTTTAAACCTGGAAACTATCGTCTACAGGTATTTCGTGATTTTTACGTATCAATTCAAACAGATACTGCGGTAAATCAAACAGTTAACTGTTTACCTGCGCAAATTAAGCAAAATCTGATGTAGGGGTACTGAAATACAATTCCTTCTATCGGTAATTCGGCATTTTCTTTTGCGTAATGGTAGATTAATGCAATAGATTTTGTTGAGATGCTCGACATTTTCTCGAGTTTATTCAGTTTAAATAGAGTTTGATATCGCTGACGGAAATATGTAGGTATATACATGTATATATATATATGATTCATTTCGAAAAAATAAATTGTGTTCTTTATTTGTTATAGTGCATGTTTCTTGTGTTTGATTGTTTACAATTTCTATTTACTAACCATATTTGAGTGTTAAGCTTCGAATTATAAGCAAGATACAAAGATTTGCTCACAATTCTATGTTTGTACACAGATCTTAAAAACTAAAGATTAAAAAAGTAAAAAATTTGTCAATATTTATTAAGAAAATGTTCAAAGTCTGTTCTTCCAGAAACCAACTTTAACAACTTATTGTATTGTAAACTTAATCTTTTTAGCTCACCTGAGGGTGGGGCCACAATGGGGGGGGGGGGGGTCGAAGTTTTACATAGGAATATATACAGTATATCTTTAAAAATCTTCTTCTCAGAAACTAATCGGCCAGGAAAGCTGACACTTGTGTGGATGCATCCTCAGGTAGTGTAGATTCATAGCTATGAAAATCAAGACCCCCTGGGGTAGGGTGGGGCCACAATGGGGGATCGAAGTTTTACATAGGAATATATACAGTATATCTTTAAAAATCTGCTTCTCAGAAACAAATCAGCCAGAAAAGCTGACACTTGTGTGGATGCATCCTCAGGTAGTGTAAATTCAAAGTTGTGAAAATCATTTCCCCCGGGGGTAGGGTGGGGCCACAATGGGGAATCGAAGTTTAACATATGAATATATAGAGTAATTCTTCTCAGAAACTAATCAGCCGGCAAAGCTGAAACTTGTGTGGAAGCATCCTCAGGTAGTGCAGATTCAAAGTTGTGAAAATCATGACCCCTGGGGATAGGTTTGGGCCTCAATGGGAGGTCGATGTTTTACATAGGAATAAACAGAGTAAATATTTAAAAATCTTCTTCTCAAAAACTAATCAGCCAGGAAAGCTGAAACTTGTGTGAAAGCATCCTCAGGTTGTGTAGATTCAAGGTTGTGAAAATCATGATCCTCAGGGGTAGGGTGGGGCCACAATGGGGGGGTCAAAGTTTAACAAAGAAATATATAGGGTAAATCTTTAAAAATCTTCTCAGAAACTAATCAGCCAGATGATTCTTTATAATTATTAAGACTTTGGCTCCAGGACAATTCTTTGGCCTCACGAGAAGGTTCAGAGTTTGATGTACGTTTATATCCGATGTATAAACTATTGTTAAGGATCTTTTTGAGAACTGCAATACTCAACATATGACATGACTATAAAATCATCCTGTCAGAAAGGGGACTAATGATTATAAACATAAGAATATCCAGGGGAAAATGGATTTTATTTATACAGGATCTACATGTATTATTGTACATTGTCCAGATAGTTTGTATTATGACTCCATTAAGCTGATTTTATCATACCTATTGTTCCTCAGGTGAGCGATGTGGCCCATGGGCCTCTTGTTCTGATTATTTGGTATGGGCTTTTATGATGTATTGGCATTTTGATCGATGCTGAGAATTGTTGCCCATGCACAAATATTATTTATTTAATTAACTGGTTTTGTTTGAATTCTTATTCTATGAGCATGCAATTTCTGCAGTAAACATTCAGTAGTTAAAAGAGCCCTCATGTATATTCTGTGTTTGTTTCAAATTCAGCTCTCTACCTCATCAGGGACGCATTTGATATATATTCTTGGAACTGCAATTTATGAAATTACTTTAATACATTAAATATGCATAATATGGTTGAAATGTGATAAAATCTACTTATTAATATTATTGGGAATTTACCATCTCTATTGAAATTTGGCCTTCTGGTGAAATTTTCGATTATTTATGGTATATATTTACAGCTATAATTTCTGGAGCAATATAGTAAGATAATAAAGTTACACATTAGCCTGAAAGATAAAATTTCTTTGATACTTTTACTAACGATATTAAATTCCACACCTAGCTAGCTCATGATAGGAGAGGAACTACTTACTGCGTAAAAATTGTGAAAAGCTTATGTTGCAACGTAAAATCAATAATCTAACACTATACAGTATATAGCCTTCTTTTTTCGTTCTTATCTTTCCAGGAAAAATATCCATATTTCCCTGGAGTGAACAGGAGGGAACAAGAAACGTTGCGTCAAGAATCTGGGAGAAAATGAAGGTTCCAGCACGGAGTTTACTTCAGGCGCTGGTGAACGCCTCCGAGAAAAGTGCCAAAATTGCCAGGGTCATCCGAGCAGAGTCCGCGTTACTTGAATTACTGGTTCAGGAGAAAGCTGGGGACCAGAAAAATCGCCGATTTGTTCAGGATTTTAAGACCTTGGCCGATGTGTTAGTGCAGGAAACCGTTAGACACGATCTTAGTGCCCAGGTAAAAAAGATTTTTTATCTGAATTGTATTATAAAGATTCATGCATATCACGTTTTCACATATGCATCAGATTTTTTTTCTTCAATTCTTGCACTATCCAGCTACTTTTTCTTTGACATGCATATTCCCCTATTTCTCTAACAAGCGGTAATCTCGACAATGAAAGTCTCTTTTTCCTGTTTAATTTTTCAACTTTTTTTTAAATTTTAGTCTTGAAAGATATGTGCATGGGAAATTGTATGGTAAATTTAATGAAGCATTCATTGTGTGATTTATTGAATAACATAGGTGATACATTTAGAACCATTTTAACAAGAGCTTGGACTTTGGGTAGGTGTATCAAACAGCAATGTGACATAGGCCTGTCTATTTCATCGCTAGCCCCTCAGCCATGTCTCCTTTTAATCAACAGGATTTATCTGGCTTTTGAGCTAAGACTACTTATTTCACTTGAAACAGACATGTCATTTTGAACTTGTTTGACACAAGAAATAGAGAGCTACATCCTACTGAAAGTCCAAGGTCTTGTTAAAATGGTTCTATATGTGTCAGTGTATTATACTGATCAAAGTACTAAGTGGATGTTCAAAATTAGTTATGATCTCTATAATTGCTTGGGTCTTATGTGATACATTTATTTATGTGTTTTTATTTAGTCCCCTTCCGGTTTTCACTGGAGGGGACTATAGCTTTCCTCTGCATCCGTCAGTCCGTCTGTCCGTCCATCAGTCCATCAGTCTGTCTGTCCCACTTCAGTTTCCCTCAATTTTTTTCTTTATGCGTGTGAGGAATAATATGAAATTTGCTGAACAGCTTCAAAATGTCAAACTACAGATCAAGTTTACACTTTTGTAGCGTCTGGTTGACATATTTTCGAGAAAATTTTTTAATGATCGGGTTCGATATTCTGCATAACAGTGCATTGTTTTCACAATTTCCACAAACCAGTAGGGGACGTGTATTGCTTATGCAATACTCTCAGAATGCTTGTTATACTAATAATTTGATTTTGATCTGAACATATTTTTATTATACAAAATTACAACTGGGATTGGGCACAAGTTCAGAAACTTAGACCGCCCTCTCCCATTATTATACTAATCATAATGTTATACTAAAATCGCCCCAAAAAGCAATTCCAAATTAATACCGTAAATTTCAACTGTGAAAATGAACTTATATCCACTAAAAACTGCATCAGCTTCACTTTTCAAATTGATTCTCTCAAATTTTTCCTCTTAATTTCAATGAACGAAATAATAAGAGAAAAAACTGCAATTAAATTTTGTAGTGTGCTATTACATGTATTTAGTAATTTACTAATAGATGTAATACATTAATGTATGTTGGTTTTAGTTTCCGGGCATTGGCGCCAGTATTTATGGAGAAGAGAGCAACAAATTCACCAATGTTCTAGGCGAGTCAATTTCTGTGCAGGTACTTCAAGACCAAGAAGCCACAGCCCAGCTCTTATGTAGGTATAAAAAAAATACGCAAATATTGATTTTCTCAATGAAATTTACCACTGCATATAATCCCTCATCACTCAGGTAAATGCTTCCCATTTTATGTCACGTAATACAGAATAGGAAGTATGATTTGTGGATTTTTTCACCTTTTTGTTCTGATTTGTCTTTGACATGCAAATAATCCTTGTCAAAGTCCTGCTGTTAGCATAAAACTTTTCATCTCTACTGTGATTCGTCAATACTTTTGAGCATTAAGTTTTGCAGATTTAATGAAAATCAAGTTTCAAGGATACGTAAATTTGTGGACATTTATGATCCTATCAACATGATATGTTATCAGAAATTGACAGACTGACTAATATGTCTGAGGTTCCATACTAAAGTAGCTTTAGGTGTTGCTAAGATGAAGATTAATGCTCACGAACTATAATGAAAGCACACGAATGAGATACAATAAAAATTTATCAGCAGCCAACTCCGATTATTGAAACTTTTTTGGAGGCCCTGTCCATGGGGCCATAAAACTTAGACAAGCTCACTTTTGATCTCAGTTTCACTTTTACAAAAGGAAGATATGGTGGGAAAGGGAGACTGAAATCAAAAGTGAGCTCATCTAAGTTTTGTGGCCCTGGAACCGGGCCCCGTCGTCACCAACTTTCCTCAAGTCAATACTCAGCCTCAAATCTGAGGTTTGACCTCAAATTTATGCACTTTTCTTTAAAGGATTTGAGTTAAGGAATGAGTCGAGGGATTTGAAAATTTTGGTGACGGTGGAGCCAGATATCTTTTGTCCAGAATAATAATGTTGCACTGGTATATTGCCTGTAGGTTCCGTGTTAGATGACAACATGGCTGCTGCCAGGTTGCTGGCCAAGGTTGCTCACGAGGAGGTGCTGGTAGACGCGGGTCCGGAACTGGATGATGTGGATGTAGACCTGGATCTGGAGGATCTCGGAGTCTGGATTGATCCGATTGGTAATACTACAGCTTTCATATTAAGAAAGAGGGCTCGATGGATGTGGCCACTTTAAGAATACATTGTACTGTATACAGGGAAATATTCGCCCCCGTATTATTTTCGTCCCTTTCGCCCTCGTTATCAGCGAGCGAATTTAAGACTGGACGAATTCCTATGTCTCAAACGATATTTCTTTATTCACAATTTTGATTGGGTGAATTTAAGACGGGTGAACTGTTTGCAAGTGAAACAGGGCGAAAATAAACAAGGTGAATATAATCCAGTATACTGTATACAGTAATTCCGCGATTCAAAGATTTACCATCAAATGGCGGGAACATAAAAGCGCGAATGCCGAAATTTCATTTTAGTTTCTGGTTGTTTACATGTGTCCCAAAATTAAAAGCGAGATTTTAAAATTCGCAAGATAGACTTCTCGCGATTTTACGCGGATATTAATTCCTTGCGTTTAATTAGGAATTTACAGTATAAAAGAAGAAGAGCTCTGTAAAGGGATATAGAAAAAATATCCAACTTTTAAAGCTAAAATATTTGGAATTTTCCTTTACTTGATCAAAAAATCATCTCTAAAAATAGAAAGTAGAATTGAACACTGTGAATAATGAGAAGTACCCCTCACAGATTTTAAAATCTCACTTTTATTTTCTGAGAGTTTAGAATTATAAGAAATTAGAATAAAAGTTCCACATTCACGATTTTATATTCTCGTGTTTGATACAAAACAGCGGGATTGCAGAATGAAGTATTCGCATAAAAAAAGGAATCTACAGTGTCTGTGGGATTCTGTAGCAGTAAAACTGTAGATATTAGTAGAAACTTTGAATTTTTCAGATTCCACGGCCCAGTACATTGATGGTCTGTGTGGTATAATCAATGACAAAGGCCTGGTGTCCTGCGGTCTGCAGTGTGTGGTGGTACTCCTGGGCGTCTACAGTAAATCTGCGGGGCTACCCCAGCTAGGGGTCTGTAACCGACCGTTTGCACAGAGCACGGGAGAGAAGTCAGTAGTCTCTACTTTTGACATGATTGTTTAAAAATTTGTTAAAATGTACTAGTTTTGAAAGTGGTATTTGACACTTAGTTACAGCTATGATATTTGCTGATGACAGAATATACTAAAGATTGGAATAAGCTGACAAAATCTTACAGTGCATGAATAACATGTGGACTGTTTTTTTCTATTACCTTAATAGATGGAAAGGGGATTTGATGTGGGGTGTAGCAATAGGAGAGACAAGAGTTTTCTCCCTTCCATCTGAAAAAACCACCAACAACAAACAAAACCTAGTAGTGCTGATGAGTCAGAGTGAAAAACCAGACGTCCAGAAAAAATTCAGAGCCTCGTGTTCTGTCCAACATGCGGCGGGTGCAGGATACAAGCTTCTCTGCGTCAATCAGGGTATCGCGGATGCTTATGTTCTGTCCAAGAGTAGCACCTATATGTGGGATTGCTGTGCCCCCCATGCGATTCTTCTGGCACAAAATGGAGGAGTCATTAGTTACAAGAGTTTATGTGACTTCAATGGTGACCCTTCATCTTGTTCAGAGTTAAGCTTGAACCAGCAGATTACTTATCACCATGACAACCAACCTGGTTCTGGTTCCCAAAGGTGGTGCAACCGAGATGGCATTGTTGCATATTGCTCTTTGGAGGCATTACAAGCAATAATAAAAGCAAACAGAGACAACTAATCCTTCAACCAAGGAAAGACAACTGGTTTTACCATATTTTGCCATATAGATAATTTTACCTTTTTCAAAAAGTAGTGGTATATAGTATGTGTTGTTGTGTGGTAAAAGAAAAAGAATAGGGTATTTATCAACTCCGTGTGAAAAATACTTTTGTGTTTTTAAAAGAGTTCATCTCAATTTCACAAGGTAAATTCCATATATAAGCCTCAATGTTAGAACTGTACATGTTTTTGTTTATGTACTGTTAAATGTTGAAATAGCACTTGCTGTACATACCGGTACCAGTAAATATGGAAATTTTTGTGATAGGGAAGTATTTACAAATTTTGGAAAACTTAAATTAGTGCCAAAAAAAGAAGAAGAAAAAAGCCTAAAAACAATAGATTTAAAAAAAAAACAACAGATTTTGTTATGCACTCTGAACTGTATTGCATTTTGGGAATTCTTTCATTTTTTTTTTTCCTGCAGAAATAACCAGCACAAGCACTTTGTTAACAGTAGAATTGAAAAATGGAATGTCAAGGTCATGTTATTGCTTGTAACAGCAAAAGTGCAAAAAAATTTCTTTAATCTTCAAAGATTAGAGATTATTTTCATGGGTTCCTGACTCTGAGCCAAGGTTATCCAAATCTAAAATTTTGATATTATATTTTAGTAGTGTTGCTGTATGGTTTTTTTCATCAAAGCCCAATTTTTCATGATACAGGGCAAAATAAGTTGTTTGGTTTTTTTTCCCAAACTCAGTTATGTTTGCAATTTCAGTATACCTCTTTTACCATACAGCATTTACTCATGGTGACAATGGTATTCCAGATTTTTGTTTGCAATGAGAAGAAATATTCACATAGAGGTATTGAAAATCTGATTCCTTCGAAGATAACACTCCAGAGTGTAGATTTACAGTTTAGTATTACTCGTTTTTGAAAATAATTAAGGTACGATTTTTGTGTTTACACATGGTCTGCTTTTGTTTATACTCGTACTTTTTTTCCGACTTCTTTTTAAATTTTTATTTTTTTTCCCCCTTGACCAGTATTTAAACCCTCCATTAGGTGTGTAGTTGGTCCATTTCAAAATATATACAACATACATTTATTTACTAACTAGTCATGTAATTAAATCATGTACTTTATTAGTGCAATTTTTCTGCTTTAGTTATATTATTGATTTTAGATTATTCAGTTTTTATGGTGCAAGTTTTGTTCACAAATAAAGTGTTCTCATTACCGTACATGTATATGATACTATGACATCATCATTTGTGATGTCATCAGTTATTTTTTACCTATCATCTGTAACAGGATGGGAGAAATAATGACGGACCAGACCTGGATTGGAACCCGTGCCCCCTGAATCTCTAGTCAGGTGCTCTACCAACTGGGCTATTTGGCACCGGTATTCGAAACCAGTCTGACTGTCACAATTCTATCTGTATTTCAAATGTGTCTATCATTATGTATCAATGTCAAAGACAGTTACTCGCACGTGATAATAAGGAGGCAAGAATTTTTATACCTGAATATATGAAATTTAAGTGGTTTAAATTTTACTACCCCCCCCCCCTCCACATACACGATCTAAATGTTTTTGGTTTTAACCAACCCCAACCCCCCTTTATATAGACATTATTCTTGCATTGATGGCACTTAATTGATAGGTAGGTTTGATGATAAGAATCAGATTTAATAGGTATCTATGTCCATTTAGAGACTAAAAAAATGTGTAGAAAATATTACTCTAACAGTATTTTATTATATGAATACAGTCAATTGGTGATATTTCATAATAATATTGATGTTTATTTATTGTAATAGTATTGATGTATATTGTTGTTGTTTTTGTCTACTATAAGAACGTCAAACATTTTTATCAGTGGTTATATGCAAAGCAAAAGAAAGCATGGCAGTTGCAAATTATTTCATTTTTTTGTTAATTAAGAGTTGTACAGTATCTGTGTTTTGATTTTATGATTAAGGTATTTTGCTGGTGTTCGTGTTGCTACAATGACGGACTCGAGCAAGCCTTGTTTTTTTTTAATACTCGCACAATAGTTGCCATAATATTTTTATCTAATACATGTACTTGTTAATATAACAAAATGATTATAGGCGTAAGGGAGGTAATTCGCAGTGAGAGACTGTGATCTAGCTAGCTTTTAAGGAATAAATAGCTATAAAAGAATATAGTAACTTAATAGAAAAAATTTAAGATGGGGGTATAGAGTAAATGGGAAAGGTAATTGATGAAAGGGGTAATTCTTTATTTTAATATGAAAAGACATAGATGCCTCCTCCTGAGAGAGAAAGAGAGAGAGAGATTTTATTGAATTGCCCTTGTAAATTAGGAAGAGATAGATATAGTCAAAAGAGTAGATAATATTGCTATTAAACTATATAAGATTTTATTGAATTCACATTTGCCAATATACAATATGCATCAAGAATTTTTTTTTTTGTCATTTGATTTTTTTCACTTAATACAATGGGAGCCTTATTAATTTACCAGAAAAATAAATGCATATCAGTGTACCTTGAAAACGTACAAGTAATTACCTCATCATAATGTTATATTTTACAAATTTTAAAAGAATATCATCTACTGTTTTTTAACTATCTTCTTTTTTTAAAAACACTGCCATTGTTGCTCTTATATTGACTTTTTATTTAGCAGAAAATAAATTTAGGAAAAAGTAAAACTTCTTTAAAGTCTGATTTATATAAAAGAGGTTTATACAGAGATTAAAATGAATGTACCATATAAAAACACTTCCTATAGATAACTATAAGGAATCGTTCTTTGAGCATTATGGGATTATAATTTTGGTCAGGGTGTGATCAAATCGAATAAAGCCTGAAGGGCTTTATGAGCGATGTGCATGATCATGCCCTAAATGAAATTATCCCCTCATAATATTCAAAAATTGATTTGTTATTACTCATATTTACATAGTTTTCAGCAATTTTAGAAATATTTGAATATAAATAAGCAAACCCCGCTTGTGCCCCAATTGTAAGTGATTTGAATTTATTGGACTGTATATAGTACAAAATTGATACGTATTGATATCACAGGAAAAGACACTGAAAAATGTAAATATATCCAATTACTGTGATGTATGTCATTTTAATGTAGCTGTAGCTATATATTGCTTGCGTTTTAGCTGTGTAGATGCTTTAGTAATCTATTTATATAAACCATTCGTTTTTGGTAGAATGAATTTTTAAGAAAGATGACAGAAAAATTAAATCCCCTAAGTTAGTGACATCCCATTTAAGCACATTTGGAACGATGTCTCAGTTTATTAAAAGATAGTTTTAACTTTTACTCAATGAAAGATGAAATATGAACATGTACTTAAAACCATTCGCCATGCATATTATGATATATATACAAAGTATACATATATATCCTATTGTATATGTTCCTGTATTTGATATTTTATAATAAAAGTTTATTATATTACAAAACAGGATGTTTTAATTTAAATATCAATATTTATCACTCCACACAAAACTTGCTTATATTGGGAATGAGAAAGTCCCCTTGCATTTCCTATTTTCTGACTTTCAATCTCTGGAAAAAAAAAATAGGGAAGGGTAATTTGCTTCAATTTTAGCCATTAACAAACAAGGCGGATTTTGACACTATTGTAAATATGTCAATGGAAATGCTGACCAAATGAGTTTAAAAGGCCCCAGATTAAACATTGATTGACCCGGCAGGGGTACATTGTGTATTCTAACACTCGCAGACCCTCCCCCCTGTGACACTTTTACACAAAATCACGGCCGTGACAAAGGAGGGGGAAAAACAGAAGGTCGCTAAAGGTATAGTGTAAGATGTTTATTTTGGTTGGATTCTCTCTGGCTTCAGTTTTTTCTTCCTTTGAAAAATAATGCTGTTAAGATTTTTTTTATTTTTAACATTTCATGCAGCGGCGGTTTTATCGATGAAGCTGATAAAAGCGCGCGTTCTGAGATAGAGAATTATTCATCAACACGAACCGACCCAATTATCTCTGCTTCATTTCGGGGGCAAGTGTCAAAGGTCGTTTTTGTTGCATAAAATTTCATTTACCCGAGGGCATCCGTGCAAAGCATGGTAAAAAAAAATTAATGCAAGTTAATTCTGTTTTATTTTAAATCGAAAACAGTGCACACTGCGATTTTACCGCACGTGAGGAAAAGACTTGAACTCACCCCCCCCCCCCTTCCTTTGCGCGCTGACTTGAACCTCTCCAAATCTGAGTTGCTATGGAAACGAGATCATTTTGTAAGTAGGATGTTTACCTGAATCTATTCTGAGCCAACTTCCGAAGGAAACACACACGCGATCGGGGGAGTGTATGTGTATACTTTTATCTAAAAATTTCTATAAAAATCATATACTTATATTAATTTATAGTGTAATTGGAGGCAAGAACAGAATTTTGGGGGATTGCAGAAAATTTTACTTCAAAAAGGTAAGCATTTTAGAATTATTGTGTATTTGGGTGAAAAGTAGCATTTATCCCGTTCACGGTTCACACTTCAAAGAGAAACTCTATATCTCAAACGGGTTATGATATCTTCTCGAGGGGAAAATTCACAGCGTTTCAAGGGATCGATGATTTTAATTAAAAACGTTGCCATCGAGGATTTCTAAAACCTAGAAGTCAATTGACCCCCGTATTCTATCAGTATAGCTTGATCACTTGGGACATATATTGAAGATCGTGTAAATTCAATATCTATACACTGGACACGCATCATAAAGGGATTAGCTTTATCTACCGTTTCCACCGGGGCTCTATTCCACTTGACTTGGTGTCTGATGATAAAATACCCCTCCCGTTTAATAATACGTATGTGCATGTGCGAAGGGGTCGAGGGAATGAAAGGCCTTTGTTTAGATAGAGAAGCGCCCGAGTCTGTCAGTTCCTTTGTTTACTCATGCAGAACATTTAACCCGCTGGGTGCAGTGTGTAAGAGGATGTAGAGATTGGCTTGCATGGAGAAAGGGAGCTTTGATAAAGGAATTAATAACGTGGCAATATTCTCTAGATTTTTAGGTATGTTTGTATGTTAAATAGTTATTGTGCATTGCAACTAGAATGTGATAATTGATGCTTTTTTGTATCTAATAACTGGGTGGTAATATTTTCCTTTCGAAAATTTTTCCTCATGGGGTCTTTAAGCAATGGAAAAAATAAAATAAAAAGATAAATGCTACTGTCTCAATGATTTCTCATGCTCTGTTAATTAACCTTCCATTTTGTAAAACACTATAGAAGTTGTTAAAATTTTGCATCAATGAGCTATGAGGACCAAATTTTCTTCTCTGACCTGAGCTCCCATCTATTTATAGATTACAAATTTTCCTGCACCCTTCCCCCAGGCCCTTCCCCACCTAACTATTAGAAAAATATTAATGTGATGTGTTCTATTTAAAGTATATTATACATTCATTAATTATAGAAATTAAGTTTGAAGCAACTAATGAATTAATTAATGATTCAAAAAGTACTGTGGCATATTCTTTTTTTTATACTGTGTGTATGTACCGTAATAACAACTTAAGAGGGCTCAATGGTAGTGGCCATTTTAAGACTGTAACGATCTCCTTTAGAAGAAGAGTTCTGTATATAAATACATAGGAAAAATAACCAAATTTTAAAATGTACGTAAAATTTATGCTTTTTTTTTTCTTTGCTAAATAATAGTTTATGGGTATATAAACAAATTATATCTGAAAGTTTTTGGTAGATTTGATGGTTAATTTGTTGACCATTGAGCCTCCATAAAATGAAATTGATCTACAACTGGCTTTCCATCTGTGACCAACCTTTTCTCATGTTGATTTTCAGCCTCAAGTCTCAGTATTGACCTCAAACTTTTGCACTTTTCTTTGAATGATAGAAGTTGAGAACTCAATTGATTTTTTTTTTTTTGGTGATGTATTAAGTTGAGAACTCTATTGAGTCCTTTCAATTTTTTGGTGATGTATTAAGTTGAGAACTCTATTGAGTCCTTTAAATTTTTTGGTGAAGTATTAAGTATACTCAGCTTTATATTTCTATCAAAAATTTATCTTTGAGCGATCATTGGTACTTTCAAAGCTACGGATACTATTTGCATCAAGGAGAAAGCGTTAGTTGAAAATTCATGAAAGAGAATTTTATTTAGCTTAATTGATGCTGATTCAATTGACTTCATTGTAAAATAAAGATAGATTAGGTTATTAAATACTGCCAAATGAGACAAGGAAACCAGTGGCAAAAGATGCAAAGAATCCTAGTTCAATTCCCCTGGAGACCATCAAAGCAATTTTTAAGCTTAATTCCTTCAATGTTATTTTTCCCCTGTTTTCTATTTATAAGGAATACTAGTACATAAAATGTTAAATCAGGAATAATTGTCAGATTGGCAGAGGAAGAAAATGTAGGAAACTCGCAATCAATTCCAAGAATGACTATTTTGACTTTCAAATCCGCATTAAAAATTACATCCCTGTATTAAAATAGCCACATTGTTTCTGCATGAGCACTCATACACATTAATTTTGAACTTTATAAGATTTTACAATGCAATATAGTTTTAGCAGGAAAAATTCGCTTTGAATTGATATTATATACTTTTACTCTTCTCAACTCTTCAGAACATTTAGGCAATTGAAAGTCTGCAACCCCATGCACCCACTTGCCCCCTCCCCCCTTCCCCAAGCGTCCTACTGGCTACCTCCTCTCAACCAATATGGGACCCCACCCTACCAAGCTACCCCCCACTCCCCCCCCTTCTTTCCAGCCCCTAATATATATACCTGACCAACCAACCAGTTTTTGGACTTCTTCTCAAACCAACCCTATACACCATATATGTACCTCGCCCCCCTCAACACCCCCCAACCCCCACCCCCCCAAAAAAAAACTTTTCAGATTTCAACTTTTCCAGTAAACCAATGTTAACCCCGAGGCACTCCTTGAGATAAATCATCGGTTCTATAAGTGCCAGAGAAATCCCCACACTGATGTTTTTTCTGACACACACACTGTTCCTCCAGTTTTTCAGATAATGATTGTTTGTTCCTGGCTAGTGACCTGGGGCCTACTGGCAAACATCAATTTCTGAACCCTGGCTGTCAGATTATTAATCACTGCTGGTGGATTACCCCCCATCCCCTCCTTCCCTGACTCCCGCCTTATCTAAACATTACATTGTTTAATGGAAACGTTCTGGTCAGGTGTGTAGTGAGAGAGATGGTATATATTGCCGATTTTCTCAATTACATTGCATTATTTATAAGATGCCACAGAAACCTAGTTTGTTTGAAATTACTTTGAAACTCACTGTAGATAGAGTTTGTTACCTAAGTACTCGCAATACTGATTATTGATACTGTACTATTTGATATCCCTAATTGAATATCTTATATGGCACATCCCCTGACAATGAGTTTGACAATTTATCATTCAATTAAACAATTGTAATGAAGCTAAGAGTCTGAGTGAAAGGAAATGAGTTTATTCTTAGAGAAGAGAGAGAGAGAGGATCGAGAGAGGATCGAAGTAAGGGTTCAAGATTACTACAAGAAAAGATAGAGGATGAGAGCAGAAAAGAGATGAATCCATGAGGAAAATAGAGAATAGACAGAGAGAGAGAGAGAGAAAGGAGAGAGAGAGAGAGTACATCCTGAGAGAAGGAGAAAGAGAAAAAAAAGAGAGAGGGGGTTGCTGGGGAGAGTTGATTCTGATATGAGCGAGGAGATAGAGTTTATCAAAAAGATATAAGATTCTGAGAGAGAGAGAGAGAGAGAGAGACGCAAAATGAAATTCAATATACAGGAAGAAATGAGATGGGTCATTAACCTTTGATTGAGGGAGAGAGAAAGATAGAAGGAAAGGAAGAGAGACATACCTGAAGCCGATTATAATTGCCATAAAAATATTATCAAAGAGATATATATAGAGATATTTTATTCCCCCTATGATTATGTTTAAACACTGTTGAAAAAAACATTGACCCAATTCAGTAGAGGGATGTTCCCATCCTCCCCCCTTTTTTTCTCCCACTGACCTGATTTTCAGTGACCTCAGTGAATGCAGTAATTGTGTCCTCCCCTTTTCAACTTTGAGAAAATGGTGGCAGCTTCCGTACTGATTGATTTATGAGATTTTTCTTCACTATAGGGCAGCATTTAAATGTCAAGTGTGTCTCACCCCATTTGTTCTCCCCAGTGAGACCTTTCCTGACCAGCTAATTGCACCGACTTGATAGATGAGGGTTTCCAGTTTCTCAGCTTGAAGTGAAACCATTTAAAAATCCAAGTGTGTTGACAATGGATTCGGTTACATAACACTTTACATGATAGAGATCCTGTATCAATCAAACGTTTTGTTTGGGTGGTTTTTTTTTTCTCAAATGTTTATTGTGCAATTATCTCTGCTTTCTCAGTTATTCACTCTGTTTGATTTTACTGGTAGTCCCTGAATTTTGAGCTCATTATGTAACTAAAGACCTTGAATTTACGATGGCATGTCTTTTGTATTGGTGTTGAACCTTGTTATAATTATGTTCTACAAATGTTATAGATTAGTGAACCGCAGGTCTCTTGTATGTGATGAATTTCAGCACTGCTGAGGTTAGTTCGAAAACTGCTTGGTATTACACGCATTACTCATCTTTTAATTAGTACTGGTAAATAATCATTTCTGCAATAACTGGAAATCTGTTATCTTAATTGCTGTTTAAGGAGGCTGGATAATCAACAAATTTATCGTGAGATCAACCTTAAATTTTTTTTCAAATTAAGAACTATCACTTGGTCAAGAAACATTTTGAAGTGAAAGCTCTAATTTGTATAGAAACATTTTAACAAGACCTTGGACTTTAGTTGGATGTTGCCATCTATTTGTTGCGTCAAAACAATTTAAAAATGATGCGATTTCAAGCTAAATAAACACCGATTGAGTAGTCTGAACTCAAAAGCCAGACAAATCTTGTTGATTTCACAGAGCTAGGCCTGAGTAGCCAGCAATGAAATAGACAGGCCTACGTCACATTGCTGTTTGACACAACTACCCAAAGTCCAAGCTCTTGTTAAATTGGTTCTATTTTTCTAGGCTCATTCGCTGCTCTTCTTTTGTAGGAAGTTTTATAAATAATTTGGTAATGGCAATGTCCACATAGAGTCTCTTTGATATATTGATGGATAGAACAAAATCATTGAAATGGACCAAGTTTTCCAAACAATTTGTCAAAAGCGGATAAGTTGTGAATTTTAAAAGGGCTGGATGTGATCAAGAAATTAACCATCAGATCTACCTTAAAATTTCGGACGTGATTTTAGCCATAAATTATTAATTTTTTGAGTAAAGGAAAATTCCTAATATTTTTATAAGTTTTTTTTATAAATTCAAAGCTCTTTTTTAAAGGAGGTTGATACACAGTAAAAAAAAATGGCAGGGACCATCCAACCACCTTAATTGATATATAGATCAGCAATGAATTTTGAGATTTTAGTTTATATTGAAGTTGCTGGATGTACACTTGTCCCTATAAGAGTTGACATCATCAAAAACTCGTCTAATTGATTGAAACTTTAAATCCTCAAGGATGGGTAATAACTAAGAAATATGAAAGTAAATGGAATATGTTTATGATTTTTTTTATAATATTGCTTAAGAAGAAATAGGAGTAAATTTGTTCAGGATTTGACGAGAATTCATGGCTTTAGCTTTTTGTCTCTTTAATGCTTTTAAACTTGATGCACCTTTTCAAATTGGTAAAATTATTAACACAGAAAATGCCAAAATGATGTAATATTGTGGTTTTTTTTTAAAGTTTTACTCCAACAGCTCTGCACTTTTGAAAAATCCATTAAAAATTATCTCGTGGAGTTGTATTTAAGAAATGAAGAAGCTCGATCATGCACTTCATGAAATGTTGAACTTGACTGTAAACCTCGGCTTGGGGTAAAATGCTGACGATGGACCCTCCGCTTTGGAGGGTCCAAAGTGGAGGGGGTGGAGCTTGGTGTGTCAATCTTAATTCAGAGTCCGTTTGATCTGTCATTCCATTTTCATCATGCACCTAATAGCTAAAACATATTGGTTGTTTATTAGAAGTTTAAAAGGGGGGGGGGGGGGGGTCCTAACATTTAATGATTTTGGCAACTTCAAATGAACTTTATCAGGATACATAAATTAATCTATGTTTGTGTAACAATTATTGTGAGTCCAGTGAAACTGGAAACAGTTAACTCACCTAATGTTGAGAGATTTATTTTTTTCCCTGAGTAACAAATGTTAATAAATTAATAGATCTAAAAGAACATTATCCATTGACTATCATTATTAATTTCAACAATTACACAGATATAAACTCCAATTTTTATATTCATTGTATTTAATGAGCAAATTTGAATTAGGGAAGGGGAGTTTTTATGTGCCTGTGTTTAAAAGTCATATAAATAAAACAATGTTGTGGCCCATTCTGTTTCTAATAACATAATTGGAATGACAGATCAAACAGACCCTTAATTAAGATTGACACACCAAGCCCCACCCCCTCCACTCTGGACCCTCCAAAATGGAGGGTCCATCGTCAGCATTTTACCCCAAGCCTGTAAACCTCTGACTAAAGCTAAATACACTGGAAGATGCATCGTCGGAAACCCACGGTCGGTCTCGCTTCTCTGGTAAGAGAAGCAAGACCGACCGTGGGTTTCCGACGATGTGGAAGATGGGGAAAAGGGAAACTTGTATGAATGAGATAAAAGTATAAGTCTGTTCCTAAATTGAAATTGGATGTTTTCAATTTTTAAAACAAGCTACAGCCACAGGAAAACAGTTTTAACGGGGCTTTTTTGGCACATTTTTTTTTTCTAGCTTGGCATACATATCAATTAAAAGCAAAATCTTGCCAGATGTTGTAAGGGCTGCTCTCAAAGATCACACTTCAGAATCTTGAAGTGCTTCCCTTTGCCAGATGCCTTTCTAACCTTAAACCTTAAGATACACACCACAAATTAGATTGCTATATTTCTATGGAAACCCATCTTCAAATGATTTTTTGGACTCTCCACATGAAATCTGACTGTTTGGTATAAATTATCAGTTTTCTTTGTTAGTGTGTGTGTGTTTGTAATACATATGGTCTCCCCCTTGCTGTGCTATTGAAACTTGCATAAGAAGATATAATTTAATAGTAGTGGCAGAAGGAGTAAGCATTAATACATGTAGCTAGAGGGTAGTCATTTTTCTCAGTTTCAGGGGGGGGAGGTGTCATTGTTTTTCATTATCTCTGGATGGGTCTTAGTATACATGTGTACACAGATTATGCATAAGTTTTATTTATGATTTGGCTTATGATATAGTTCTGTTCAAATAAAAAATTCTGAAAGGGGAGGGGATTAGCAGAATTGAAGAGGGGAGGGGGGATGATAATAAGAATCATTGTTTATTCTATTCACTGGATAAGTTCCACCAATGTGTCAGGATTCTGCTAAGTTATGATTTATATTCTACGGCATGTTATTCGATTCAGGTAATTGCCGACAATGGGCGCCCACCTGATGTGAATCTATAAAGACTTTGATCGTACTATGTTGTACATGCCAAAAATGTGTTCATTTTAACATACACAAATGTAAAAGATAGATGAAAGGTGAAACAGCATTGCATGCATGCAGTAACTGTTTTTGATCGGCAATTCACACAAATCCTTCAAATACTTGAAAGAAAATTGGTTTTTTTTGTTTTGTTTTTCTGAATTTCCGAATTATTGTGTAGAACTAGCACAAGTTGTACTGTACATGGTTCAAAATCACACTTTTTCAACATACCGGTAATCAATACTGTAAATTCCTAATTAAAAGTGAGGAATTTAATATCCGCCTAAAATCGCAAGATGAACTTTATTTTGCAGACATATGTAAAGAACATGCATCTATGATAAAAATGAGGTGTTTGCGATTTCATGTTCTCGCAATTTGATGGAAAACAATTGAATCGCGGAATTAAGTACTCGCGTAAAATAAGGAATCTACAGTATATCAAATGACCATACCCACAGGGTCTAGACTTGCAAACTTTGATTCAATCATAAACAGTTTTTCTTATATTTGGAAATGAATTGATGCTCACATTTGACAAAAGAATAATGGGTTGAATGTGTCAGGAATCATCAAAAGACTTTGTAAAGTATAAAATTTTTCTTTGGATAAGATGTATGAAAACAGTGAGCTCTTTGTTACAAGTACATTACTGTATAAATAGTTTATTCTGAGTATTCTCTATAGATTATCACATGCAATTTTCTGAGAAGTCATTCCCATGAATGCTTCATTATAAATTTTTTTCCGATTCCATACAACAAGGGTTTTATATTTTGTTCATTGTATATAGCAGGCATGGGGTAATCGTAATCGAGTAATCGTAATCGATTGTAATGATTACTCTTTTTGGAGTAATCGACAGTAATCTGTAATCGAAGAGATTTTCGATTACTTGTAATCGTAATTTAATCGATTACAGCCAAAAAGTTCAGTGTAATTATAATTACTTTTTCGATTACTTTCGATTACTTTTTACATAAACATATTGTGATGCACATATTGTATGAAAAAATGCTCTTCAAGTAATGTTTATAATACATTTTATAAAATATAATTGTTTACATTCATTTTTTATGATTTTCCATTTTCACTTAAAATAAATTAAACTATTGGTTCAAATGTCATTGAGTATATAATCAGATAATCAGTTCACTCAGTCTGTGTTTCACACTTCCTTGCAGAATTTTTTGACTATTTAACCTAGTGTGGCTTAGAAAAATCACTAAGCTACTGACCATTATTTAGAGAGACAGAAAGAGAGGGAGAGAAAGAGAGAGAGGTTATATTTAGTGTCTTTTTTGCCAGAGAAAAAAATAAAAGGGTGTGTAAGTGTCAGTAAGTGTGTTTGTTCTTGCCAGGTAAGAAATGCACAAAGCAGATAATGAGGTGTGACCACCCTAATCACGTTTAGATAATAATTGAAATAGCCCAAACAATGATCTATTAAATCAGAACAATTATAAGCTCCAAACCCAATTCATTCAAATCAATAAGCAAGGTTCCCTCAAAGTTTTTTGGATATTGCCGATGATATTTTCAAAATTATAAAATTTTAATCTAATTCCTATTGTCGAGAAATTATCAATAACAACAGAATGAATATGATGTTAAAGGTGCAAGGTCAAGATTTCATACAAAGTCGTTAACTTCCAAGAAAATACCTTTGTTTTCATAATTTAAATGACTAAGCTCTCTTTATAATTGCTTATGATTTAAATAAACAGTAGAAATTATAAAATGTTATGTTATTAGAATTGAAATATAAAGTCTGAAATTTTCATATCATTCCTATAATGAAAATACATCTTTAATAAAACCAAATTAACTTGAAGAGTTTATATGATATGTTCTGAAGAGGTACATGTATCATGCTCATTTTAATGAATTTTTTTTAAAGTAATCGATTATTAATCGATTACATGTTATAAAGTAATCGATTACAATCGATTACTAGACAAAAATTAGTGTAATCGATTAATAATCCATTACACAAAATTACCCTATGTAATCGATTATTAATCGATTACATTTTTGAGTAATCGTGCCCATGCCTGGTATATAGGATGTAAAGGGAGAGACTTGATCTAATCTATATATACAGTGCATTATGAATTGATGGTTAAGTTTATTTTTTTTTCAGAAGTATTCTATGCTGTTTTTTTCTAATTCTTATTTAATTTCTAATATATATCTGCCATATTTACAGAATACTAAATATGCCAACTTTTATCAGGATGGGATATATTAAATTTTTGGAAAAATTAATCAATTATGTTTAATTATCTGGAATATTTCTTGGTGTGAAGATGTAATGTATTGTTTTTTATTTTCTAAATGGTCATAGAATATATATTATAGTATCAGTAAGCCATCATTAGTACCGGTAAATAAAGTTGCTGCAAAAAATAAGTTCAATGACATCGGAATAAGGCGGAATAAACCTTGGCGACTGAAGTAAAATTTGATATTTTTTTATTTGAATCTTTGCCTCTAATGAGTAGAAGGCTAAATTGGTAGTCAATATGGGTTTTTTTCTCTCTATGCTGCTTTGATATCATATTTAACTTTGATTTTGTAGAGATATTTTTCTGTAAGGTTTTTGTTCTTACGGTACATATAGAAATAAACTTCAGTAAACTTCAGTACCTCAATTGATATAGATATATGTCAAAGTGATTCGAAAATTCCAATTACTATTTTCTTTTTGTATCCCTTAATATTTCAAACCTTGGTAACTCATATTTTAGATGTTAAATTTTCCTGATAACCAAGCTTCACTGCATGTATTTGCTGCAGTTGAACAGAACTTTGATGCTTCATTGAAGAGCATTATATTTACTTAAGGCCAATATAAAGACACTTTGATATATTAAACAGATGTAGAATATCTGGCTTTTTCTTCTCTTTTTTTTTTTCTGTCTATGAAGATGCGTTGAGTTTCAAACAAAGATATATTCCCAGACTGCTGCATGGGGAAAATGTCAAAATAAAAAAGGCTTCATAGAGGTGTAAGTTAGATGGAAGCTTGAAGTTGAAGAACTGCCAGTGTGTGTGCGAAAAACCTACTGTAAATGACATCATATCTGATAGGTTGAAATCAAAGATTCGAATCTGACGGAGATTAAACAGCTCATCGTTCTGAGCTTGTAAGTCGCAGCCAGGGATCTGGATTTGGGTTGGCACGGCTTCAAGAGAATGCTGATAATATTAGCTCAACACTGGGGAAAAATTGCTTTGGGTCAAGGAGGTACATGGATGTTTCTATATGCAGAACAGTTTTGTGCCGCAAAAAAGTGCTGTTTTTGGAATGGATCGTGATCTCAGAGGATTTTGATAAATATTAAGTTAAATGTATCGTCGACTGCTTAAATTTGATTGTTGAATAAGCTGAAGAGACATCTCTCTCTCTCTCTCTCTCTCTCTCTCTCTTGCTCTCTCTCTCTCTCTCTTGCTCTCTCTCTCTCTCTCTCTCTCTCTTTGCCTTTCTCTTTTGAAACTGCAGACCCTGCTCAAAGAATTTAAAGCTCTGCATATCAATTTTCAACCAATGACCCATCATGTTGAATCTCTCTCTCTCTCTCTCTCTCTCTCTCTCTCTCTCTCTCTCTCTCTCTCTTAACCAGTTTTTTACAAGCATTAATGCAGAATTGTTTTGCATTTGATTTCACACACCTGCCAGTTTATTTTATATTGGTTTAACCCTTTGGCACAGTTATGAGCTTTGGATTATGATGTGGAGCCTAAGTCTTTAAAAAGCAGTTAAATTTAGGTCTCAAACATGTTGTGGATTATACGTGTTAAACAAGATGAAGATTTTATGCAACATATAAGACTTGTTTGTGTATTTCTGTAGGTATCATTATACCACCCAGAAAATTTGATTAATGGTGTATAGCTTTTGATCCAAAAATCTTCAGATAGTGATGTCACTGCGTTCATATTTTTTGAGATATAGTTGGCCTAAGCTGCCACAAAGAAAAGTGATGTATGTGCCTAAAGTTTATATGAGTAAATGATATGCTGGGATACCATTTTGTTGCCAGACTCATGTGTTTGACACTGAGGTTCATGATCAAAACAAAAATTAAGTGAGCAATCTTTGAGAAAGTGATATAGAAATATTCCATCTGTTTTCAATTTCTTTACATCCCAACTTTATCTGTGTCATGTTGCATCACTGTATATTTTTTCAAAGGCTTGTTTTTATCAGAGCATGCAGATAATTGGAGGTAGGGACAAGGCATTTTCACATAGTGAGGAAAAGCAGAATATTTCAATTGAATCCTGGTCACTGCACCATATATAGATCAAAGGAAAGAGCATTATGTGTATTAATTCAGATAACAAAAGTATATGCGGAGCCTTAGACGAGGGGATAAAACTAGAGAACCCAGCAATTCAACAGTTGGGTGCTATACCTCTTGGCTTCCCTGAGGGTTGATATCCAGATATCATGTCTGGAGTTTTAACATTTTCCTTAATAATGTGGTGCTCCCCTTGATATCTTATGAGATATAGCCAGATATTTATGAAAACCTTCAATTGAATGCATGTACATTGTACTTTACTGTGCCAGTTTGACTTTAGTTATAAACTAAGTTAATTTTAACCATTTTCTTTTATTTGTAGGTGCACTGAATTGTCCAGTGAAATCTATGATACCGCTACTTTGGAGAATTTATACTAAAGGCATCCACAATGAGTGACTCTGAGCCTTCTGGGAGTTTTTGATCTGACTGGAACAAAAATTTCCAAACTCCTACAGAAATGTGAAACAATCACTGAAGGAACACAACATCTTGTTTGACCTTGTCCTTGACATTTGACCTTTGATCGCCATGAAGTCGTTCTGTGAACTTTCATGTACTCTGTTATTTCTGTGTGGGTGTATGTTTATGTCTGTGGAATGTCAAAAGAAAAACAAAGGTTAGTATATTGTGTCTAAGGAATGAAATTATTTAAATTTCTAATTCATACAAGTATAAACTGGGTTGAGGCTAGATAGTACATGTATAGACTCTTTAATAAACCATGTTAATGATGATGTGATCTGAGCAAAACTTAAAACATTCATTTCCTAATGTATGGACTTAAGCATTCAGATGAAAAATCTTAAAAAATGTAATGTATCTGTGTATATTTTTACTATCTTTTCATGACAGCACCCCGCTGGAAGCCGAAATCCAGGCCGTACAATGGAGACACCATTATCGCAAAATCCTCGGGGAGCAACATAAAGCTAGCCTGCCCTGCTTATGGCTACCCTAAACCGACCACTACATGGTACAAGGAAGATGTGCTGTTTGATGCAAGTCAAAGACCAAAGGTGAGATTGACCATTGATTACATTACATTCAGGACATCTCCTTTAGATGAAGAGAAGGAGATGGCTTTGTTTGGGGGGGGGGGGTCTTGGTCATGTAGTAGAAGAGAATTGAGGAAAGCATTATTTTTAATAAACATTCAATCAAGATATTTTAACCTATATTTTGGAGTAGAAAGGGGACATGTTTGTAGGGGGGATGGGGGTGGGGGTAAGGTTCAGGTTGTAATAAGGTGAGAGATTGGATGGGGGAGCATTAATTTTAAGAAATATGCAACAAGCTACCATCGTCAATCTCAGGAGAAGGAGACTTAAGAGAGGATCGGGGGGGGGGGGGGGTCATGTAGTAAGTTACAGATTGAGGATAGAATAAATTTTTATGAAATGTTCAAGAAGCTTGGTTACCATAGAAGAGGGTTCTGTTATTTCTGTCCTTTGGCATTTTTGTTTACTTATTTTTGTGGGTAATGCAGCCTTATATGATGTACAGGTATGATATAAGTACATGTTCTTTTTAAGAGTACCACGGTACAATTTATTAAATTTGATGCATGATGCAGATTTTTAAAAAAAATGGAAGCAGCTAGCTTTTCATGCAAAGAAACAGTTAAATACAGGAAAATTTAATCTAAAATTCCAATTTTTTATCCATCATGTGCATGGTGTCTGTTTTGGCTAATTTAGTCAATCCCAGTTTCTACAATGGAATGTACATGAAGTCTGTGATCTCTCACCATTAAGCATTAAGTCCTCTCACGTATGGCTGCTATTTAGTTAACTCATGTCTACAACCTCTTCATCCATGTTCTCAAAGCAGTTTCTGTCAACACAATGTAGTCTAACTGCTTTGAATCAGAATTCTGTTTGCACCGTATTGTCAGAAATGGGCGTTTCCAAATAGGTGTTTCCAAGCTGGTATAAAAAAAAATATTCCTGGAATTCGCTTCAAGCTCACCTTGTCTCAATTTCCTGAGGGTTTCCATTCTCTGTGTTGAAATAAACATGAGATGACTGGCAAATCCTCTTTATTTACTTTATCTCACACATCTAAGTCCTAAAAATCTTTTGAACGTGAGTGAAGTGGAAGATCCAAGTGAACACTGACTTCTTCGCTTAGGTTTTTTTTCCTGGATCCTTGGTTGAGGATCAAAATGAGATACTTAACATACATTGGATTAAATCAATTGACGATTGGAGGTGCTCACTGTTAACTTGCTGTTGTTTTACTTTAACAGCTGTGCTTTTATTAAGGCTAGTTATTCGACCTTTTTTTTTTTTTTTTTTTTCTGAGTTTCATGGTTTATTTATTGTGTTAATGTGTTCATCTGAGCTCTCAGAATGACTTTCCTGGCTCATGTATGATTGCTCGATACCAAAAGAATGTATTCAGTCGAGTTATCAGAAGATTCACTATCTCTCTCATTATCAGAGAATGCATTCAATTATGGCTCTCATGGAGCGACTCATAATTGCTCAATGCCAAAAAACAGGGTTCAGTTGAGCTCTCCAGTAACAACTAATGAAAGATATAAACATATCATAAGCTGCTCTTTGCGTTTTGTTTTCCAATTTTTACTTGCTGACTGTATATTGTCAGTTTTTATAAAGTATTTATCCAAAACATGTTTTATTATCAGTTATGTTCAAATTACAAAACTTCTTTAACCTTTAAATACCTGTTTTATCAGGAAATTTGAATAATAAATCACTGAAAAAATTGTTTTATATTTAATACTTTAATTCTCTGAATCCATTTCAAAAATCACAAAAAGTATAAATATACTATATGCAGGGAGGTATTTGCCATTGTTTTATTTTCGCCCCTTTTGCCCTTATTGTCAGCGAGCAACTTTAAGACTGGGTTAATTCCAATGTATCGAATCATATTATATCTCTCTTTAAAATAAAATAAATCTGTTTGCGATTTCAAGATGGGGCAAAACGGTTTGCAAGTGAAGAAGGGTAAAACTACACAGGGTGAAAATAACCCTGTATACAGTATACATGTATTTATGAAATGAAAGCACCAAAAATGAGCACCTGCAGTTATGTTATACAGTATATGATTTACAAGGATAAGAGGCAGTACTGTATATTCCTTATTTTTTGCAAGTACTTCGTTCCACGCTTCCACTGTTTTGTGTCAAATTGCAAAAAATTTAAAATTTCAAGGGCCATTTTTTTGTTAAGAATTTCCTAAAAATTAAAAGCAAGATATGTTAAATTCTGCAAGGGTTGCTTCTCGAGATTTTATGTGAATATTTATTCCTCATGTTTAATTAGGAATCCACAGTATTTCACCATGAAAAAATTAAATGTATGACACGATTCTTTTGTTTCAGACGAAAGCTCGTTATAGTTCCTTGATCCTTAACGATGTTCAGGAGGCGGACAAAGGAAAGTACAAGTGCGTCGTCCAAAACACCGAAGGCAGCATTAACTTCACGTTCATTGTCGATGTTATACGTACGTACCAATAATTATTGGGGGTGGGAGGGGATTTAATTATACATTTATTATATAAATCATATTGATAGAAAGATGAAATAAAAAGCTATGTTAGTTTAAAGCTATAATTATATTAATAGTCAATTTAAAAGCTAAAACATGTTGATTTTTTTTCATTTACTCATAAATAGTTAATTATTTAGTTTAATAGTTTAACAAATCATATCAGAAAATTTAAGGAATATCTGATTGATATAATTTGTTGACCATGCACCTAGCCTCTTTAATTACTGTAAACCAATTTTTATTCGCGGCAACTTTATCTTGCGATTAACTGCTGATAAACTGGTTCGCGACGACAAATGTTCGCGACCAAGCCTTATCCAGACCAGTATTGTAAGTTATAAAAAACTATGGAAAAAGGATTGGTTCGCAGCAAGAAATATTCGCGACAACAAGGTTCTCGTTGACCTCACGAAAAATTCTCACACGCGAATAAAAGTTGGTTTACAGTTTTGTTATACAGATATCAACTGTTCAATATATCTCAATCTCCAATGTTTAGGGACATCTTGGCCTCTGGTGATACAAGAACCAAAGAACGCCACGGTAATGGAGGGTGAGAAGGTGGAGCTCGAATGTCGTGCCCTGAACGACCCAGATGCCACCACGCAGTGGATCAAAAGAAACAGTGACTCGGGCTCAACGAGCGGTGTCGCGCCCAACGAAAATGTAATTACATCATGACAGCAGTTCTGTTTTACCATTTATTGCATTTATATACCGGTACTTTATTACAATGTAGTTTTGTTGCATTGATAATAATTTATTTACAACTTAATCAGGCACTTACATCAGAATGAATGTAGTTGTAGCTGGTTTATATACAGCTTTGAAGGTAAGAAGGAAAGAGGAAGACTCTGGCATCCCTCCCTCACCTAAACCACACAATTAATACATTACGGTTCCAACCCCATCAAATTATTATTCCAAGGGAATCACAAATTATGAATTGTTACTGCATTCAGCCATGGTCATATTTAAGATCAGACGACGCATTCCTCAATTTTAGATAACTTTTTCCAGGAATTTGTTAATGGTTTACTACTACTTGGACAAGCTTTCTTGCAAAAAATTAGGGTACCTTACCTGGCATTTCTGCAAAGTACTAAGAGTATGCAATTTCCTATATAGTCTTCTTAAAAATACACTTGAACTGCTGATATAAAAATAAATACATCTACAGCACAGCTAAATTCACTATATTAGAACTATATCTTTGCCGGGGCGGGGCTTTGAACTCACGACCTCTAGATCATATACGCTTCTTGCAGTGAGTGGCCACAGTTCTAACCACTCGACCATCTAGACATATAACCAAATCCAAGTAAATTTTGATCATTTTTAAAGTAATTATGAAATTAATATTTGTATTGGAACTCTTTATTACGAGGAGATACAAAAAAATTCTTGAGGAACCTTTATATCATTCTACACGCTGCTCATCTCACTTGTAAAACCATGTCAGTTTGAGCAAATATTTTGTTTGTCACTTTCAGTCTCTTCAAAATAATGGTCCAAAACTAGTGATCGAGAGTGCTAAAGTGGAAGACACTGGCAAATACATATGTATGGTGGGTAACTACATTGGAATAAAGTCGGTGGATGTCTGGGTGACGGTTAAACAGACAACCACTACATCAACAACCACCACCACTACAAAACCACCGACTACCACCACCGCTTCTACCACTACCACCACTCCAGCTCCTACCACTACCACAACCACTACCACTGTGGCTACCACCAGTACACCGCAGCCAACCACTACCACCAGTATGGAGGTGATCTACATCGGTCCTATGGTACCGGATACCACAGATGACGAGGATGTGTACGAAGGTAACGTCTTGTTCACTACCATAAGATTTTTTGGTCTCTTTATTGAGATCGTATTTGTAATGCCATAAACTAACTTGGATTGAGGAATTTTTGCTTCTAATGTCTGTTTCTTGGTGAGGATCAAAAGAAATTTTTAGATATGCCCTCAACCTCAGATTGCAGATGTGTATGTGGGTTTTGTACTGAAAATTATTTACTTATAATGGGCAAATTTTTGCCTATTGATTAAGATATCAATAGAGGTTCTTTAAGATATGCCCTCAACATTCTCATATTAAGGATGTAAATGTAATTGTCAATATGAGGTAACATATTTAACATATTAATATTCAATACATTACATAAATGATTGATGAAAATCATTAGTTTTTTTTTAAAGGATGTTGATTTTTTAGTGATCAATTACTAGACTCTCCCTGTACACTATGATGCAGTATTTCTTATCTTAACCTCTTTCTTATAAAAGATGATGAGGGGTTTAATGTGAGCTGAACTTAAATATATTACTGATACATGTATTAATGAAATGGAAGTCGGTGTCTGAGTGGGTATGATTTATCTTCTCTACAAGGAGGAAGTGGAAATGATGTGGAAAAGAAGAAGAAAGACAAGAAAAAGAGAAAGAAGAAGAAGAACAGGAAGAAGAAGAAAAACAGGAAGAATAAGAAGAAGAAGGAGCGACAGCAGGAGAGAGAGAGGAAGCAACAGCAGAGGGAGAAGAAGAGACAGGAGGAGCTGGACCGGATGAATAAGGAGACCGTTCACAAAGGCAATGGTGACTTCCAAGACGTGAATTACCCCCACATCATCCATCCCAACAGTCAGGGTACATTACAGTTATTATTAATGTGGACAGAGAGAGAGAGAGAGAGAGAGAGAGAGAGAGAGAGAGAGAGAGAGAGAGAGAGATTACATCAGTATATGGAGGTGTCTCATACCACTTTAAAGTATGAAGCAAAATGACATTAATTTCTAAATAGTGAGCCATCTTTAAACAGAAAATTTATCATGCTCTTTAAGCTCTTTAAGGGCATGCATATATGTTGAAATGACTGAATTTATAGTTGTTATAAACACTACGTAGATCTTAGATGTGTTCTATTCTGTGTTTTTATCCAATTTAGATCATTTTGAAACATTTGAAAACATTGTCCCAAACCTTTATACAACACCACCCACTGAAGATGACAACGAATTCTTCCCGAACGGAAACATCAATGGTGATCTGGGCGATTCGGATAATACGTTTATCAATGATCGGCTTCCCACCAATAACGATCCGTTCAGCGAATTTCCGGAAGGGCAGCAGCAAGAGGAAGAGGGCATGAGTGCATGGACAATTTACATCATCGTCGGTCTTGTGGCAGGCGGTGTGCTCCTCGTGGGGCTTGTGGCGATAGTGGTGGCGCTTTGTTGTAATCGCATCGAAGATCGCAATGGATACAAACATACCTCAGTGTAAAGTGAAAGTAAACAAATGAAAGTAGAAGAGCGATCGAGGAGAGATCTGCAGTTATAAAGATATATTGATATATAAAACTTGACAAATCTAACAAGGTTGGTTGTTGACTCAATCTCTCTCTTGCAATGACACAAATTTCTGTGCCTCACAATTCAAATCAGTATTGGAAAATTCGAAAGACTGGAAACTTTATACATGTATTATTATGTGTATGCACTGCCCTCACTGCACTGCCGCAAACTATGATTTATTTTGTCTTTGTCAAGCATGCCATTGGGCAAAACAATGTTTTTTGGTTTTTTGTCTCGTTTTTATGATTATTATATCTCATATACTTTATGATTTACCTCTGTATTAAACTTTCGTTTCATTAATTGTCATTTGGTGCATGTTGTTGAATGTCATAAACAGTCTATTTCAGTGCAATAATTTATTAATATGATATTAAGGCATATTTTCTACCCATTCTACTGCAAACACCATGAAAACTCAAAGCATTTTTTTTCTCCCTTCCGACTTTCATTGTAGCTGAACATCATTTTAACATTTATAACTTCATTATAATTCTATTTTACATAGATTTTGATCATGCAAATAAAAAAAATGATATATAACATTTTTATATCATAGGAAATGATCCCAACATGTTGATAAAATAAATGTCCATATTTTGACCAACTTTATGTTTTGGTGCTATTGGAGATTTTATTAATGAATCTTCACTTAGTTAGATATTGTATACACATGTTGGCATCATTAATGTTGAAGATTTGCGCTTCTGGAGGATCAAAAGTTATCTTTCTTTACTAAGGTGCATCTTCCTACTGAATTACTAGTTATTGGAAATGATGACCAGTCCAAAGCAATGAAAGTCTCTGCATTTTACAGTGGTCTACTACATGTATTAGAATTATGTTTTGTAAAAATACTTATTAAATTCCCTTTTGAAATTTTTATTTATAATTTTTTTTTTCAAAGAAAGAGGGTGTTAAAAATGGTGTATATATTGTTTTGAGAGGGAGAAGTAAAGAATTTTTATCCTGCAGTAAGCAGTAATGTACTATAAGCAACGAAATCAGTCAAACTGCAAAATGACGACATTTAAATAAGATGGTGATATTATGATTAAGACCTATTAGAATTCAGGGAGTCCTCATCAAGCACATGGGTTCCACCGCTGCACACATAGAACCATTTTAACAAGAGCTTGGACTTTGGGTAGTTGTGTCAAACAGCAATGTGACGTAGGTCTGTCTATTTCATTGCCGGCCACTCAGCAACGGCTCTTTGAAATCAACAAGACTTGTCTAGCTTTTGAGCTAAGACTACGCAGTCTGTGTATATTTCACTTAAAAACAGTGTCAGTTTCATCTTGTTTTGATGTAAGAAATAGATAGTTACATTCTACCGAAAGTCCAAGGTTTTATTAAAATGGTTCTACTTGATGTGACTCTACATCATGGTGGGAATGTCCCATAAGGAGGGTAAAACCCAATCTCTTTCTCTCGTTTGCTAGACGATTGTTACCTGGGTACAGCCTTAAAATCTGTTTAATTATAACAAACAGTTTGATTGTCCTACAGTTATTATAATTCAGATTTTGTGACCAAATTAGTCTTAGTGTGTGTGTAAGTGTGTGCATAGGAATAGTTTAAGTGCATGTGTGAGTAATTCTTAAGGTACAATGTCAATCTGTAAAGAGAGATAACTTCTTCTAATGTAAATTACATGTACAATAAAACTTTGTACCATTGTACTGTCAACAATATTCGTCAAGATGGAAGGTTGCGGAAATTCTTTGGTTTTCATTTACTGTCCAATTTTTTTTTTTTTGGGGGGGGGGGGGGGGGAGGAGGTGAATAATAATCATAAAAAAAATTCTAATTGATATTAAAAATTTTCTGCTTCTGTAAAATAGAGGGATGATGCAACTTAACCAGTACGAAATGTATGTTTTAGCAGTTATGAAAAGACTTGTGTTGTAACTGTATTATAGGTATCGGAATAACTTAAAGGAAAGTTTTTGCTATTGTATTATGAGTTTATTGTTGTTCATCTTTGATACAAACAATATCCATTCACTGTAATTATGAAGCTTGTCCAATACCTTAATTTCTTTTTACGAATTTCAGACAAAACAACAAAACACCGTTTTATTTTAAATCTCTCTCGAAAATTCTAATTGAATGATCAGTTAACATCAGTTTTAGAAATATATTTATGTTATTTATTTCTTTAATTTATTAAAAGTTATTTTGAGGTTAGTTTGAAACAAATATTGTTCAGTAATATCCTTTCAAGAACAAAAATGTTTAGGATTAGTTTGGAGAATCTTAATACATGTATTAATTATCAACTATATCATAAATCATTTTGTTTTGTAACTTGTCATAATATCTGCATGGCGATGTAGTTTGTCGGATATATCAGACGTATTATAATTTAAAAACATTGACACTTAGTGTACAATATGCTGCTTCTTAAATACCATTTTATTGGTAAAATCAATCTGATACCAATGCCAAGAATCCCCCCCCCCCCCCATCTTGTCATTTGAATGTATAGAAAGTTATTGAGTGTACCGTAATTAGAAAGAGTCCGGTGTTACTACCTTATTGCATGAAGAGGTTTTATATTTACCATAGCAATAACTTTAATACTGACATATACAAATATACTCATTCGATTTTGTCCATATGATATTCACTAATTTTATCCTGTTCTTTATCCATTATATATATTTGAACACTATTCTTTATGTTGTTCATTTCATAGATATCTGAGAAAAAAATTTTAAACCTCAGTTTTGTATTTTGTTGATTTTTATTTTTTTTTTTCTGCCAGAAATCAGTTGTCATCTTAAAGTGTTTGTGGTTTTACATTATTTTTTAGTCAATCAGAAAATTAAAAAGTATTCAAACTGTACATACAATTTTGTGATTTCTTAAGCTGAGTTAGATTTAAGTATATGAAACAGATATCTCAAATACCATGCGTATTGGATATCTCAAATACCATGCATATTGGATATCTCAAATGCCATGCACATTAGATCACTAAAAAAATACCATGCATATAGGATATAAAATTATTTTAAATATCTTTCATAATGAATATTTCAAATACCATGCATATAAGATATCTCAGAGACCTTATATAGTGGATATCTCAGGTGCCATGCATATTGGATATTTTAAATACCTTGCATATTGACTATCTCAAATGCCCTGAACATTGGATGACTTAAATACCATGCATAAAGGATATCTTAAATATCTTGCATAGTGGATATCTCAAATACCATGTATATTAGATATTTCAGATACCCTGTGTAGTGGATATCCCAGACGCCATGCAAATTTGATATCTCAAACAAGGTGTATTGGATATCTTAAATACCATGCCTATAAGATATCTTAAATATCTTTCATAGTGGATATCACAAATACCACGCATATTAGATATATCAGATACTATGCATATTGGATATCTGAAACAATGCATATTGGATATGTTAAATACTTTGCATATTGAATATCTAAAATGCCCTGAACATTGGATGACTTAAATACCATGCATATAGGATATCTGAAATATCTAGCATTGTTGATATCTCAAATACTATGCATTTTAGATATCTGAGATAGCCTTATATAGTGGATATCTCAGATGCAATGTATATTGGATATCTCAAACAATGTATATTAGATATCTTGAATACCATGCATATTGGATAATTCAAATGCCCTGAACATTGGATCACTAAAATACCATGCCTACAGGATATGTTAAATATCTTTCATCGTGGATATCTCAAATACCATGCATATTTGATATCACAGATACCATAGAGTTGATATCTCAGATGTTATGCATATTGGATATCTTAAATACCATGCATATTGGATATCTCAAATGCCATGAGTTTTGGATCACTAAGATACCATACATATAGAATATTTTAAATATCTTTCATTGTGGATATATCAAATACCATGCATATTAGATATCTCAGCTACTCAATATATCGGATATCTCAGATGCCATGTATATTAGATATCTCAGATACCCTATATAGTGGATATCTCAGATGCCATGCATAATAGATATATCTCAAACAATGCATATTGGATATCTTTAAAACCTTGCATATTGAATATCTCAAATGCCCTGAACATAGGATGACTTAAATACCATGCATACAGGATATGTAAAACATCTTTCATACTGGATATCTCAAATACCATGCATATTAGATATCTCAGATACCTTATATAGTGGATATTTCAGATGCCATGCATATTAGATATCTCAGATACCCTATATAGTGGATATCTCAAATACCATGCATATTAGATATCTCAGATACCCTATATAGTGGATATCTCAGATGCCATGCATATTGGATATCTCAAACAATGCATATTGAATATCTTAAATACCTTGCATATTGAATATCTCAAATGCCATGAATCAAGTTTCATGCATATTGACACAATATAACTAAATATCACAAATACTTTACTTTTTATAAATGTCCTTAATCATGAATCTTAGACACCTGTCAGATACTATGCCTATTTTGTAGTAAAAATCTTAGACATCTGTCAGATACCATGCCTATTTTGTAGTAAAAATCTTAGACATCTGTCAGATACCATGCGTATTTTGTAGTATAAATCTTAGACATCTGTCAGAGACTATACCTATTTTGTAGTATAAATAAGGTGCAGTGATCCCATGTTAAGGAAAAAAACTACCACTGTGAACAATTACTGATTTTCCTTTATAAACTTGGCAAATGGCAACAATAATATCTGACTTTGCTTCGCAAGGTATGATGAAGTTGTGTGTAATTCAAAAAGTAATTTATGATTCTCTTTGAAATATGTATATCCCATTAATCAAACTTATTGTGAAAAAACATAGGAATGATGAACCTTAATTTCCCTTGGAGTAGAAAATTTGTGACTGAACAGGGAATCGAACCTTGTACCTTTGCAGTACTAGAGAGAGAGAGAGAGAGAGAGAGAGAGAGAGAGAGAGAGAGAGAGAGAGAGAGAGAGAGAGAGAGAGAGAGAGAGAGAGAGAGAGAGAGAGATTGTAAATGACAATACAGACTAGGAGGCACCGACAATGTCTTCACAAAAATCGGCACTGATTATTGCACCCTGGGCCCAAACGGAAAAAACATCTTCAGATTTATCTTAATTTACAAACAAGATAATAATTAGAATTTGAACTTGAAAGTGCATATGTACGAGCAAAGTTGGTAGGCGCTTACACCATTCTATCAAACGCATTAGTACAAAATCCTGTTTACATAAAAAATTATTGCAATCTGTTAAAAGTCAATCCCTTGTTTTAAATATTTAAATCTGAAAACCAACAGGTACTAGTATTAAAGGCAAAGACTCATGTAAACCGCACAATATTTTTTTTAAAAGTTAAATGCTAAAACAAACGTTTAAATGAGTAAATAAAACTTGTATTGCCCAGCGCGGTGTCTTTGGATTTGAGTTGTGGGTAAATAGATTTCATTGAATTTCACTTGTGGTGATTTATTGGACATCGTAAAAGTCCAGTCTTAGGTATACACTGTGGAGAGGCACCGTAAACTCGAATATCCGCAAATACTTAAAAGACAATCTTTGGTGGACGCAATCACTTCGGACAGCAAAGCCTACTGCTGAAGAAAGACAGAAGAAAGAAAGAGAGAGAGTAAAAAGTCTGAACAACGAAATGCTAGAAAAAATATAATCAATAATTGCTTTAAAAATACTTCATCGGTTTTTTTCCCGCGTTTATTCTATACTCTTCATTGACAAATCGCTGAGATGGACTCAAAAGAAATTGTTTTCCGAAACTTGAACATAAGTTTGAAGCAAAAACATGTGCTTAAAAACATCAGCGGTGTGGCTAAATCGAAGGAGGTACTGGGAGTGTATGGGCCAAAAGGTAAGAAAAATTTGCAAATTTTGGGGTAAACATGTAGCTATGGCGATGTCAAAGTGTTCGCACCCCCCCCCCCCCCCCCCCCAAAAAAAAGGAAAGAATTAGATTTATTTCGAAAATAATCAAAATACAGGGTATATCAATGTATCTAGAGTCATGTGCCTTCTACATTAACTTGTGGTTTTCTAAAACTTTGCGGGAACGCAAAATTCGGGGATTTTGTTGTTGAATTGATTCACGAAATTGTTAACACGAAATCAGAAGTAAAAGGTAGCAATATAGTTAAATGAAGCTGAGAGGAAGGCAACAGCTTACCCATTAGGTTTGATTTTAACTTTAAATATGATTTTTTTTGGGCAATAAACTTTATTTGTTAGTGTAGAAAAAATCCAAATGGTTTCGCTTTTTAATTTGAACATTTTTCTACATCTTTATAAAAAGCTTTCTAAAGGAGGTGAATATAGCCTAAAAATGGCAACGGCCATCTAACCCTCTTAATGCCTATTACAGTTTAAGGGAAACTGTGCCAATTTCGTAACATGAATAAGATTTCATTAAAAAAGAAAGATGTTCTATCTTGTCGCAAGTCCATTCACAATTGAACAGATATAGAAACACACACTACTTAGAAGAAATTTGAGGAAAGGATTGAATTTTCAAAAATAGTTTCCTAGATATATACAAGCTAAATTGAAACGCAACAAATTAATGCAATAGTTTTGAAATTTAAATTGAAAACTTGTAAATGACTGAATGATGATGGTAATATTCTTTGATTAAAAAAATGAAATTCATATTATTTTCTCTAATGTGTAGGTGCTGGGAAAACCACTCTGGTTGAAACTCTTGCAGGGCAACTCAAACCATACATCGGTGACGTTTTATTGAATGGAACTCAAATCGAGCACGCGCAGACGGAAGTGGTTTTGGTGCAGTCTAATGACCTTCATCTGCCATTGTTGAACGTGTTCGAAACACTTAAGGTAAAAGTATGTTTTAAAGATTTAAAGCATATTTGTTAGAATCTGAAATTCAACGAATTGTTGTTGTATATAGGAGAATAATTTGCACGTGGTTTGAGTTCCAGTCAAAGAGAGTTTGCTCTCTAGGTTAATTGCCAGTCATAGTTTTTTTCCTTTTTTTCACTTTTGTATTGTCACTCTCCAATGCATGCAATGCATGTATTATATGTATTATTGTTCAATTGATTGTTATCAACACTGTAAGTTATGCAGTTAAATCAGTGAATACAGAAATTGTCATTGTCACAGTCCCAAGCTCTATCATTCTTAATTAGTGAAATTAAAAGCAGGTCGTCGTGGTGAATTCCCTGGGCCAAAATAAACAAAGTGTTATCAGGCATTGAGTACATGCATTTCCTGTAATATAATTTTAAATACCTACGCATCCTTTGTTGAACTTCCATTTAAGGAAAAATAAAGAGATCATTGCGTCTCAAAATAAATTCATTTGACATTTGCGTGTCAAACTTCGTGGGACGTTTGAGTGAAATGACCACTCAAGTGAATTATTTTACGTGAATTCGCTTGAAAAGCTTTCACGTGAAAATACTGTGGTTTCATCAATATTCAAGGGTATCAATTTTTGTGGATAAAGTGAAAATCACAGTTTCAAGGAAACGTAAATTCGTGGCCAATGACCCTATCAATACAAAATAATAATAAAAATTGCCTTTCAATGAACATTTGATTTCGTGGATCAACTAAACAACGAAATCCACGAAAATTGGTCTTCAACGAATATTGATGAAACCACAGTAGAGTGAAAATCAAAATTCATCTTGACTTTCACACGAATTCCATGTTAATCTTCGTCATGTGATAATGATAATCTCATCACGTACGTGCTCGACCCGATTTCAATTTTACGTGATTTTCATTTTACGTGATTTTCATTTCACGTGTATTGTGCCTTATGTGAAATTCACTCCATAAATCAGTCTGAGGGAAACTATTGGAGATAAAAGCAGCAAGTAAATCTTGTAAACTATCAATAGACAGACAGTCTCTAAACATTGTACGTTTGTTGATAGAATTATCAATCCTCTGTACAAACGAATTCAGTATAAGCAAACCTTTGTTAAATAAGGACGATACGCCACGGCCGCCTGTACAGACGGAAAGGATTACGGCCATTTAAGTGCGTCAGTCTCCTCGAAACGTTTGATTTACAGGGCGCGACAAACGCTTGTAAACTTAGAAAGTCAACAGGATTTAGAGACTTCTTGACCAAATGTTGATTAGTGCTTCACGCTTGTTGTGTTCCTCCGCTACCGTGAGAAATCGACCATGCGAGTCTCGGAGATAAGGCGTTAAGTATTCATAAATGTTTACGATGTACATACAGTATGAATACGGAAACTTTTCGCTCCGATTTTGTTATCTTTGTAGCGTTTATCATACAAGTCGTTGAAGTCAACAACCCATAAAATGAAAAATGTAAATAAAGACATTTTCTTATCTGTATCAATTAAAATGCCATGGTACAATTATTTTTCACATAGTTTTTTACACAATTGCTCTTTGCAAACTCCGGATAGAAACGCGTGCAAAAAGGACTAATTACCTCTTTTACGTTAAATAACGAAACTGTTGACAGTTTAATTTTTTTTTTAGTGTAACAGAGTGGCCGATAGAGCGACCACAAATCTGCTGCACAGTATGAATATGTAACCGTCTTTTTGATATGATTTTTGAAACCATTAAATTATCAGTAAACATTACATTAATGCAAAAGCACAGAGAGTTGGATTCGACTTAAAACGAATTATACAATACCTACAGTATTGAGGTTTTCCGAAGCTCAAATTCATTCCTCTTACCATAATACCACTGCAATTTACTTGGTTTTTGCATGGGCGAAAAAAGTATATGATTTCGTATGAATGTTTATCCACAATTAACGCTTATATGTGCATTAGGTTCACAGAACAATCGGTTGCTTTGCTACTATATCTCTTACATATCCAATAAAAAAAATCAGTCTCACAACAAATCATTTCTAAGATTTGACCGAAAAAAGAGCGGTCGTTACGTTAAGGAGTCTATTCAATTGCTGTTTGATAATGTTTGATAATGATGTAACTAAGAAATGTCAATCCCGAACATTCAAATAAATCTATCAATTTTTTTAACCAATTTCAAAGTAACAAAAGAGATTTTAAAAAATTCGTGAGCAAACACTTTTATTTTTTCAGTACACGGCGTATCTACGACTCACTGAAATCTCTCCCAAGGACCTAGAACTTCGAATACGTCATGTGATTGACTTATGTAATCTTCACGCGTACAAAGACCTAAGTAAGTACCACAGAAAATTGATGAAAAAAATATTACCCTGATGAGGACTCAATTATGACGAAATACATGTGCCAATTTAATTTTTTAAAGATCGTTAGTTTTGCCGTAAACGTATATTCTACGTCATGATTTACTTTACGTTAATATTATACTAAGTAAAATTTTCGAGTTACATGCACCATTTAGTGAAATAAGACATTAATTTAATCCATTGTAGTGATTTAAATATTTTTTTCCGTAGTAGAGCAAGGTTGCTTTTCAAATATTTTTTCCAGTGGTCCAATTTCTTCCTGTTCCTGCACGAAAAAGGACGAGTCTGGCATGTGAGTTACTTCTAAACCCCTCGGTGCTTATCATTGATGTGAGTAAGACTTTGCATGCCATTATGAACAAGACTCCCGGAATCATTTTCGTCTGACTTAAACTTGAATTTACTTATAACAAATTGCTAGATAAAAAAGATATACCATAATTTTTGTATTATACCGTATTTCCGATAATTCATGATCATATACAAAAGTTGTTTTTTTAAATAGGACCCGGTTGATCAAATGGACTTCAAGGATGCTATGGACTTTCTTAGATTATTACGTCATTACGCCGAGAAATATGACAAAATTGTGGTGACGTCATTGGCTGCCGCTCCCAGTGCGTTCTACAGCGTCTGTCATAACCACCTCTTCTTGTACAGCGGCCATGTAAGAATGACAATCATCAAATTCTGAAAATAGAAGTAATTCGTCATTTGAAATTAAACCCCGATTCGATGACCATTTTGATCAAACTGTTTATGACGAACTTCGGTCAAGTAAAATCTGAATTGGTCGAGATCTCCTTACTTCTTCAGACGAAAGATAAAACTTTTTCTCTTTGATTAGATAGCCTTCTATGGCTCTGCAACGGAGCTTCCGAATTTCCTCAATGATTTATGTCTTCCTACGCCACTGGGATACAACCCCGCGGACTACATGCGTGAGTTTCAGTGGATATATGTATATCATCTCAGTATAAGTCAAAATAAAACAATGGCTTAATCTCAAATAATAATTATGAAATTTTTAACGATTTTTCAATAACCTTTACATAACATTTCATGCGACGCATTAGTTGTTTTTTGCAAGTGTAAACAGTCACACAAAAGAACTGAAACGAAATAGTGAAAGTTTACAATGCTAAAGCCAACTCAATGAGAAGTTAGTTACATGAAGTCATCGTAAATTATCTGTGCTAGCAACGATTATATTATTATGACAATAACTTTTATAACAATTCGATCGTCTTTAGTCGAGTTACTGAATGAGAATACCCTGAATGATCGCTCACCAATACAAGAGAAAATCGTACAGGAAATGTACAGGAGAAGGTACATTGATATTAATTTCTAAATTACAACTTTAAATATCAAGATAAGACTGATGTGAATTTTTTAGATATGATAAAATATTATAAATTTAATTCAATAAGTATGTGCTTTTTTGCGGTTAAGCAAAATTAATGAAGATGTGTAGCATATGTTATAATGAGAGAGAGAGAGAGAGAGAGAGAGAGAGAGAGAGAGAGAGAGAGAGAGAGAGAGAGAGAGGGAGAGAGAGAGAGCACTTCTTGTTCAAGGTTTATTCAACTTCGATTTATATTTTAGACAAGAACCCGGATGGGAGTGCAAGTCTTTTATCAACAAATATCCGATTACCTGCCATCACAAACACAGCTCACCGCCCCTTAGCGGACACCATGCAAAGAAATATGATACGACTGTTCATCTCCATCACGGTAGAACATTTTTTGCAAAAACATTATTTTTTGATTGTCTGTTTTCCAGATTGGTTTTAAAGGGGTATAATTGTCTCGGTTTTTTTCCTGTGTGCAATTAATTTGAAAGATTACGCATGGGCATAAACTAGTTTTACTGAATTTGCATCATTATGGATATGCATTGGATATGTATTGGCAATCTCTCACCAGAGGGCGTATTACGCTGCGCTACAACACGCTACAACTATAAGTGGAGCGAAGCAGGAACGATAACTCTGGGTAGAGATTGATGTATTGGTGGATAGAGTACTTGTATTTTTTAAAAGTATAATATGTGAATACATTATTAAATGTTTTTATCCCCATATATATTTTATCTTGTGAGTTTAGATACATAACCAAGATGACACCCTTTAACTTAAAAAGAGAACATTCAAATTTTGCTGACCATCTTCATTACAACCGTTTATTTAATTATATTCTTGATTTGTTTCTACAGACGAAGTTGAAGTTTTGGTGGAAAACTCCACACTCCACCCTAGCGTGTTTTCAACATCGTTTGGTCATCAATTCAACATCCTGCTGTGCAGAAATTTTCACAATGCTCGACGAAGGATCCTAAATCCAATCAGTCTCATTCAAAACTTCTACATTTTAGCAGTTTGTGTTCTAATATGGTGGAGACCGGAAAGGATAGAAACGGAAGTGATGGACCGGATGGGACTTGTACGTCACTTCCTGTTTGCAATAATTTGAATTTCATGGCGTTATTGGCTTTGTTATCTCTCATCTGGTAGGAATTAAATAACAATGAAATAGCAGTTTAGCAAATCATTCTTTGTTGTTTTGTTTCTTTCTTACATCAGGTCGTTCTTTTTTCAGTTTTTCTTTACCGTCGTGCAGTGGGCTTTCTTCGCATTGTTGGATGCTATTTTGACATGTAATTTTCAAATTTGATTTCAAACTTAGAACATATTACTGCCAAAAATAAACAAATAATATACTATGAGCACGTTTTGTTAAAGAGTACATCCATTTTTTGTCGACTTGAACATATAATAAATACGATCTATCTAATAAATAGGACTGAAATTTCGAATTAAAATTGTTCATACTAGTAGAATGATTAAAAATAAAATTAAAAAACGTTAACATTAATTTAAATTGAACAAAATGTCGATGTTCTTGCAGTTCCCAAGGAAATCAAGGTCATTAACCATGAGCGGAAGTTTCGCCATTATCGTCTGTCTGCTTTCTGTCTGTCCAAGTTTCTGAGTGAGATTCCGCTGGCCATCATACAGCCCTGCGTGTATGTGTCGGTCATCTACTGGGTCGCCAATCTCAATGGCGTCTACGCCTTCCTAGCCTCGACTGGGGTCCTCATTGTAGACGTGTTGGCGGCGCAGGTTTGTAATCCTTCATCATAGGTTTGTAATCCTTCATCGTAGGTTTGTAATCCTTCATCGTAGGTTGTAATCCTTCATTGTAGGTTTGTAATCCTTCACCATCAACACGGTTTCCATTTAGTGAACAATTAAAAATGAGTTCAAAAAGCTTTCAAAAATTTTTATTATAAAAGAAGTATTCGTAAAATAGAAAAATAAACCTTTTTATGAATTTTTTCTTTCGACTGCTTTGACAGAGTATTGGAGTATTCATTGGGTCGGCCCTTCAACCTCCTTGGACAGTAATGATTGTCTCCCTTGGATTGCTCTCTATGATGTTATGGGGTAGGATAGGTTGATCCTTTAATTTAATTTCTTTTCGTTGACTATTATAAAGCAGCAATACAACGATGCAAAATTGCCAAATTTATTCAACATACTGATTAAAATTAGAAGAACTCGCATTGCCGAGTTGCTTTTTTGAAGACATTTAGACAAAATGAATTTTGTTATCTACATATTGTCTGTAGGTGGCGCTTTTAATACTCCTCCATCTTGGTTGAGTTGGGGAAAATATGCGTCGTTTTTCTTTTACGGACTACAGGCTTTAATTGCCCTTGAATTCAAGGACGCTCCACCAATCAAGTAAGTACCCGCCACTTATACATGTACATGTACACAAATCAAGTAAGTACCCGATACTAGTATCTGTACACAAGTCAAGTTAGTACCCGATACTAGTACATGTACAAAAATCAAGTAAGTACCCGTCACTAGTACAAATTTAGATCAGGTTTATTGCCTACAACTACATATTGCAGGTAATTAATTTATTTTAGTTCATGATTTCAAAACAGTTTATGGACCCCTTCACCTTCAAAATTCGTGCAGGATTTTAGATGATGTATGAATGATTGTACATGTAGAAAAATTATTTTGATACAATAATCATATGTGTATTTTTAAATAAATGAAACCTTAGTTTTAACATTATTGGCCTTTACTATGATATACATTTTCTATGCTCTGTGTAAGGTAATTTCAGAATTTCTTTCTAATTGTATCAATTTATAGTTGATTTAGTAAATTCGCTTTTAGAAAACCAAATTCTCTTTAATATTGATGCACAACAAATGATGATAAAACCACAAAATATAAGCATTTTCTACTGTGTTTCAATACAGATGTTCACCAAACAGCACACTTCCGGTTTGCAATATGGTTAACCCAAACACCAACCGGACCGTGCAGGAATTTGATTCTGACGTCATTCTAATGGTGCAAAAAATCACGTGGCCAGTTTGGCAATACGTCACTGTGTTGCTGGTTATATTGGTGGTCACACGAATTCTCTGGTACATCGTGATGAGAAGGCAGAAACTGCACTGGCACTTATGAGAGAGAGAGAGAGAGAGAGAGAGAGAGAGAGAGAGAGAGAGAGAGAGAGAGAGAGAGAGAGAGATTTCACAATGTACTGTGTATATCAGATGTCCCTTTTGTTACTTTATTTAGACATTAAATCTACTTAAAAATGGAATGTAAAAGAAATCAATTCTGTGTTGCTTTATATAGTATGACTCTTATCTTCAATGCGGAAATAGGTGAATTTATTATATCTTGTTTCACACGGAAGATTCTGTCGGAAATAAAGTCTACTTTTACGGCACCTTCACCCCACACAATGGACTTACAGACTTCTTATTAGGTAAATGCATTCATTTATAATGCACTCCCTTGCCTTTTATCAAGTTTAGAAATAAGGTCAGACTTTTCGAATCATGTATAAAGACCCAATCAAAGCGTAGTTAACAGACTGCACAATTGTCCATTTTGAAAAGTGTTTAGGTTATTTCTCAGCAAAATATCATGATGGCCGTTACTGAAACCTTGCTGTGCATGATGTCAGCAGTATTCGCAACAGGTCTTTTGATGCTGTGTGATTCTGCCGTGGTTAAAACTCGATCACCTTTATACCATATGAATTATGTCACCTATCCACCCAGTACAACTCTGCTAACTGGAACACTTTATTATTTTGGCACCTATCCTACCATGCCAACTCTACAAAACTACTGTATTCGCGACGGGAAGAGGTACTCGGTGGGATAATCTATTCATACCAACCCTTGTGCTTACTGTTTCTGTACAGTAGGAGGATATATTTCCTGTCGGAACTATGATTGCAATATGCAGTACCCTTGGTGTGATGACTTCTATTTTGAAAACCCAGACGACTGTTGTGTGAGATGTCCAATAGGTAAGTCAGGCAAAGATCCAGAGACGGAGGAGTCAGGGGTTTCCTTTCGAGGATGTTAACTTAGTAGTTCCAGGATCTATGATTTAATACTTTGACTCTAAAACTTTGGGACCAAATTTGATTTGGTATATAATATTATACATAATTTCTTACAGCCAAATAGTATATGAAAAGGTTTTAGAAAATGGCCGACTTTTACATATCATCGCCAAGCATCTAAATAATTTAATGACATGACCTATTTTTCCATCCAATGACCATTCGCTAAATACTATATTAAGTGATGCTTTCAATCATAACTTCACAGCAACGTCAAATTTTCTATTGACAGCTTAGAGAGCCGTAAACAAAAGCGAGATATGTTTGATTGGCGCAGAACATTTGATTAACCAATGAAAAAGTGGGTTACGTTCTAAGTAAGTTAGATCATATCTATATAAGAAAAATTCCGGCGATTAAGAAGGGGCTTGGTCGTTTTGTTCCTTCCACCTTCCTAATCGCTAAAGGTTTAGTATGATCTAACTATTATTACAAAAAGTGATGCTTTTAATCGTAAAAAAAATTGCATAGACAGAAACTTTTCAATGGAAGACTTTTATTATTAAAACAAGAAGAAAAGAGAGAAATAATATGATTGGCGCAAAACTATGGCTTAACATATGGATAATTGGGTTTTGTTCTGTGGGTTATATCACTTTGCTTCCTAAATTCTTCTTTAGTTTCTAAAATTTTACTTAATAAGAATCAGATCTTACCATTTTTCAAGGCAAGGTGTATTGAAATTGACTTCACTGAAAGCGTAAAGTTATAAGCGTGTTTTCTGTAGCATTTTATTATTCGGGTTTCGCTGAATTATCATTTTATCATTTTTGTTTTTAAAAACTCAGGCTACAACTGTACAGCCCCAGATGGGGAGTTCGTGCAATACAAAGAACTATACTATTTGAACAACGAAGAGGTGTGTCATTGTCTGGGCAGGAAACCAAATGAAACCGCTGTGTGTAAACCAGTCAATCCTTCTACAAAACATGCTCCAATTATTGAATGACAACTATAACATTTTTGAATAAAATTAATTATTATATTAAAGCGAGTTATTATACATGTATGATAATACAATCACTCACCACTGTCTAAAATTGTCAAAAAGGTGTAGTAATTTACGGTAAAGGAATATTTATTTTTTCAGATATAAATAACATATCTGAACATGTTTTGCTTCGCGCATTAAATTTTTAAATGTATCTTGGGTGAAAAATTAAGCCATCTTGCAAGCAAAATAATGTAACAATGATGATTGGTAGTAACTTACTTGTTAATTTATAAAGTATTGGAGTTTCAAACGATTCATAATTGCATGTCATTCTTACTAATGATTCGCTCTACTTTTTTTTAAGTTAAATTAATGTTTGTTAAATAAACTAGAGGTACTGTGAGCAAGCTCACAATTGATACCCCCCGCTAAGATTAAAATCTGGATGAATCTATTTCACCGTCCATTTTCTATAAATAACAACTGCTTTTTTTTTTTAAACTCTTTGTCATAAGCAATATTTTGTGAAGAAAGAATTTAACATTCAATGCTTCTCCATAAGAAAGACAATGACCGGACATAAATTTTGCACTTTTTCTGCCAGTGACCTTGACAATGCCCAAATGACCTTAGGTCAAGGTCATGACACACCCATTGGTCCTAAGCAATATTTGTGTGAAGTTAGAACATTCAATGCTTCTCCATAAGAAAGATAATGACCGGACACGAATTTTGCACTATTTTTCCCAACGACCTTGACCTTGCCCAAATGACCTTGGGTCAAGGTCATGACATACCCTTAGGTCATAAGCAATCTTTGTGTGAATGAAGAACTTCCAATGTTATTCCATAACAAATATATGGACGGGACACAAATTTTGCACCTTTTCTGCCAGTGACCTAGACCCAAATGACCTTGGGTCAAGGTCATGACACATCCTTATGGCATAGGCAATCTTTGTGTGAAGTATGAACTTCCAATAACTCTCCATAAGAAAGATATGGACTGGACACGAATTTTGTATTTTTTCTGCCAGTGACCTATACCTTGCCCAAATGACCTTGGTTTAAGGTCATGACACACCCTTAGGTCATAAGCAATCTTTGTGTGAAGTAAGAACTGCCATTAATTCTCCATAAGAAAGATATGAACTGGACACGAACTTTGTAGTTTTTCAGCCAGTGACCTTGACCTTGCCCGAATGACCTAGGGTCAAGGTCATGACACACCCTTAGGTCATAAGCAATCTTTGTGTGAAGTAAGAACTTCCAATAATTCTCCATAAGAAAGATATGGACCGGACACGATTGCACAGACAGACGGACGGAAAGACGGACGGACAGACGGACAAGGTGATTCCTATATACCCCCACCCCCAAACTTCGTTTGCGGGGGGTATAAATATCTAAATATTTCTAAGTATTGTCATATGTAAAATCATTTTCTACATTGGCACTAAGGAAAATGAACGCTAGTTAAATGAAAATATTCATCTATAGGATATAATAGTTCGGCGAACCGTACGCGCATAATTTATGCGCATGTAACAATTCGGTGTGTTACCCGTTGCCAAGTGTGTTGTTAACGCTGAGGGTAAAAGGATTATCAGCTGCGTGTAAACCAATCAGATATCAGTATTTAACATGAAAGTATGATAATATATAATATATAAATTATATTTCGTTTCTATACTCTCATGATATTGATGTCGCATGCTGCTTATTCAAGCGTAAAAGCGTAAAAGTTGATCAGCAAAATGCAATACTATGATATGATGCGCTACGTTTAAAGAAATTGATGTTTATGCAGCTTGGAGTAGATTTTATTATTTGCAACAAGAAGTATGAGAAAATCAAAACCTCAATTTTTAAAACCACTTCTGAGCAGTTTTGTTTTGTTTACAAGATTATTAAAAGAGCTGGATGGCCGTGGCCATTTTTAGATCAAAAAAGGATAAACTGTGAGTAGAGCTATATGGAAAAAAGATTTTACAGCTTTGAAGAAAATTTGATTTTTTTGTACTAAAAATGAATTATTCATGTAGCTTTAACGAGGCCGAAAACAGATCGCGCAGCGTTTTATTTGTATTGTGACGTCATCTTTTCGCTTGGTTGACGCCATGGCGTGATAGTTTCAACTGCAGATATTCAGCGTAATTTTTTGAAAATAGCTCGTTTGATGCGTAAAATTGATATTATATTGTGGAATAAACATAAATGTCTCGAAGTATAAGCTTTATTTGAGCTCGGGTCGAAAATGTGACGAGTGTTCAGCAAGCCTATCCCTCTGTCACGATTTCTTAACCCGCCTAAATATAGCTTAATTTCTATATTTCAAGACAGTAACCATGTATTCTATATCAATGACCCTTAATATGTGATGTTATATATTTATTCATTATTCATATGTCTGAATGTTTTAATTATACTATAAAGATCACCATTTCCGCCTAATGTCAAATAAACAAAATAGCCATTTTCTGACAAATCCGGGAAATTGGGCATACAAAAACAACTTTGATAAGACCCCTGGAACAAACCAGGAGGTAAAAGGTTTTTTTTTAATTGACCATTTGATGTCTTTTAGCCAATAACTCTAATGTGTAGGACAGAAAAAGAAATCTCTAGGGCAGAAGTTGTAAAAAAAATATGCAAAATTGATACACAAATGATATCAAACATCCTTAAAGGTCCTATGTTAAAAATTAACAAACTTTGAGATGACCCCTTTAACAAACAGTGTGGTAAATGTGTTTTTTTTAATCTTAAAATAATGATTATATAAGTAGAAATTCATGTAAAAAATTTCATTCAAAAATCTAGGGCAGAACAAATTAGACCCGGCATCCTTAAAAACCATTTCTACAAATTTAAGGTACATCTGTTGACTAATTTGTTGACCACTTGGCCTCTTTTTATTAAATGCAGATTTGCATTTGGGGTACAAGTCTTTTCATAGCTTTTATATGACACCGGGTTAATTTTTTAAAAGATCTGCTTCAACCATTGTTCTTTTCACACCCAATAATATATCTAAAGTTAACTGATGACGCTTATACAAGACGCCTGTTTTAATAGTTAAAAGTAAATTTTACGACTTTTGCTGTGAAATGATTCACCTTTACCAATATGTGTTATTAATAGGAGTAAGGATTAAAAACAGCATATGTAAAAGAATAATTAAGCTTCATATGTATTAAGTAAATAATGGGATAGCTAAGTCGAATACTCAGGGGCTAAAATCGAGCACAGTATTAGTTTAAAAGTTAGTGGTTTTTTTTAATTCTAATGATGCTACTGTCACATACAACATCACAACGAATATGTGAAACTTTAATTATCTTTGCTAATTGTATTTCGTTTCAAAATTGTTCGTAAATTATTTGAATCAATATCTTTCACCAAATAATCTGATATTTCTTCTCGAATATGTGTCTAAATGTGTTCGGAAAAAAATTCATCATTCCAAAACCAGCTACAAGTTTTACCTCTTTGTACTTTTAATTTAAAACATTTTGAAGAACTTACGCGGCAGGCAAAAATTATGACGTAATGCACATAAAATTAGGTGGAAATCCATACTCACACGTACTCGTTCACGTCTAAATGCCTTACCCCTCTAATAATTTTGCATTCAAATAGAAAAAGTAGGAGTTACATCAGCTACTTAATACAGTATAATTCTTATCTATTTTAAATGCGCGAATATGTGCCTCCACTTGATTTACCAGTAACTGACATTTTGTCGTGAATAAGGACCACTGCTTCTGCAACTACACCTCCACACCTCCACACCTCAGCACATTGGAGTGGTGGACTTATTCCGGGATGTCATTAATGAAGAGGGGGGGGATCAGCGGTACAAGAACGCTACCAAGGGGAACTCCTGACTGGACGGGAGCATTGTTGTAGCTCTTCCCATCTACCAATACAGGCTGGCTCCTTCCACTGAGGAAGTCCCTGATCCATTGTAGTGTGGACCCTCTAACTCCATAATACTGTGTCTTATAAAGTAATCTCTCGTGTGATACTTAATCAAAGGCTGTGGGGAAAGTCCAGAAGGATAAGGTCTGTTTGGTTTTCGAGATCCATACTCTTTGGCAAGGTCATGGACTGTCAGAATCAGCTGAGACTCGCATGATTTCCGTGTTGAGCATCAGCGAGTAATCCATGCTGTTCCAGATATTTTGAGATGCTACTGCATATTATATGCTCTAGGATCTTGCATGTAACTACTGTACTTGAAACAGTCTGTAACTGCCAGCTTTAAACTTGTCTCCATTTTTGAAGATTGGAACTATATTTGCATCTATCCAGTCTGCTGGTAGTTTTCCTTATCTTAATAAAGGCCCGGAAGAATGTTGTAAACATAAGAGCTAAGTTTTCTGCTTGTTCCTTAGTAAGTTGAGTTGGTATTTCATCTGGGCCACTTGCTTTTTGGATGTTCAAGTTACCTAGCAGTTTACACACTCCGTTATCTGTCACTGTCATGTTATCCATGGCAGGGTGTAGACTTGGTCCTTTGTCTGGAATAGTGCTCACATCTTCGTCGCTGTTTAAAAATTAAGGAGAACTGTTGGTTTAAGATATTCACCTTGGACTTGCTGTCTGACTATGTTGGCTAGGCCTCTGTGTCTCTGAGTGGTGCAACTCCCGTTGTTTAACATCTTTTGCTCTTTATGAAGCTCCAGAATCGTTTTGGGTTAGTCGTTAAGTCACGGCTGAATATATCTTCAGTATAGTCCTTATAAGTTTTTTTTGACATTCTTTTTCTGTTAGTTTATTAGACGTTGGTATCTTTTGATGTCCGCCTTATTTTTGGTGCTCCGTGCTTTAATAAAGCACCTTTCTTTTTTCTTGAAATCTTTATCTTTTGTTATCTTTTCTTGGTTGAATCTTGTTGACGAGAGTTTTAATGGTACACTATCCTTTAAGATCTTCAGTAAATTCAATTTAATGAAGTCCAACATATCCTGGATAGGGCTCTTTCGAGTGGAAATTGGTGTTCATGCTTCTCGTCATTTTTTCCAATTTGCTATGATTTGCCTTTTTCCACAAGTATATTTTGTGCCGTGTTGGCTTTTAGATCTTTGCTGTGATTATTTGAATTACAAGTGTACCTGAAGTTTTGTTATTGCAAAGTATTATAAGATAAAACAAAATAATAACAAACAATTTTTTTCTTCATTGTTGTTAGAAATAAATTAGTTATCTATAGGATGATATTTCAATGTGGAATCTGTGTCAATTGGTTTGAACTGGGGGTGGATCAACATCGGAAGTGACGTAATCATTACGGAATGCTGGGAACCTGATATGTGCAGACAGCCGTGAAGGAGGTCCACTGGTGAGTGTCACACTGACAGGAAGCGTAGCTGTTCAGATGGTAGGTCTCCCCGGCTTTGACAATATGCCCGTCTGGAGCTTTGCAGGTGTAACCTGTCAACAATGCAATTGAATGAAAAGATTAACCATTACTCTGAAATTACAAAGACATTGCATGACCATGCGCGGATCCAGAAAATTTTCCAGATGGAGGGGGTCCATGTAGGTAATTGTTTACAGAGTGGAGGTGTTGGGGTGCAGAAAGTCTTTTTTCTGAAGATTAACTATATAAATTTTAAACGAATTGAACTGTTATAATTTTCTTACACCCTATTCCTCCGTCTTCTTGATCCGCGAATGGTGACAACGTAAAATGTAGAATATTGTATGGCCGTAGATTAAGTCCGGGGTTCGTGCTTATTGAGGCTTTTCGTCTGTGATTGTATAATGGAAAAGCAGATTATTCGGCAAACTATCACGGAATGAATCTCTGAATTTTATCTTAATCACTATTACAACGCACTTTGATAAAATTACGCACTTTGAAATTTTTTTCAAAGTGCTTAATATTTTCGAAGTGCGTTGCCACATACCATATACCCTTCAATTAGGATAAATATAGTCACAAATATAGTCACGTGCTTCATTAGTTTCTGTAATCATTGTGCGTCTATTATAGTTTGATTTTAACATACTAGTTGGACTGTATAAAACTTAACACCTGTAATAACTAATGCTAGACAACATATAACATTGACTTGACAAATAGTCCGACCACCACTTTGTAACTAACGAATTTTCATTTTTTTAAAAATGTAAATGAAATCGATTTTTGTGCGGCAATACTTGCAATTTTCTAACAAAAAACCCAGAATGCAAAATTATAAAAAAAACTAATTTGTTAGACAATATCTCAAGTTTTAGCACACTAACAAATGAAGAGAAAATAATCCTAAATATATAAAAGGGGTTTGTATTGCATTCTACAAATCAGAAGAATTGAATAAAATTATTTTTAATGACTTATGAGCTTACAACTTCTCATTATGTCATAGATATTATAGAAAATAATCTAAAACAGGTATTTTAATCATATTTTAAGTTAAATGTTTCATATGACCGCCAAATAATACTTGATACGATATATATATATATATATATATATATATTGCGCTGGGTCATTTTGGCAACGCAAAAGCAAATTATCATAACTTACTGGCAACAGATACAACAATAAAACTAGATACAGCCCTTAGAGCCTGCTTATTCAATATTTACCGTTGGGGCACCTGGGGCAACATTGATCCTTTTCAATTACGGGGTCCGCACATAGGGTATGTAAACAAGGAATAGTAAAGCACATCGCCTCTCCACTGGTGGTGCACTGACAGCGTTCACAGGGGGTGGGGTTAAACCACACCGAGGGGTAATAGGTACCACGATAGTTACATCCTGGGGCTGGGGTTGGGGACAACCTCAGAGAAATTAACGAGTCGCATATAGCGTAACTCAGGAAGAGTGCAAGAACGGCGAGTCTTATCATAGTGGTCTAATGGTATGGAGGATAACAGTGAAAGATTTATCCTTATCAAGCTGAGGAGTAGTTCTATGGTATGATAATTGAACGCCTCGACAACAGGTCTTATTTTACAACATTAATTTCATTTTCAATATTTGTGTTGTGCTTGTATCATTGTGTGGCACGATTTATCTTCTATTATGAATATTCCTGAATATCATAATATATATTATTTTACATGTGAATGTAGCCTTACATCATTTAGTTAATACATGCTTATCTACATTTATATGGATATTAAAAGAAAGAACTTGTTGCATTGTTTAGTTCAATCCTTATCTTTAATGCGGAAATAGGCCAATCTAACTTGACTTACCAGGAACATTTTGTAGGAAATAGTCTAATTTACTACACCTACACCACCACACAATCAACTTATGGACTAACACTGGAGTCCTTTATTTAAAAAAACCCACATTACAGTGCACTCTTATCAAACCAAGAAATAAAGTCCGAATTTTCAAATCATATATCAAGACACATCTAAAATTAGTTAAAGCATACTGGTACTGTACCAGTTATCGGCTAAGACCAGTAATCGGCTAAACTGAGCGTTCGGGTTTATAGCATGCGACTATCCGAGATTTTTAAATTCAGTCGTCTGTTTCGAATAAAGAAAAGTAAGTTTGCTTGAAAACTTCCTTGAATATGTTTTAAACATGAGCTTTAACTATCATTGTTTACCGCTGATTTAAATCTTTGCACTTTCAGCAGTGGGGGAAGTGACGTAATAAGTTAAAAATAGAATATGACCTCTTTGTGATACGTTATTATATCCTTTCTTTGATTTGACATATAATATCAATACATATTAAATTTCTCAACAATAGGAATTCACTAAATTCTGAAGGATTCATGAGGCAGTTGAACGCCTGATTGCACAATTATGTATGGAACAGCATACGTTTTTATGTATTACCGTATGATGATAAACGGATAATTTTATGAGATTTGTTTATGTATAATAACCCCCACGACCTATAGGCTGACCCTGCAAGGGACATAATTCAATTTTCACTTTGTAGAATATGAAATCAACAGGTAAAGGAATTTTACTGGGTTATTATCACGAAGCCGATAACTGGTACAGTAAATCGTAAAAACTCGGCAAATTCGGAGCGTGCTAAATAGCACAAAAACAATATGTTTGGGTTCTAAATTGTGATAAATTCTAACAGATTGATAAATAAGGAGTTCACCATTCAAAGTATGTCAAGTTTTATTCAAATATATCAAGAAATAAGGAAACACGAAAAGAAAACGTGAAATTATAGCCGATAACTGGTACAGTGCCAGTATAGTATTGTTTATACTTGGAAAGTGTTTAGGGAGTTTCTCTGCAAAATCTTATGATGTTTGTTCCTAAAACCTTGTTTTGTATGATGTCAGTAATCTCAGCAACATGTCTTGATGCCGTGCGATTCTGCCTTGGTTAAAACTCGAACACCTTTATATCATATGAATTATGTTACCTATCTACCCAGTACAGCTCTGCTAACTGGAAGACCCTATAATTTTGTCACATATCCTCCATCCAACTCGGCCAAACTACTGCATTCACTAAGGAAAGAGGTACTCGGTGAGAGAATCTATCCACACCTACCCTTGTACTATCTTTTTATGTGCTTTTGGAGTAGCTGTGTCGTTAGGAGAGGACTTTTACTACCAGAAATATGAATGCATGATCAGTACCCTTGGTGTGATGACTTCTAATTTGAAAACACAGACGACTCCTGTGTGAGATGTCTAAGGCGTAAGTCAGGCAAAAATCAAGAGACGGAGATATGGGTGGGTAGTAAGTGTCGGAGGAGGAGTTCCGTTGATTAGATACCAGATCTAGAATATAATACCCAAATTGTGAAACTTTACGTTTACTTTTGATTCGAAGTAAATTTTTAGAACCGTATACGATATATCCGGTAATTTTCACGATGATCTAATTTTCACTTTTTTGCGATCTCTTTAATGTCGCAAATTATTGAATACGCCGAAATTATATCATGTAGTATTCGGCTGTATTTTTATAAAAACTTTTCATATCGCAAAAAAATGACTGACGCAAATGTTACACACTGCCCCATTTTCGCAAGTTTTGTAACACGCGAAAAAACCCCGGATATACGATAGTTTCTAATGAGGTTTTAGAAAATAACTGACTTTTGCATTTCATAGCGAATAACCTTAGTATTCTTCATACCATAACTTTTTCATCCAATGTAATGACCAGTTCGCTAAATATCATATTAAGTGATTTAGGGTAATAAGGAAGTAGGACTCAAGCAAACATCAGTTATTATAAAAATATTCTAAGATTCCAAGCTACAGGGAAGAATTTATTGAAACATTTGTACATATGAGATGTAAATATAGGATTTTAAGGGATGAGACTTGATCAAAACTGGATGAAACATAATTAAGTAAGAGGTAGTTTTTTTCCTTTTAATTTTTAAAGAGTTGTGAAGCTTATAAAAAATATGTATGTAAATTCATATACAGTGATTAGGTTGTTGCAATAAGTGTTATTAAAAAATCAGAGAAGTTAATAGAAAGACACAGTAAAAAGTAAATATTTGCCAACCACTAAGGGAACATTGGTTTTGTTAGAGGGGCGTGAATACTACTTTAGTTTATGTTGCACAGTTTTGTGCCGCAAAAATTGCAGCATTTAGAATGGATCTTACTCTAGACAAAGTCCTGTTATTTCTAATTTCTTCAGTTACATCTTCAATTTATATGTGTAATGTTGTATAACTATATGTTGTTTCAAAGGCTTTGTTTGATTAGAAAGGTAAATGAGTGATGCATATATAGAAAGCAACAGGGAGAAATAGTTATGTAAATCCTGGTCACTGCACCACATAGAGGAAGGAAATTTTAAACGCATAATGGTCATTGATTCAGAAAAACCTGTTAAGGGTATATATCTAGAGCTCAGCAGTTCATCAGTTGAGTTCACTACCACTTACTTTCTCTTGGGCCGATACCCATATATAGAAAACTCTTCATTAGTTATCAAAACAATAAAACAGATATTGCTCACCGCATAGTGTTCCTTACTTATGTTTGGAGTTTTAACATTTACATTTAACGTGGTCCTCTCCTTTTTTGATATCTAGATGCAGCCATATTCAACACATTCAATTGAATGTACATTGAACTTTCTTAACAGATTTGACTTTAGTTATAAATAACGAAATTTAAAGCATTTTCTTTTATTCCGTAATAGGTGAACTGAAGTATATGGAACTGCCATATTTGTAGAATTAATTAAGGTGTACACAATGTGTGACTCAAAGCCCTAGACGAGTGTATGATCAGACTAGAATAAACCCTTCCACAAAACCCCTACGTATGTAAGCCAATCTTTGGAGGATCAATAATCTTGTATGACCATGGCCTTGACATTTGACCTTTGATCATCATGAAGTCGTTATGTGAACTTTCATATACACTCTTATTTCTTTGTGGGTGTTTGTTTATGTCAGTGGATTGCCAAAAGAAAAACAAAGGTTAGTATATAACTTCCTTTTAAAAATGGAGTATCAAGTGAAAGAGAATTCATCTGTTTATCTCTCTGAGCTTAATTAATGTATCAAAAGAGATAATCATCTATCATCGATAATGTTCTCACACGTAGGGACCTCCTTGCCTCTGGTGTTAGAAAAGCTACAGAACGCCACGGTGATGGAGGGGGAGAGGGTGGTGCTCAGATGCCGCGCCCTGAACGACCCAAATGCCACCAGCCGTTGGATCAAACGTAACTCGGACTCGGCCAACGTAATTATTTTGACAGTTTATGCAATGTTCATTAAATGCTAGTCTAGACAGATAGATATTAATACATGGCAAAATCTGTAATACACGCCATATAAACCTAAGACTCCAACATCAGTCCTAGGACCGAAGCGTAGAGGGCTGATATTGGCCGAGGCCATGTATTAATATCGATAATAATGAAAAAAAAGCACAAAGGTAATCCTGAATGTTGAAACGAAGATTGAAATAAAGGGTGGAGTTAAGGGTTATGGAACAGAGAAATGTGTGTAATAAAGACGCGTGTGTCTGTTAATATCAGTGATATAAAAACCCTGTATTTTATTTTAAACATAAAGAATTACATTATTCAATTTAAATGAATGTTTACCTGGTTTAAACGGATTTTAATTAAAGGAAGAAGGAACATGAGTGAGACCCTGGCAATTATCATGGATGACCAAAATGACCCTCCCTCCCTCATCCAAACTAAACTACCTTTTTTCCAAACCAATCGCATTATTATTCCCAGGGATTTACCAATATATCCCACTATCCATTAATAATATTTCTCTGTTATTTACTAACTATGAATTCGTTCCACACTTGACCAAATTAAGGTTTGTTTATAACTATAAATCATACCATATGCTGCTCATCTTATTGTAAAATTATGTTAATTTCTGCCAGTTTTTCTTAATTTTTACCTTCAGGTTATTAAATATAGTGGTACAGAACTAGCGATCGAGAATGCTACAGTCGCAGACACTGGCATATACATATGTATGGTGCGCAACCACATCTGGTTAAAATTGGTGGACGTCTGGGTGACAGTCAAACAGACTACCACTTCATTAATCACCACCACCACCACCACAAAACCACCTACTACAACCATCACTACTACCACTACCACCGCTGGATTGCAGATATGTATGTGTGTTGTGTATCATATATAAGTCACTGGGGTACAAATTTATGCACTTGATTAAGATTAGTTGAGATTCTTTGAATGCCCTTAACAACGTTAAAAATTGAGGATGTGTATGAGTTGACATATATTATTCAATACGAATGTTCATCTGTTGATTAAATTCAATAGAAATATTTAGAATATCTTTAACATGCCTTTCCTTTTAAAAGGTATTGATTTCTTGATTATTTGACTATCTACATACTGTAGACCAATCCACACTTTCCAAAAGGTATGTCCTTTGATCGCCATCTTTTGGTGAAAACCCATATATTTCTCACAGTAGCCTTTGTAGTTTAGAGGTTTGTTACTTTTTCATTTGAATTCAAAAATCTGTTTCCTTTTTGTATTTTGAGTTTCACAGGATGGGGCAACCCGCAAATCGAAGGAATAAATCGAATTTAGAGAGATTCGATCACAGAATACATGTACCCATCATTTGGTGCATTAAGAAGGGGAAAATTGGTTTCCCCCCTTTTGACCTTTAGGTTGACCCTACAAAGGAAAACAATATTTGTAAAGAGTGGATTGGACTTTATTACACATTATTTAAAAAAAAAATCCATATTCTCCCAAAAACGCTTTATTAAGTTAACGAGGGATTTTGGTAGCAGTTTGAATGGCTGTCGTAGGAAATTAGAGAGATTGTGTGTAATTAAGTTGCAGCAAACTACGTACTAGTATCTATAATTATAGATGAAGACATAGGACACTTTGCTAATAGACCATGCACACAATACCTGCACTGAGTAACTGCTTGCAAATGATAACAAATTAACGGATAGCGCAAACTGATTTTGAGTCCCATAGAAGTGAAAAAGTACAAATCAAAGTTATCTGTTTTGCAACGAATTTATATATAGTTTTAAAATTAGCAATAATAATAAACACCACTGCAGTATTGTTAAAATGATTTTTTCCGTATTATGTTTTCAATAAAAGAATCCTCCGGTTATTATTGGTTTCCAAAGAGGGTATCTATTAATATTTAATGCCTTATTAACACAAATTATAGTCATGTGGAAGATCACAGGGACATATACGAAACCGCTATGGTTAGTTTAACGTAAATATCGAAGTAAATTTATAATAGTCATAAGAAATTTGGTATAACTGTTTACAACATTGTAAAAATATAATTAAAAGCAACAATAACTCTGATTTTCGATAAACTATACTGAATTGAAAAAATGAGAGTAAAGTGACACTCTTTGGCGGAACAAAGTCAGTGGGAGTCGGTATCAGAATGACAACTAGCAATGAAATAATTAATTGCGCCCATGGGAAAAGGGCTTTATGGCATTTTTGCTAAAACAGAGAAATGACACCATAAAGCTATGACGTTGAGATGTGCAATATCAACGAAGATGTTTTTGTTCAACCACGTACCTATCGTTTTCACACTAACTGTAAGTCGTAGTTGAACCTATATAATAAAATCTTATTACCGTACTTTGCCATGTATTTAATTCGGGTTTTAATCTTTACGTCAACTGGATTTAATTAAAATATTTAACTAAATTTTATTCGAAGTCAGTTTCTTTACTTTTTGTATTTATTTCCACAACAACGAAGAAGCTCCAGACGGGATTGTTTACATTTACACATTTGTATCTATCATATCCTATGTCTATGTATATCATCTATATTAAATGATTATATAGAAAGTGAACATGGTTTATCCGAAAATCATTTACAATGTACATAAATATTAGGACTCGACACATTTTAAATACATACAATGCGCCAATTTATCTCTTGAATCCACCATTTTTGTTTTGATAGAAAGAACTTTTCAGAAAATGATCAGGACAAGATTACTACTGACATAATGGCGGAAAGTGCAGGATGAGTTCATTGTGCATTATATACACACATCCATCTTGAGTCAGACAACTTTGGTTTGAAATAGTACAATAAATGTGTACGAATGTTTATGGTGTGAGAACAATATTTTTTTTCGTCAAATGATATTTTTAAATCTGCAAACAGTTTCAACAATACAGGTTTAATCATTTTTATTTCCTAGGTTACCGTTACAACTTACATTCCCAGATGACCAGTGAAGTACAAAGAAAAGTACACGAACGAAAACGGAATGTGTCATTACTTGGACAGGGGATTAAATATAAATCGCTGTTTGTGAACCAGTCCAACCTCGAACCAAACACGTTCCGATCGTTGGATGACAATGATACCACTGATATAAATAGACATGACGCAAAAGATCCAACAAGTGTTGCTGTGCAATATACATATGTTTGACATCTTCGTTTCTGGAACCAGTCATGCAAGCTAATTACCGAAGGTGTATTCTTGGAAATCATTACGGTTTTCTGACAAATTTATATAATAAAGACATTCCCTCAGAGATGTTACATTTATTCAAATGTATTTTGTAATCACCAGTGGAGGCGCATGCTATCGCGCATGCTATCGCGATCTGTAAGAGTCATTTTTATAATTTTCTTAAAGCATCACAAACTTGTCAGATATAGGATCTAGATGTTAATCTTTAAGATGATATTTTAATATAAGATAATATTCAAATATCTTTGAGATCATTTTAACATAACTTTTATAAGCACGTTTTTCGGTCATATCAATAAGTTTAAAACTACATCTCTTAACTAAGTCAGAGTCACGCCTCTTATTTGATTCCAAAAAATATTCTCAAATATAACAAAATTCATCCATTTTCAAGATAATATTATTTTAATATCATATTCATTAATTATATGAAACAAAATTCATCCATTTTCAAGATAATATTATTTTAATATCATATTCATTAATTATAGTGTACAGATATTTATTGCCATGCATCTGCACAATTAGCAAAAATGCAATACAGTATAGCCTTAGTTTTGGCTTTTAGATAAAGCAAACAGCAACCAAAAACTTTAGTTTATTGAATGATATACTGTATAATATTACAATACTTTGTCTGGGACGGCTGGGGCGGACTAGGGTGGATATCAACGTTGGAAGTGACGTAATTACTACGGAATGCTGGGATTCTGTTGTGTGCAGATGGCTTTAAAGGAAGCCCATATCTGGTTGGCACATTGACAGGAAGTGTAGCTGTTCAGATGATAGGTCTCCCCGGCTTTGACAATATACCCGTCTGGGGCTTTGCAGGTGTAACCTGTCAACAATGCAGTTGAAGAAAGTAATCTAATAGCCTCATTACTCTTGAATAATAAATTCTAACAGCAAACGGAAAAATCAAATAAAATGTTGCTTTTTAAAGGATTATTCTTATTTTAACCAAAAAATCAACCACTTTACACTACTATGCTTATTATCAGGTCAACAAATAATGTTCGATATTTCGAATAAAGACAAGATTAAAGCATATAACAATAATTTTAATAATACTTTTTTTTAAGCTAAAACGATGATAGAATTTCTCTTACGACCACTCTATTCTTTAACCTAACTTCTGTCAGCTTGAATGCATGTTCTACTTTCCTGGGCTACTTTTTCTTTTATGATATACGAGTACTTCCGAATTTTCCTCAGAGGATTTCAGTTGTTTGAATAATTGAACCTCTGAGTTCTACCTAGAGAGTAAATGTGTTAATATGAAGGGAGACCTATAAACAGTCTGATATTTTATTCAAGGAAAATTCAGACTAAATGAACAAATTATTAGATTAATGAATTCAATACTCGACTTATTATCTATCTTGCAATTGAAAAAAGTATACTGTAGTATGTATTAGGGTGTAAACGAAAATTATAAGTGACCAATTTGAGACTTGGATTTCTATATTTTTTTCATAATTCTTATTGCTTATTGAATCTTTATATTTCGTAGTTATAATGATACATGTACCTACACTAGCGGTAGAAAATCAGCTCATAATAAAATTGTCAGATAGTTCAGCATTTATTTACATGAATTTAACTGAATTTATAGCCACCCCCATTCAAAAATAATTAAGTAAGTAAATACATCTACATGAAGTAAGAATCTTGTTTTCTACAAGCAAGATGGTTGGCACTGATATATCTAGTTAATGCAAAGCTTTTTCACATGATTCAACTTCCTTGGTTGTTATGTAACATCAACAAAGATACACTTGTGATCTTAGTTATTATGATCAGCCTGTTTCCTTTAGATAACACTCTTTTTTGAAGAATCCTTTCTTTGTTCTTGAGAGGGCTGGGGGGTGGCTGCCATTTTAGACAATATTAATATCCTTTAAAAGAAGAGCTCCATATAAAGATAAAGGAAAAGATAAGATTTTGAAAAGATTTTGTTTGCTAAAATTTGATTGATTTATATATAGGATTCTAAGGGAGTAGGGCTGGACCTGAACTGGATGAATCATCTTTAAGTAAGATATAGTATGTTTTCTCGCATGTAAATTATTCAAGGACTGTTCAGATTTTAAGTGGTATATAAAGTGATCTTTTTTATATATGATGTCAGAATTGCAGTAAAAGGAGATCTAGTTCACAAATGTAATTATAAGGATTGGAAGCAATAAATTTTAGCACTTTCACTACAGTATTTCAATCATTAATGTTTCATAGACACCGCTTACCGTAAGTAACTGACATCAAATTAGAAACTTTCTTTGTTTGAAACTTTACTCGAATCACTTTTGGTATTTTCTCTCTGTATCTTACCCAACTATTTCAAACCGTTTATTATCTCATAGTTCAAATATTTCAAGATGAATATAAGTTAGACTGTATTTGCTAAAGGTGAACAGAACATTGATGATTTATTGAAAAACTTTTATTTACTATTCCAATATGAAGACACTGTGATAAAATAAACAGATGTAAAACACCTGGATAAGAATGCTTTTTAAGGTCTTCCGTTTCCAACGGAAGACCTTATAGTGATTGTAATGTTTCTTTTTATTAAGGTCTTCCGTTTCCAACGGAAGACCTTATAGTGATTGTAATGTTTCTTTTTATTATTATTATTATTTTTTTCCCCTTTTTGTCTTGTGAATTTCTCAGAGATGTCTTGATGAATTTTTATAAAATTTTCAGGAATGACTAAAATCATAAACATCTAGCGGTTTTTAGGAAAAGATTTTCTAAATTCACTTCCGTTCGTCCGTTTCCTGTCCCGCGACAAAAAGCTTGTCACCTCAAGATCTCAAATACAGTAAAGACTTGAACATCCAAACTTTGTGTGGTGATAGACCTATAGCTGTAGATGTGTTTAAACACTTTTGTTTTGTTCGTCGTAACTTCCGGCACTTCAAAAATAATTTTTTTAGGCATTAATTTTTTTGTCCAAAGAATAACTATATAAGTATAAATCTATACAAAGGATATCTCTGCGATGTAATATCAACAAAAATATTCTACTTCCGGTGAGATATCTCAATTATCTCAGGTAGCTTTTATAAAACACATTTTGTACCCGCGATATCTCAGAAACTAAAAGTGATCAAGGCACGAAACATTTACGTATGATAGACATTTGATGGAAGATGTGTTTAAACGCTTTTATTTTGTCTTCCGTCACTTCCGGTCCACACCGGAAGAGTTCAAACAAATCGAGCTGTTTGTCAGTTTAACTTTTTTCCTTTGATAGTTTTAGTTATTTCGATAAATAATAATGTAAGATAGGCAAGTAAACAAGAAAGAATAAATTTAATTTTCATTGAGCACTTCCGTTTGTCCGTTTCCTGTCCCGAGACAAAAATTCTTATTTTGACGAGATCTAAAAAACGGTAACGACTTGAACAACCAAACTTTGTGGAATGATAGACCAATGTATGTACATGTGTTACCACTATTTTGTTTAATCGGGCGTAACTTCCGGTCGTCACAGGAAGTACACCAAATTTTGATTTTTTAAAAATTATTTCATTTACTTAGCCTGGAAGTAATATTAAAGCTAGAGAAATATAAAAGGTCATATTCAAATGGTAAAAAAAAATCTACTTCCGGTGAGACATCTCAAATATCTCAAATAGCCTTATTTTATAAAAACATAAAGTACTCGCAAGATCTCAGAAACTGTGAAAGATCAAGACAACAAACTTATATGGATGATGAACATTTGTTTGTACATGTGTTTAACGGGTTTCATTTTGTCGTACGTCACTTCCGGTTCTCACTTGAAGCATTCAGGCAGAAAACTTCTTTTTTCCTTTAGATTTTTTTTAACATTTTACTCAATGTGAAGAACAGTAACGTCCCGTAGCAAAATGTACTAAAAATATCTACTTTTCAATTTCCTTAATCATTTCCGTTTGTCCGTCTCCGGTCCCGAGATAAAACTCTTTTCTTACCGAGATACTATAGGTAACAAAACTTGAACATCCAACCTTTGTGGAAAGACAAAATGTATATATTATATCCATTTTCTGTTTACAAGATAACTGGATTTTTTTGTGCAGATTAATACATGAGGAACGGAAGACCTTTTTGTTGCTATAGCAACAAGAGTCTAGTTATTATTATTATTATTATTTTTTTCCCCTTTTTCTCTCGTGAATTTCTCAGAGATGTCTTGATGGATTTTTATAAAATTTTCAGGAATGACAGAAAATAAAAAGATCTAGAGGATTTTAATTAAAAATGTTCTAAATTCACTTCCGGTCGTCCGTTTCCTGTCCCGCGACAAAAAGCTTGTCACCTCGAGATCTAAGAAACGGTAAAGACTTAAACATTCAAACTTTGTGGGATGAAAGACCTATACCTGTAGATGTGTTTAAACACTTTTGTTTTGTTTGTCATAACTTCCGGCCGTACCCGGAAGCACTTAAAAAATATTTTTTTTGCGCATCAATTTTTTTGTCAATAGAATAAATATATAAGAATAAATCTATTCATAGGAAATCTCTGCGATGTAATATCAACAAAAAATTTCTACTTCCGGTGAGATATCTCAATTATCTCAGGTAGCTTTTTTAAAATACATTTTGTACCCGCGAGATATCAGAAACTATAAGCGATCAAGACACGAAACTTTCATAGATGATAGACATTTGATTGAAGATGTGTTTAACCGGTTTCATTTTGTCTTCCGTCACTTCCGGTCCATACCGGAAGAGTTAAAAAAAAAGAGCTGTCTATCAGTTTAACTGTTTTCCTTTGATATATTTTAGTTAGATAAATGAAAAATAATGTACAAAAGGCAAGTTTACAAGAAATATTGAATACAATTTACATTGAACACTTCCGTTTGCCCGTTTCCTGTCCAGAGACCAAAAACCTGATTTCGACGAGATCTCAAAAACAGCAACGACTTGAACAACCAAACTTTGTGGGATGATAGACCTATGTATGTACATGTGTTAACACTATTTTGTTTTATCCGGCGTAACTTCCGGTCGTCACAGGAAGTACACCCAATTTTGATATTTTTATCATTCACAATAATTTCGTATCCATTTTTTATTTATGTGAGAGAAGCAGTGTCTTACAGTTAAATTGATACTTCTATATCAAAACGGAAGACCTTTTTGTTGCTTTTGCAACAAGAGTCTAGTTTTCCTTCTCTTTTTTTCTGCCTATGAAGATGCGTTTCAAACAAAGAGGGAAAAATGTCAAAATAAAAACTTCAGGCTTCTCAGAGTTGTAAGTTAGGTGGAAGCTTAAAGTTGAAGAACAGTGATGAAATGACAATCATATCTGATAGGTTGAAATCAAAGATTTGAATCTGACGGAAATTAAACAGATCATCGTTCTGAGATTGGTATACTAGTATGTTTATTTTTTGTAATTATGTTTTCTAAGGAAATTGGATTTCTGAAATTAAGGAGCGGGATGGGTCAAATGAATTTGATCGGATTTGAACTGGTAGAGTTTTAATTATAAAATATTTTAAAATATATACTGTATTGACGATAATTTTACAAAATTAAGTAGCTACTTTATGGTAAACAGTACATGTTCACAAGTGGCTGTAAAGCTGTATTATAAAAGTCCTCCAGAAATTTTTTTAAGTGAATCTGTATTGAACCGACATTCAGGACGTCATACCCATATATATCCCGTAATAATTGCTTAAAATAAAGAAAATATTGCCAATTTTCCCCTCAATGATAAGCTTTTCCCCCTATATATTGCCGAATGAATCACTTTTCAAAATAATTTATTCGCATTTTAATTTCAAGACAGTAAACTTTATCTTTGGAATGTTTATTTATTTTAAAAGGGGGAGGGTTGTCACTTCTAATGTCTCTTATTATCAAAATCTCAAAATCAATGTCTTTAGATAGTTTGTTTTTCTTATTGATAACTTTGCAAACTGAGTTATTTAATTATGGCCGCCCCGTGTAATTTTTCGCGGAATGGGGTGGGGTCTTGTCCCAACCTTGTGGTAGCGATAAGTATGCTTTTGGGGATATTTTCTTTATTCAGCCAAGCTCTATACTAAATCAATTTGTAGCATGTACTCTAATCAAAATGAGTGTATATCTATATACATGTATATTTATTAAAGTCATTTAAAGTAATTTTTCCAGTTCTAAGAAGATATCTGAAGCCGATCTAATTCTTCACTGGCATCTTTTATACATTCTCTTGAGAAAATATACACCAAGCTCATAATTTTTACCCGAAAAATAAAACTTCCTAAGAAATGTTGTTATCCAGAAAAAATATGATTATACTAGGCCTATCTGATATATATTTTTTAAAATTTATTCTGTCCCTATTTCGGCGATTAGGGCATGCCTTTACCTGCAGCTAGCCTTTTCTATCAGTGACGTCACTGTTTCCATATATGGTCATGTCAAAATTCGACAGACTTGCAGACTTTACAATTGTCGATTTGTAACATGTCAGCCATGCAATTTCAGAATGCAGAGGCTACAAATGGGAAGTGTGTATTATAGTGGCAGGTCACATGCAAATAACAAACAGCATTTTACAGTTGCAATCATCTGTATAACAAAAATTAGATTGAAGGCTTGCGGGGTCAACTCTAAAGTATTTATGCCCGAGTTTTATAGGTTATACGATCAAAATTACACTCATTCATACTCAGACTCACACACCAACACGATCGCATATTTGGATTTACAGGTTTACAGTCTTACACTCCATACCGTAACACGATCACCCTCCATACAATTCAGGTCATTGCACTATCAGGCACGTAGTATCGTTTTTGAAAGTGGGGGGGGGGGGGTGCACACTCCCCAGACTCATCAAAAATTCTTGACAAGCAAAAAAAAAAAAGTGCCCCCCCCCTCCCGATGCTTCGTGCCTGACTATATATTAAAAAATCATTTTAAGGTCAGACGACACGTTCCTCGAGAATCTTTTTTGTATCTCCTCGTAATAAAGAGTTCCAATAAAAATTATTAATTTTATAATTCCTTTAAAAATGATCAAAATTTACTTCAAAATGGTTATATGTGTACTTGGTCGAGTGGTTAGAACCGTGGCCGCTCTCTGCCAAAAGCGTATATGTTCTAGAGGTCGTGAGTTCAAAGCCCCGCCCCGGCGGAGATATAGTTCTAATTTAGTGAATTTTGCTGTGCTGTAGATGTATTTATTTTATATCAGCAATTCAAGTGTATTTTCAAGAAGATTATAAAGGAAATTGCATACTCTAGTATTTTGCAGAAATGCCTGGTAAGGTACCCTAATTTTTTGCAAGAAAGCTTGTCAAAGTAGTAGTAAACCATTAACAAATTCCTGGAAAAAGTTATCTAAAATTGAGGAACGTGTCGTCTGACCTTAACCAGCAATGCACCATTTGGTTTCTCTACCACTTCCCTTCTCTTGGGGCCTTTACCCAGATATAACCAACTCTTTGTCATTTAACGAACTATTTAATGTACAGTACGTAATGTATTTTACTTATATTTGGAGTTTTAACATTTACCGAAGTGGTTCATACCTACTTTGATATTTGGATGTAGCCAGATCTTTTTAAAAACATTCAACTGAATGTAAATTTTACTTTACTTTGCCTGCTTGACTCAGCTATAAATTAACTAAATTTAAACCATTTTTTAGACGGGGTCACGTGACCCCGTCTATTGGTATTACTGTCAGCCGAAGCCTCAAACCGGAAGGCACGCAAAGAACACATGGATTGAGTCTGCGCGTAAGAAAATAGTGCAGAAAGTTTTCATGCATTTCAGTTAAATATACATTATAAAAACACGCATTAAATCTTTTTAAGTCCTGTGTATAAACCAAATTTTATTTCGAAAATAAACAAATAGTTTTATTGATCAAAATATTTCTGCTTGGGTTCAAATGTAGAATGAGTTACGTAACTGAATGCACAACGCCGTTGACGATTCAGTTGGTGTACAAGGTCCTTAATCAATAGAAGAGGTTGAAGGTTGAATCGAAAGTAAAGTTCCCCAACGCAATGTGCCATTTTTGAAAAGTTGTGAATTTTTTTTTGACAATCTTTCACCTAAATACCGGTACTACCGAACTTCATGCGCAACCCAAAGTTAAAATCAGGACGGATTATACAAAGATGTCTTACATATTAAATAGGTGTTTTATTGGCTTCTAGTCTACTTGCGGTATGACTGCTGTTCGTCTCTGAAGGAATTTTGTACATAGAAAATAAAAACAAGTCTGAATTTGTCTTCGCGTTCGTTGGCTCTTTAATTAATTAAACTGGATTTAAATTTGGAACAATGGACTGTAAGCAAAATCTAAATACACGTAGATTATACGTTTTGGGTGACCAATACATCAAATAATATATACAATCTTATCGATTGAAGAACCAAGTTAAATGTTAATGTTACATGAGTAAAGTAATGCATTACCATTACCATTACTTTGTGAAAAGTCAATAAGTTTTAAAAAAGTAATTTACAATCTAGATAAAGAGTTTTTGTAGATGTTTCATAAATAAAACATGCTTAAACATATTGACAGGTTCATGTTCAATATCAGGTTCAAATTTAATGACTTATAAAAGATTCCTGTTGCACTTGTAGTGCCCAAAGTAAGGTTGGTCCCGTAACATTTACACGCTAATTGCGGAGTTGCCAATCTCTGTTATTTATGTCTCTGATTTTCGGAGAATGATTTTTTATGAACGGAGTGGTTGTATCTTAATTCGTGTAGGTGATGTTCGAGTTTACACAAAAAGTAGTAAGTGGCGAACGGATTTATTTGTACCTATTAATTTTGCATGAATCGCTGCAAGAAAATCATGTCAGATAAGTCGGTCTAAAAAATCAAAATGGCGACCGTGAAAAATCTTTTTATTGTTAGAGTACTTGGAATCTTATTGTAAAAAGAAATATTTCTAACGTCAGGTGCCTGTATTTGTTATCGGTATACAAATATTAACTTTGTTTGTTTAATTCAGCAGTTTGAGAGTTTTCTAGGTTTTCATAAACCTTGTAAAACGGATACCGTCCGACTTGTGGATATTCTCTTGTATCACAAAAATGAATAAATCTAATGATTTAAATTATCTTCCATTGATATAGTTGTTTTGATTTTCCCGGTAAGTAGTAATTTTTAAAATTTTTCCTTGGGATCTTATTGTACATAAAATATCGTTGTGTCAATTTTCTACAATTATGAAGACCGGGATTAAGTAAAATTTAGGCAAAGTACAAAGTATCAGACAATTGCAAAAAAGCCTGAATTAACATAGATGGAATGTAACTAATTCAAACTCATAATTTTTGGAAGCATATTCGAGGAAATTACAAGTACAATTACAAATTCAAACTTTCAAGACCCTGTCTTTTAGTACTCTCAGTAATTTGATTATTATTCCTAGGTGCACAGAATTGTCTTGAAGTATATGGTACTGCCACATTTAGAGAAATAAGCCGATTTCTCAGGAAAGTTTTGATCGGATTTGAGTAAAACCTTCCTCCGAATTCCTACAGACTGTGAAACCATCACTGGAGGATTGCTCATGAAAAGTCCTTTGCATCTTGTATGACATTGTCGTTGACATCAGATTTGATTGTCATGAAGTCGTTTTGTGACATTTCATGTATTCTGCTATTTCTTGGTGGGTGTTTGTTTATGTCTGTGAATTGCCAAAAGAAAAACAAAGGTGAGTATATTAATTAAGGAATGAAGTCAATAACAACCCAATTCATTCACTCAAGTATGAACTGGGTTAATTCGGTTTTCGCTTTATAAAATGATTTTTGAGCTATCAAATACCAGTTGTTTTTCTTCATGATAATTCATAATTGTAAAAATTATATCTTAAATATTAAGGAATATCTGATGGATATTTTGTTGACCACTAAGCCTCCCATTAAGTATAGTATATCAGTTGAAAGAGAAATCATCTGTTCATCTCTCTGTCGTTGGATATTGTTTTGAAAGAGATAATAATTGATATTCCATATCATAAAAATCAACTGTTCAGTGTCTCTCCACGTGTAGGAACAACTTGGTCTATGGTGAAAACACAGGATATCACGGTGGTGGAGGGGCAGAGGGTGGTGGTCATATGCCGCATTCCAAACAACGACACAGATGCAACCTTCCAGTGGGTCACATATGACTATGACATGATCAAGGTAATTGACAGTTAATGAAATGTTTAATTTACGCTAGTGTAGCGATAGATAGATAAATAGATAGATAGATAGATAGATAGATAGATAGATAGATAGATAGATGATAGATAGATAGATAGATAGATAGATAGATAGATAGATAGATAGATATTTAGATAGATAGATAGATAGATAGATAGATAGATAGATAGATAGATAGATAGATAGATAGATAGATAGATAGATGATTAATGGATGGATGGATTAGATAGATAGATAGATAGAAGGCCAGAGGGATGATATTATTCGAGGGTTGATTTGGAAATGATTCAGATTTTCTCATGTATTGTTGTTTTATTATATAAATAGTGCCTGTTTGGGAGGGTAACAGTTGAAATTGACACCCCGAGAAAACCATTGTCAACCGACGCGAAGCGGAGGTTGACAATGGTTTTCGAGGGGTGTCAATTTCAACTGTTATCCTCCCAAACAGGCACTATTTATTTTGTTATACTGAATGTCTTTTTTAAAATTTTTAAGAAAATTTTACTGCTTTTATATAGGAATAACGTGAATTCTACAGCGAACCGTACGCGCATAATTTTCGCGCATGTAACATTCTTTATTGTTACCCGTTGCCAAGTGCGTTGCTAACGCTGAGGGTAATAGTAAATATTATTAACTGCGTCTTAACCAATCAGATTTCAGTATTTAACATGAAAGTATAACAATATATATTTGAATATATAACTCGTTCTTTTTTCGTGTGAAAAACTTTATCCAGCTTAACGCTATAATTTTCTCATCTTGATACTGGCTTATGTTCAACGCTTAAATGTATTGTGACGTCAAATATATTAAAATTTTCATTCTATGAAGTCATAGTTCAAGCTGCAGATTAGCATTAAAAAAGAGAAAAAGATCCGAGGTACACAGAAAAGGTATCATAAATGTTGAAAATAAAGGGTGAGGTATTTGCAGGTTTGTAGCTCCCAGTCTGAAAAAAAAAAACCCTGGGAGCTACAGTTCTGTAAATGTTAAAAACGTTGAGCAAATTTTCTCGTACTAGGACTTGCACTAGCTTCGGACTCATTAATCTCACTTCCGAACACATTCTGTACAAACTTTCGATTCGAAAAAAAAATTGTCGTGGACATTTTACTACAGACATCGTCATTTGCCTTTGATAATCTTAAACAAAGCACCACCAGCCCTATCATGTAAAGGAGTGTAGTTCGTATACATATCAAAATGTCACTCTCGGCAAGTGTCTCTCAATATTCCTTTTCAGACTAAAAGTATTGGTCCAGAACTAGTGATTGAGAGTGCTACAGTCGAAGACACTGGCATATACTCATGTTTACTGTTCACAGACGAGTTAAAAATATTGGACGTCAGGCTGACAGTCAAACAGACTACCACCTCTACCACGACCACCACGACCACCACGGAACCACCAACTACCACCAATTCTACCACTACCACCAATTCTACCACTACCACCACCGGGTTGCAGATATGTATGTGTGGTGTGTATTATATATAATTTAGCGTGATACATTTTTGCCTTTTAATTAAGATTAGTAAAGATTCTATGAATGCTCCCAGCTACGTTAAAAATTGAGGATGTATATGAGGAAACATACATCATTCACTACAATACAAATATTTGTCTGTTGATGAAAATCAATAGAAATATTTATTTCATGACCTTAGCACAAAGACAATACATTTCATCTTTCTAGCTTTCTTACAGATATCAAGACAGCAGACAATAATGATTCAGATATTTGCCCTCATATATATATACAAAACCAAATAAATGGTTTTTTTTTGGCGTATTTGTCTTGGCCGTTTAATCAAACATGCAAACTTTCGATGAGTACAGGAATATCAGATAGATATCAGGCAGATATAAAGTACATGTACATCAGATATATTTTATAAATGTAAATTTTTTGCAACCAATTCAAGGAACATTAGATATAAGAGGATTAGCATGTATGATCCTAGTGCAGGAAATGTAGAGTTATCACCCTTGGATTAACAATGCAAGAGTTATCCATACTTGGTAAAAATAATTAAAAACTGCCCTCACACACCTTAGTTTTTAAAGGGTGTTGATTTCTTGATAACAAGATTGTCCACATACTCTATTACACATTCTTTTTTTAACAAATCCACTCTCCTAAAAACCCTTTGTTAAGTGAGCGAGAAATTTTGTTAGGATTTTGGTTGGCTGTCAAGGGATTTTTTTCCAATTAACTCGCAGCAAACTATATATACATGTGAGTATCCATAATTATAAATTGGTTATTTTGCCATTTGATTTCAAAATCACTACACCTGAGACACTGCTTACAACTGACAATGAATTAACTGATAGAGCGAACTGATTTTGTAAAGGAGAAAAATAACCAAATTTATCTGTTTTTCAACGAATTTATTTATAGTTTTAAAAGTAAGCAATATTAATAAATAGTATTGTTTAAAATTGTTCAATAAAACACTCCGATTGATATAGGTTTCCAAAGAATGCATTTATATTTATCACTCCGATAAACACAAATGATTAGTCATGTGAAAAAAATGGAGGTAGCGAACTCGCTATAGTTATTACGAATTTGTTATACGGATATTACGATTTCAGTATGTATCGAAGTTAATCTAATGATTTCTAGAAATTTGTTATAACCGAATTTTACTATAATATAAAAATATAATTAAAATCAACTCTCGATCATTTTAGATCAACTACCCTAAATTATAAACAAAATGAGAATAAAGTGATTGACACGCTATGGCAGATCCCAGTCAGTGGGAGTTTGTATCAATATGACAACTTGGAATGATATAATTATGTCAAATGATTATATAAATTGTGAATATGGTTTATCAGAAAATTATTTGCAGTAAACATAAATATAAGGATGCGACACATTTTAATACATAAAATGCGCCAATTCGATTCTTGAATTCGCGATTTTAGTTTCGATGGAAAGAAATTTTCAGAAGATGCCCAGGAAAAGGTTACTGATGACATAATGGCGGAAAGTGGTGGATGAGTGCATCATGCATCTTATTGACACACAGTTTGTGTAACAATCTTTATAGTGCTAGAATTATAGTCACAGACACTGGCAAATACACAGGTATGGTAGGCAATGACTTCGGATTCAAACCAGTGGACGTCTTGGTAACGGTCAAACAGACTACCACTTCTACCACTACCACGACCACCACGGAACCACCAACTACCATCACCAGTTCTACCACTATCACTGCCGGATTGCAGATATGCATGTGTGTTGTGTATTATATATAATTCAGTGTGATAAAAAAAAATCCCCTTGGATTAAGATATGTACAGGTTCTATGAATTCCCTCAGCAACGTTAAAAATTGATGATGTGTATGAGATAACAAATATTACTCCCTATAATACGAATGTTTGTCTGTTGCTGAAAATCAATAGAAATATTTATTTCATGACCTTAGCACAAATGTATTACACTTCATCTTTCTAGCTATTTCAGATATCAAGACAGCAGACATTTATGATTCATATATTTACGTTCATATATGTACAAAACCAAGTAAACTTTTGTTTTTGGTGTATTTTTCTTGGACGTTTAATCAAATATGTCAAATTTCGATGAGTACAAGAATATCAGATAGATATCAGGCACATGTACATCAGATATATTTTATACATGTAAATTCATTGCAACCGATTCAAGGAACATTAGATATAAGAGGATTAGCATGCATGCTCCTAGTGCAGGAAATGTTGAGTAACACCCTTGGATTAACAATGCAAGAGTTATCGTTCTTTCCCTGAACATAATTATGCTTAATTGCATAAAATGACAGGGTTTATCCAAATTAGGTAAACCGAAATAAAACTGCCCTGACTCACTTTAGATTTTGAAGGGTGTTGATTTCTTGATAATTAGAGTGTCCACATACTACAATACTCATTCTTTTTAAACAAAACTACCCTCCTAAAATCCTTTGTTAAGATAGCAAGGGATTTTGTAAGCATTTTGGTTGGGTGTCGAGGGATTTTAGAGATTTTTTTCTAATTAACTCTCTGTGAAGTATATAAACATGAAATTATTCATAATTAAAGATGAAGTCATTTTGCCAATAAACTACGAAATCCCTGCACCCGAGTTACTGCTAAAAATTGACAACGATTTTACTGATAGAAAGAACTGATTTTGTAGAGAAAAATAAAAAAATAATTATCTGTTTTTCAACGAATTTATTTATAGTGTTAAAAGTAAGCAATATTATAAATACCATTGTTTAAAATTGTTCAATAAAAGATCACGATTGTTATAGGTTTCCAAAGAATGTATTTATATTTAATACTTCGATAAACACAAACTAGCGAACACGTTCTGGCTATTATTATAGCATTGAATGATTTATTTTTGACGTCGTCGTGTCAATAACTGCCGTCAGGTGAGCAGACAAATTGAATAACGCGCGTTAGCGCGTTATGATAATTTGTCTGCTCACCTGACGGAAGTTATTGACACGACGACGTAAAAAATAAATCATTCAATGCTTATATTTACATTCCCTTACTGAAGAAATCAATTGTTTACTTAAATAAATCGATATAAAGTGCAGATCACGGAGGGAGTGAATAAGTAACAGCAAGAACAGCTGTTTTGTAAAACTGGTTTAAACTGGTTTTCACATAGACTGTTGAGATGAGATCGACGAGCATGAAAATATAATCCATGATAAATAACTCTTGAAATGTTGCTTTTAACAATAAAGTCAACTTTTTTGTTGAATAATTATAAAACATGGTGTTTTGACAACATTCATGAAATACATTTTTTAACTGATAACATAGAAATCTCTGTTTGAGAACTACTTATGTAAATTACTCGTTAATTCATACGCAGTGAATAGGTGTTGCATTTAGAGGCATTTAAACATCACGGAATTTAATGGGAAAACACAGTAGAATGTAAATATTAGGAATTTGTTATACGGATATAACGATTTACGTATTTATCGAACTTAATCTAATGATCCCTAGATATTTGTAATAACCGAATTTTACTATGTTAAAAAAATATAATTGAAAACAACTCTCGATCATTTTAGATAAACTACCCTGAATTATAAACAAAAATGAGAAAAAAGTGATTGACACGCTATGGCATATCCCAGTCAGTGGGAGTTTGTATCAATATGACAACTTATAATGATATAATTATGTCGAAACATTATAATTATATAAATTGTGAATATGGTTAATCAGAAAATTATTTGCAGTATACATAAATATTAGAATGCGACACATTTTAATTACATATAATGCGCCAATTCGATTCTTGAATCCGCGATTTAAGTTTCGATGGAAAGAACTCTTCAGAAGATGCCCAGAACAAGGTTATTGATGACATTATGGCGGAAAGTACAAGATGAGTTCATCATGCATCATACTGACACACGTTTCGGGTGAGAGAACATTTTTAAAATATACAATAAATGTTAAACAATTTTTATAGCGTTAGAATTGAGAAAACACCTAATAAAAATTCTGTCAAAGTAATTATTGTTTTATAATTCTTCAAAACATTTAATTTACACTACATTATGTACTTTGCTCATGTTTGGAGTGTTAACATTTACATATATAAGTGGTGCACTTGTACTTTGATATGTGGTTGTAGCGGAACATTTATAATAAACATCCAAGTGAATGTAATATGTACTTTACTTTGCCACTTTGACTCACTATAAATTAAGTAAATTTAAACCATTTTCTTTTATTCATAGGTGAACTGATTTGTCCTGAAGTACATAATACTGCCACATTTGGAGCAATAAGCGGTCCCCTTTGAGTGACTCCGAATCTTCAGGAAGGTTTTGATCGGACTTGAATAAAACGTTCCTCCAAACTCCTACAGAATTTGAGACCATCACTGGACAATTGCAGGAAAAAGTCCTTTTTATCGTGCATGACCTTGTCCTTGACATTGGACTTTTGATTGTCATGAAGTCGTTTTGTGACATTACTCACTTATTTTTGTGTGGGTGTTTGTTTACGTCTGTGAATTGCCAAAAGAAAAACAAAGGTGAGTATGTTAATTAAGGAATAAAATCAGAGCTGGCTTGATTCGGTTTTCACTTTATAAAATTACTTTAAGGCTATCAAATACCAGCATTTAATTAACTAAATAATACGTCTTAGCTTCATACATGATATAAAAAATATTAAAAGGACAAGGTCACGATTTTGGTCAAATTTTATGTTTCTGTTTTAACTATGTACAGTGCCTAATAAATGCATTTGAGTCAGTCGTACAGTTATAAGCATGATACAAGGCTCACAATTCTTTGTCATGTAAACAAGGCTCGCACCCAGTTTTTGTTTACATAGGTTCAATATATCAGTAAAAAATCTCTTTGAACCTGATTTGCCTATTCTCTTATTCATTTTAAGCATAAAAAGCAGTTTCTAAAGTGTAACACATTCATTTTAGGTTTAAAACTGGAATTCACGTCAACTTTCAAAATGTGAACAAAAGCTTTGTTTGCATAGCAAACATTTGTAAGCTCTGTAACTTCCTTATAACTCAACAAATGACACTTAAACTTTGGTTGCCTATTAAAATGCTTTATTAAAGCTTTCAAACATTAAAATTGGAAAAATAAATCTTGACCAAAACCGTGACCATGCCTTTTTAAGGAAAATCTGATAATAGTTTGTCGACTATATACAAAACATCCTATTAAAATAGTTTACCAGTTAAAGGAGAAATTATCTGTACATCTCTCTAACGTTGAATATTGTATCAAAGGAGATAATAATGTATCATCGATATCATAAAAATCAACTGTTCAATATCTCTCCACGTGTAGGACCATCTTGGACTCTGCTGATAACACTGAATACCACGGTGATGGAGGGAGAGATTGTGGTGCTCAGATGCATCATCCTAAACGACGACCCAGATGCCTACCTCCTGTGGATCAAAAGTGACTCAGGCTCGACCAACGTAATTGTTTTGACAGTTAATGAAACGTTCATTCAAAGCTAGTTTAGATAGATATAAAATAATACATGGGAAAATCTGTAACACATGTGTATCAACCCCAGGGCCGAAGGCCAGAGGGCTGATATAAGTCGAGGGTTGATTTGAAGTGATTCAGATTTTGTCGTGTATTGTTGTTTTCGTTATATATTTGAATAGATAACTCGTTTTTATTTTCTTGTGAAAAACTTTATCCAGCTTTATGCTACAATATAACCATCTTTAAACGAGCTTATTTCCAACGCTTAAATGTACTGAGACGTCAAATATAATAAAATGCTCATATAATATAACTGCAGATTAGCATAAAAAAGAGAGAAAGATCCGAGTACACAGAAAAGGTATCTTAAATGTTGAAATAAAGGGTGAGATAGTTGAAGGTCTGTACTTCCAATCTTAAAAAAACCCAGACTGATGGACGACCTTGGAGCTACAGTTCCTTAAATGTTAAACAGTTAAGCACTTAATTGCGTACTAAAACTTGCGCTATCTTTAGACTCATCATTTTTCCAAATACATTCTGTACAAATTTTCAATTCGTTCCTTGGACATTTTATTACATATATCTTCACTTTGCTTGGCTCTGATAGTCTTAAACATAGCGCCACTAGCCCTGCAATGTTAAGTAATGTAGTTCGTTTACATATAAAAATGGTGGCTCTCGATATGCACTTGAATATAAGATACTTCATTTTCTAAGGTGTGTTAGCGTGTTGAAGAAAGAGAGTCTGAGGCAGGTAAAGCAACGACACCAGAAGTAAATTGACTGAAGAATTTAATGAAACTAATTATTTCCACAGAATGTGCTTGGAAGTAGGATAAATCAGTGCAAAACTAGAGCACGCCTTTGTGCACTGTAAATTGCATCTATACATGTACAGTACTGATCAGATCCAACCTTACACAAGAGTAAACCCAAACGAAACCCCAGGTTTATTTCTGGGTTAACTTTGGGTTTACTCCGGGTTTACTTTTTGAAATGTTGGGTCCACTCGGGGTAATTGGGGTGTACTCGGGGTTTAGTTTGGGTTTACTTGGGAATTGATTTTGGGGTAAACTATAGGCTCTGAAGTGTGAGGCAGATCTGTATTTTATCTTACTATTTAACTGCCTGTAATTCCTGCCCCTTGAATATTCTGAATACACATGTTGGGTCTGCATTCAGGGGATACATGTACTTCTGACCGGGTTTACTCTCTATATCCACTCTGGGTTTACTTTTGGTTTACTCTGGGTCCAATCTAGTAACCCCCGAGGAAACCCCGAGTAAACACAGAAAGTAAACCCAACGTTGGGGTTTACTTTCTGTTAGGTTGGGTTTGATCTGTTCTTTAGCTCCCAGGTCGACCATCAAAATTTTCCCAGACTGGGAAATTTAACTGGAATTTAAATAAAAAGAAAATAAGGGTGTTTAGACATTTATACAGAGACGCTTGTCTGCGTTAATATCAGGGATGCATAAACCCTTTATATTATATTAAAATAACTGCATTACATAACATTTATACGTGTATTATATGCTTTTATGTCATTTATACAGATAAGTGTAATTGCTTCGTTATTTCATTTACATTAATGTTAAGCTGGTTTAAACAGATATAAAAGTAAGAGGAAACATGTTTTATGGTTGCAATTCTGGCAATTCTCATGGATGACCCTCCCTCACCCCCACCATCCGACCCATTGTTCCAACTTCATTACATTAATGTTGATTATTAAATTACCAATACATTCTACCATCCATTGCAAGTATTTCTCTGTGGTTTTTTTTTTTACTAACTATGTATTATTGCCACATTCAGCATATTCAGGCTGACTTTTATATCATACCATATAATAGCTGCTCATCATATTGTAAAAACACTTATGGCAAGCGTTTCTTAATATTGATTTTCAGTTTTTTTCAGTTTGGTTCACCGCTAGTGATCGAGAGTGCTAGAGTGGAAGACACTGGCAAATACACATGTATGGTGGGCAATGACCTCGGGTCAAAAGCGGTCGACGTCTGGGTGACGGTCAAACAGACTACCACTTCTACCACAACCACGACCACCACGGAACCACCAACGACCACCAATTCTATTACTACCACGACCACCACGGAATCACCAACTACCACCACCAGTTCTACCACTATTACTGCCGGATTGCAGATATGTATGTGTGCTGTTTATTATATATAATTCAGTGTGATAAAAAAATTTCCCCTTGGATTAAGATGTGTAGAGATTCTATGAATGCTCTCAGCTACGTTAAAAACTGAGGATGTGTATGAGATAACAAATATTATTCACTACAAAACGAATGTTTGTCTGTTGCTGAAAATCAATAGAAATATTTATTTCATGACCGTTGCACAAATATATTACACTTCATCTTTCTAGCTATTTCAGATATCAAGACAGCAGACAATTATGATTCATATATTTGCGTCCATACATGTACAAAACCAAGTAAACTTTTGTTTTTGGTGTATTTTTCTTGGGCCGTTTAATCAAATGTGTCAAATTTCGATGAGTACAAGAATATCAGATAGATATCAGGCACATGTACATCAGATATATTTCATATATGTAAATTTATTGCAACCCATTCAAAGAACATTAGATATAAAAGGATTAGCATGCATGCTCCTAGTGCAGGAAATGTAGAGTAACACCCTTGGATTAACAATGCAAGAGTTATCGTTCTTTCCCAGAACATAATTGTGCTTAATTGCATGAAATGACAGGGTTTATCCAAATTAGGTAAACTGAATTAAAATTGCCCTGACTCTCTTTAGTTTTTGAAGGGTGTTGATTTCTTGGTAATTAGATTGTCCACATACTCATTCTGTTTAAACATACTACCCTCCTAAAAATCCTTTGTTAAGCTAGCAAGGGATTTTGTTAGCATTTTGATTGGCTGTCGAGGGATTTTAGAGATTTTATGCTAATTAACTAGCTGCGAACTATGTAAACATGAAAGTATTCATAATTAAAGATGAAGTCATTTTGCCAATAAACTACGAAATCCCTGCACCCGAGTTACTGCTAAAAATTGAAAGATTTTACTGATAGAACGAACTGATTTTGCAGAGAAAAATAAAAAAATAATTATCTGTTTTTCAACAAATTTATTTATAGTGTTAAAAGTTAGCAATATTAATAAGTACCATTGTTTAAAATTGTTCAATAAAAGATTACAATTGTTATAGGTTTCAAAAGAATGTATTTATATTTAATACCTCGATAAACACAAACTAGCGAACACGTTATGGCTATTATTAGGAATTTGTTATACGGATATAAGGATTTACGTATTTATCGAAGTTAATCTAACGTTCCCTAAAAATTTGTAATAACCCAATTTTACTATGTTAAAAAATATAATTAAAAACAACTCTCGATCATTTTCGATATTAAACTACCCTGAATTATAAACAAGAATGAGAATAAAGTGATTGACATGCTATGTCAGATCCAAGTCAGTGGGAGTTTGTATCAAAATGAAAACTTGGAATGATATAATTATGTCAAAACATTATAATTATATAAATTGTGAATATGGTTAATCAGAAAATTATTTGCAGTATACATAAATATTAGGATGCGACACATTTTAAATACATAAAATGTGCCAATTCGATTCTTGAATCCGCGATTTTAGTTTCGATGGAAAGAACTTTTCAGAAGATGCCAAGGACAAGGTTACTGGTGACATTATGGCGGAAAGTGGAAGATGAGTTCATCATGCATCATATTGACACACATTTCGGGTCAGAGAACTTTTTAAAAATATACCATAAATGTTCAAAGTTTTTTATAGTGATTGAATTCAGAAAATACCTGTCAAATTCTGTCAAAATAATAATTGTTTTATTATTCTTCAAAACATTTAATTTATACTACATTATGTACTTTGCTCGTGTTTGGAGTGTAGACATTTACATATATAAGTGGCCCTCTTGAACTTTGATATGTGGGTGTAGCCGGATATTATAAAAACATTTAAGTGAATGTAAAATGTACTTTACTATGCTTGTTTGACTCACTATAAATTAACTAAATTTGAAGCATTTTCTTTCATTCATAGGTGAACTGATTTGTCCTGAAGTATATAATACTGCCACATTTGGAGCATTAAGCGGTCCCCTTTGAGTGACTCCGAATCTTCAAAAAGTTTTGATCGAACTTGAATAAAACCTTCCTCCAACCTCCTACAGAATTTGAGACCATCACTGGACGATCGCAAGGACAAGTCCTTTTTATCGTGTATGACCTTGTCCTTGACATTATATTTTTGATCGTCATGAAGTCGTGACATTATTCAGCTATTTTTGTGTTTGTTTATGTCTGTGAATTGCCAAAAGAAAAACAAAGGTCAGTATGCTAATTAGGGAATAATATCAGTAACAGTAAATCTGTTTTTATAATGTACAATGCTTAATAAATGCATTTCTAATGATCAAATAAAATTTGTGAGTCAGTCGTAGAGTTAAAACCAAGATACATGGGTCTCAATTCTTTGTCATATAAACAAGGCTCGTGCCCTTTGTTTGTTTACATATGTTCAATATACCAGTAAAAATTCTTTTTCAACCTGATTTGCCTATTATCTTATTCATTTTAAACACAATCTTATTCATTTTAAGCATAAAGAATCAGTTTTTAAAGATTAACACATCCATTTTAGGTATAAAACTGGAATTTTCACCTTTAAACTGTGAACAGGAGCTTTGTTTACTTAGCAACTATTTTAAGATCTATAACTTTCTTATAACTCAACGAATGACACTCAAATTTTTGGTTGCTATAAAATGGTTTACTGAGGCTTTGTAAACATAAAAATCGGAAAAATAATTCTTGACCAAAACCGTGACCATTCTTGTTTATGGAAGATCTGATAGATAGTTTATTGAATATACACAACCTCCTATTAAGATAGTGTATCAGTTAAAAGAAAAATTATCTGTAGATCTCTCTGACGTTGAATATTGTATCAAAAGAGATAATAATGTATCATCGACATCATAAAAATCAACTGTTCAATATCTCTCTACCATCTTGGACTCTGCTGATAAACACCGAATACCACGGTGATGGAAGGGCAGAGGGTAGTGATTTTATGCCAAACCCTAAACAACGACCCAGATGCCAACATCCTGTGGATCAAACGTGGCTCAGTATTAATGCTAGTTAAGATAGATAGATAATACATGACAAAATCTGTAACACAACCATTTATCTGAGACTATCGGCCGAAGGCCAGAGGGCTGTTATTATCGAGGGTTGAATTGGAAGTGATTCAGATTTTTCATGTATTGTTGTTTTTACTGTATATTTGAATATAAAACTCGTTTTTCTTTTCGTTTAAGAACTTTATCCAGCTTTACACTACAATTTTCCCATCTTAAAACTGGCATATGCCCAACGCTTAAATGTATTATGACGTCAAATAAGTAAAAACAGTCATAGTTCAGATTGCAGATTAGCAATGAAAAAGAGAAAAAGATCCGAGGTACACAGAAAAAGGTGATCCTAAATGTTGAAATAAAGGGTGAGATAGTTGCAGGTTTGTAGCTCCTAGTCTAAAAACCCGGGTAGATGACCTGGAAGGTACATTTCAGTACATGTTAAAAAGTTAAAAAAAAATTCTAACACATTCTGTACAAATGTTTGATTCGAAAAAAAAAATCTTATGGTCACATAACTCCAGATATCGTCACTTTACTTTCATCTGACTATATTAAACATAGCACCACCAACTCCGTAAAGAAAAGTAGTGTAGATTGTTAAAATATAAAAATGGTGTCTCTCGATCTTCACGTGTTTAACATACTTCATTTCCAAGGTGGGTTAACGTGTTTAAAGGAGTCTGAGGCAACGACATGAGTATTAAATTGTCTAAAAAAATTTAATGAAACTTATTATTTCCACCAAATTAGCGGAAATAGGAGAAATCAGTCCAAAACCAGTGCACGTTGTTGTGCCCTGTGAATTGAACTATAGCCTTCAGGTCGTCCATTTTTTTCCAGACCCTGAGATTCAGACCTGTACATAAAATTAAAGTAGAATAATACAGGGTGGTAAAATATAATATGTGATAAAGACGTTTGTTAATATCAGGGATGCAAAAACCATGTATATTATATAAAATAATTTCATTATATACATTACATTTATATTGTACTACAAACTTAATGTCATAAATTGATCTAAGTGTAATTACTTCTTTCAACCATATACTTCAATGATTAGCTGCTTTAAACGAATATAAAAGTAAGAAGGAATATTTTCTATGTGTGAAACCCTGGCAAGTATTTCTTGCTGACGATGACTTCTTACCACATATCAATCATATGCTGCTTATCTTGTAAAACCATGTCACTTTCGACAAAAGTTTCTTAATATTAATTTTCAGTTTATTCAAAGTATTTAATTTCTTTTCGTTGACTATTATAAAGCAGCAATAGAACGATGCAAAATTGCCAAATTTATTCAACATACTGATTAAAATTAAAAGAACTCGCATTGCCGAGTTGCTTTTTTGAAGACATTTAGACAAAATGAATTTTGTTATATACATATTGTTTGTAGGTGGCGCTTTTGATACTCCTCCATCTTGGTTGAGTTGGGGAAAATATGCATCGTTTTTCTTTAACGGACTACAAGCTTTAATTGCCCTTGAATTCAAGGACGCTCCACCAATCAAGTAAGTACCCGCCACTTATACATGTATATGTACACAAATCAAGTAAGTAACCGATACTAGTACATGTACACAAGTCAAGTAAGTACCCGATATTAGTACTTGTACACAAGTCAAGTTAGTACCCGATACTAGTACATGTACACAAATCAAGTTAGTACCCGATACTAGTACATGTACACAAATCAAGAAATTACCCGATACTAGTACATGTACACAAGTCAAGTTAGTACCCGATACTAGTACATGTACACAAATCAGGTAAGTACCCGTCACTAGTACATGTACACAAGTCAAGTAAGTACCCGATACTATTACATGTACACAAGTCAAGTTAGTACCCGATACTAGTACATGTACACAAATCAAGTAAGTACCCGTCACTAGTACAAATTTTGATCAGGTTTATTGCCTACAACTACATATTGCAAGTAATTAATTTATTTTAGTTCATGATTTCAAAACAGTTTATGGACCCCTTCACCTTCAAAAATTATTTTGATACAATAATCATATGTGTATTTTTAAATAAATGAAACCTTAGTTATAACATTATTGGCCTTTACTATGATATAAATTTTCTTAACTCTCTGCAAGGTAATTTCAAAATTTCTTTCTAATTGTATCAATTTATAGTTGATTGAGTAAATTCGCTTTTAGAAAACGAAATTCTCTTTAATATTGATGCACAACAAATGATGATAAAACCACAACATATAAGCATTTTCTACTGTGTTTCAATACAGATGTTCACCCACCAAATAGCACACTTCCGGTTTGCAGAGAGAGATTTTTCACATTGTACTGTGTATATTAGATGTACCCTTTTTTACTTTATTTAGACATTAAGTCTACTTAAAAATGGAATATAAAAGAAATCAATTCTGTTTTGCTTTACATAGTATTTACATAGTATTACTCTTATCTTCAATGCGGAAATAGGTGAATTTATTATATCTTGTCTCACACGGAAGATTCTGTCGGAAATAAAGTCTACTTTTACGGCACCTTCACCCCACACAATGAACTTATAGACTTCTTATTAGGTATATGCATTCATTTATAATGCACTCCCTTGCCTTTTATCAAGTTTAGAAATAAGGTCAGACTTTCCGAATCATATATAAAGACCCAATCAAAGCGTAGTTAACAGACTGCACAACTGTCCATTTTGAAAAGTGTTTAGGTTATTTCTCAGCAAAATATCATGATGGCCGTTACTGAAACCTTGCTGTGCATGATGTCAGCAGTCATCGCGACAGGTCTTTTGATGCTGTGTGATTCTGCCGTGGTTAAAACTCGATCACCTTTATACCATATGAATTATGTTACCTATCCACCCAGTACAACTCTGCTTACTGGAACACCCTATTATTTTGGCACCTATCCTACTATGCCACCTATGCCAACTCGACAAAACTACTGTATTCGCGAAGGGAAGAAGTACTTGGTGGGAGAATCTATTCATACCAACCCTTGTTATTACTGTTTCTGTACAGTAGGAGGATATATTTCTTGCCAGATGTATGATTGCAATATGCAGTACCCTTGGTGTGATGACTTCTATTTTTAAAACCCAGACGACTGTTGTGTGAGATGTCCAATAGGTAAGTCAGGCAAAGATCCAGAGATGGAGGAGTCAAGGGTTTCCTTTTGAAGATGTTAACTTAGTAGTTCCAGGATCTATGATTTAATACTTTAACTCTGACACTTTAGGACCAAATTTGATTTGGTGTATAATATTAAACATAATTTCTTACAGCCAAATAGTATATGACAAGGTTTTAGAAAATGACCGACTTTTGCATATCATCGCCAAGCATCTAAATAATTTAATGACATGACCCGTTTTTCCATCCAATGACCATTTGCTACATACTATATTAAGTGATGCTTTCAATCATTAAGAATTACTCTCAACTTCACAGCAACGTCAAATTTTCGATTGACAGCTTATACTCTGTCCCAAGATATTTTAGATTCACATTTGGCTAAATTGCTTGATATTTATAAATACCTCAGGTTTCAAGCGATGTTCATTCAAAAGAATGAAAAATTTGCAAGATTTCTCAGTCAAAACGCCCTTCTAAGCTTATCAGGTTTCAATACAATGCTAAAAAATGTGATGTCTACGGAGATTTTGTATTGCAGCAAGCCCGGATGATAACGTTGAAATATTGCGCAATGTATTCCGAGTGTATTCCGAATGGAGAAAAGATGTAAACATTCCCCATTATAAAATTCCGTCAGGAATCTGTTTTCGTTCCTGTGAATTTTTCCGAGTGAAAGGTGATAATGTGTCAATGAAATTATCTTGGAAAATATCCCATTCAACTATTTCAATTGCACTTCTTTCACAGGTAAGTGTATTTTTATTAAAAATCGTCCAAATGTGCTGCATAAATATCTTGGGACACACTATAGAGAGCCGTAAACAAAAGCGAGATATATTTGATTGGCGCAGAACATTTGATTAACCAATGAAAAAGTGGGTTACGTTCTAAGTAAGTTAGATCATGTTTACATAAGAAAAAATTCAGCGATTAAGAAGGGGCATGGTCGTTTTGTTCCTTCCACCTTCCTAATCGCTAAAGGTTTAGTATGATCTAACTATTATTACAAAAAGTGATGCTTTTAATTGTAAAAAAATTGCATAGACGGAAACTTTTCAATGGAAGACTTTTATTATTAAAACAAGAAGAAAAGAGAGAAATAATATGATTGGCGCAAAACTATGGCTTAGCATATGAAGAATTGGGTTTTGTTCTGTGGGTTATATCAATTTGCTTCCTAAATTCTTCTTTAATTTCTAAAATTTTACTTAATAAGAATCAGATCCATTTTTCAAGGCAAGGTGTATTGAAATTGACTTCACTGAAAGCGTAAAGTCATAAGCGTGTTTTCTATAGCATTTTATGATTCGGGTTTCGCTGAATTATCATTTTATCATTTTTGTTTTTAAAAACTCAGGCTACAACTGTACAGCCCCAGATGGGGAGTTCGTGCAATACAAAGAACTATACTATATGAACAACGAAGAGGTGTGTCATTGCCTGGGCAGGAAACCAAATGAAACCGCTGTGTGTAAACCAGCCGATCCTTCTACAAAACATGCCCCAATTATTGGATGACAACTATAATATTTTTGAATAAAATTAATTATTTAAAGAGAATTATAATACATGTATGATAATACAATCACTCACTACTGTCTTAAATTGTCAAAAAGGTGAAGTTATGTACGGTAAAGGAATATTTATTTTTTCAGATATAAATAACATATTTGAACATGTTTTGCTTCGCGCATTAAATTTTGAAATGTATCTTGGGTGAAAAATTAAGCCATCTTGCAAGCAAAATAATGTACCAATGATGATTGGTAGTAACTTACTTGTTAATTTATAAAGTATTGGAGTTTCAAACGATTCATAATTGCATGTCATTCTTACTAATGATTCGCTCTACTTTTTTTTTAAGTTAAATTAATGTTTGTTAAATAAAATATCTAAATATTTCTAAGAAATGTCATATGTAAAATCATTTTCTATTTGGCACTAAGGAAAATTAACGCTAGTTAAATGAAAATATTCATCTATAGGATATAATAGTTAGGCGAACCGTACGCGCATAATTTACGCGCATGTAACAATTCGTTGTGTTACCCGTTGCCAAGTGTGTTGCTAACGCTGAGGGTAAAAGGATTATCAGCTGCGTGTAAACCAATCAGATATCAGTATTTAACATGAAAGTATGATAATATATAATATATAAATTATATTTCGTTTCTATACTCTCATGATATTGATGTCACATGCTGCTTATTCAAGCGTAAAAGTTTATCAGCAAAATGCAATACTATAATATAATGCGCTATGTTAAAAAAAAAATGATGTTTATGCAGCTTGGAGTAGATTTTTTATTATTTGCAACAAGAAGTATGAGAAAATCAAAACCTCAGTTTTTAAAACCACTTCTGAGCAGTTTTGTTTTGTTTACAAGATTATTAAAAGAGCTGGATGGCCGTGGCCATTTTTAGATCAAATCAAAGTACTGAAAGTACTGTTAGACGGTGGCGCCGTTTGAAAGTGGCATATTACATGTATGTAAATTATTGTTGTCGAAAATCCACAGCCAGCGTCTCATACATGTACTAGCACAACTGGTCGTGAGTTACTCGCATGGATAATTCTGTGGAAATCGTAGTTGTGTTCACAATCCACACTTTACAAATGTTGTGTTTCTTTATCGTCATCTTTTGGGGAAAATCCATAGATTTATCACAGTAGCCTTTGTAGTATAGAAGTTTGTATCTATATGTTTGTATCTATATGTTTGTATCTATATCAGTTGATATAAAAACGCCGTTTTCGGTAATACATGTACTACACAAATGTATTTTGATTGCCCCAGAATGACTCTTTAAATATGTGGGTTGCCACCACATATTGAATGAATAAATCAAATCCAAAGCGATTTCATCACAGTACGCCAAACTGTTTAATTGTATAAAGAAGGGGAATTTTGGTTTTTTCCCTTTTGACCTTTGGGTTGACCCTGCAAAGGGGAACAACTTTTGAAAATTGTGGATTGGACTTTTGTGCTTTAAAGATATTGTAGATTTCTCAAAGTAACGAGAACAAATAAAGCTTTAGTATGATAAAATACTTATCAGGTTTTTACTAACTATTTGGGCATACATGTAGTATGTTTATTGTCCCTCTCGACAGCATTTTCCCTCAATTTCTTCACGGGGAAAAAGTTGCATCATCACACTTGCTTATGGACTATCACACTTGCTTTTGTCCTCATAGTCAGTTATACATTTAGGTGTTCAGAAAACGGAACGGTTTCCAAGAACCTGTTTGATAAAACTGGTATTGCTTTTGGAATGCACGTCATCATGAAACAGAAGAGTCAATCAATATTTTATCTTCGCTTCGACTGTAGTGGATTATTTCCATTTGCTCACAACGAAAGTGAATAAATTTGAGAAAAAAAATATCATACAATATTCAATCGCGACATTTTCATTAATCAACGTTTTAAAGTACATTTGTCTGATTGTATTTAGCTATAGATTCATTCAAATCATTTGAATGAATTTGGGAGAGTCACATGTATATTTTATCGCTTCTCAGTACACTTTAACACGCATAATTTACTTGCAACATTAAACTTTTCTAGTAAACTTACAAGAAATATAGATGAATTATTCAAAATTAGTTTTTAAAAACACCAAACAAACAAAATCCAAGTTAAACGCGTGTTTTTCTGACCGAACAGCTGTGTATATCAATTTCATTTTATTCTTTGCATGTACTATAGTCTAAACAATAGATCTACGGTCCGCAAATCCCGGCAATATTTCCGGAAAGCTATAGTTCTGTAGCTCAGCAGAATACTACAGTCATCTATGAAGCACATTTTTTACCTTCATGTTTCATTATTTATCGCAAATATAGCATGGATGTATACGCTACAGCCGATGTAGCATTTCGTTGAGTGATGACACTTATTTCGATTGCGAGTCGCAACAAACTGGCGCATTTATATAGGCCCGCCTTTTTGTAAATGGAAATAAATGTCGAAGAAAGCTCATAATAGAGTTGTACTCGCGAGTTAAAAATTATTTGAGAACAAAAGGGGTGATATTTACGTACATGTGTAAATAATGTTATCTGTTTGCGAAAAAATCCCCCAAAACCAAAGAAAATGTTCTCTAATAGCAGGGACGGGTGCATATGGATTAAAGTCACAGATTGTACTTCGCTCATAGAATTGCGTTATTCCAGTTTAGTGTGAAAAATTCGTCAGAAACTGTTAAGTGAACAAAATTATTATATCTTACATTACAGTTCACAATTTCCCATAAATGTATATGGAATATTGCATGCGTTGAACCGATTGTTTTTTCTCACAAAAAAGCTAGCGTTTGCTGCAAATTAGAGATACACGAGCTGATACGCCGTGAAATCCATAAGACATTTTACAGCATGTCTTTAATCCCTTGTTTGCTTACAAAAAATCTGAACAGAAAATCTTTGAAACATCGTAAAATGTTGTTTGTTTATACATGTACATGTAAAATGGCGACTTGATTTGCACTGAATTTTACAATCCGAGGTCGATCGATTAGCGTGTTTGAGAGAAAGTCAGCAGCAAGTAAATCGTCAACATCAGGAGTAAATATTGTCTGATGAATATTGAGGTGCCTGTAAAAATATTAATGTTCCTACAGACTGAGTGGGTTACAAAATTAGGTAAATCACAGGATAGTCCAAAATTAAACACATTTGTATCGTAAATTTCAAGTTGTAGAAGAAAGTGTGCCATTGATCGGTTGAAATTCAATAAAATGTAATTTAACTAATATTCATTATCAGTATCTGTTGTGAATTCTTTAGAATAAGCTACAAAAAAATAAATATTCTTCCTCAACTAAAATTAATATGCATTAAAAATGAATTTATCGATGAAGCATACTTGCTGAAATATAAAATGGCAAACCTTTTTAAATTGTGTGTGTTTCTGACAATTGTTTACATCATAAAAAAAACAAGAAGCGATTATTGTGAGATCTCTTAGCCAATTATCGCAGTGATATAGTTTATGCAGTCCTGATACAGAGTTTAACGTCACAACTGGCAGTTGGTGCATAAATTATCGATACCGCGTAAGCAGACAGGGTAACGGCTCATTTAAAATAAAACACAAATTCATAAATTATTTAAATATATGTACAAAATGATTAGCAGCTATAATGCTTAAAATATCTGATAAGATTAAAATTAATTATCATACTGAAATCGACACATAGATTTGTTATCTTTTCTTGGTTGAATCTTGTTGACGAGAGTTTTAATGGTACACTATCCTTTAAGATCTTCAGTAAATTCAATTTAATGAAGTCCAACATATCCTGGATAGGGCTCTTTCGAGTGGAAATTGGTGTTCATGCTTCTCGTCATTTTTTCCAATTTGCTATGATTTGCCTTTTTCCACAGTATATTTTGTGCTGTGTTGGCTTTTTGATCTTTGCTGTGATTATTTGAATTACAAGTGTACCTGAGGTTTTGTTATTGCAAAGTATTATAAAATAAAACAAAATAATAACTTCCAGCCTCCATTCTGTCGTTGTCGTAAAACTAAAACAGGAGGGGGCGTGGCAGTATATGTGAAAGATAATATTATCGCAAAACGCAGAGTCGACCTTGAACCAACCACGGTTGAGTGCGTCTGGTTGGAACTTTTTATGGGTGGTCAATCTTATCTGTACGGAACGTTTTATCGACCCCCAAACTCTCCAGTATCTATATGGAGTGATATTGAGTACTCCATAGACTTAGCTTTTAATACCAAAATTAGCAAAATAATAATCACAGGTGATTTCAACGCAAACTTACTGACCAACAATTACCAATCCGAGTATCTTATCAATATAATGAATATGTACAACATGACCCAACTAATTGAAGAACCAACCCATTTTACTGAAGAAACTTGTACACTTCTAGATGTTATTATAGTCAGTGATAGTAATATTCTTGAAAAAGCTTATGTTGGCGATTGTTTTCTGGACCAAAATGTACGTTATCATTGTCCTGTTTATGCGTCGTTAACTCTATGTAATCAAACCTCCCACTCATTTAAACGCGAAATTTGGTTATTCAACCAAGGCGATTACGTTTCATATAGAAATAGCCTTAACTCAATCGACTGGGAAGAAATATTGTCTGATTCTGACATCGACACCAATGTTAAAAGATTTAATGAAACTATTATAAAACACGCTAGAAATAACATTCCCAATAAGATAGTGACTATTAGAAAATCCGACCCTCCTTGGATGATTAATGAAATTCGAACACTTATCCGTCGACGGAAACGATTGCATTCAATAGCTAAACGAACTGATCATCCTGACAAATGGACCGAATTTAGAAAAACAAGAAATCACTGTATACGCACTGTACGTAATGCTCGCGATGATTATTATAAAAAGCTGTCAAAAAATATATCCGAGTGTAACGACTCAAGGAAGTGGTGGAATATGGTAAATAAAATATCCAACACTCAGATTCGCAATGACTTACCTCCCTTGGAGGTTAATGGCAATGTAGTCGATAACAATTTTGAAAAAGCAACTGCTTTTAACATCTTTTTTACAAATCAGTCAAATATCGACGATTTATCAGCGACTCTTCCAAATACTAGTAACAACAACGCTTCTAACCATTTATATACAGAAATAATACTTTCCGACGACGAAGTAAAAAATGTTCTTCTTTCATTAGATACGTCTAAGGCTACTGGGCCAGACCTCATAAATCCTCGACTTCTTAAGGAAGCTGCGTCGATTTTAAGTTTTCCATTGCGCAAATTATTCAACAAATCACTTCAAAATTCACATTTTCCTACGGAATGGAAACAAGCTAACGTAACACCTGTTCACAAAAAGGGTAAACGTAATGATATTAACAATTACAGACCGATTTCATTATTGTGTATTACTGGTAAAGTCATGGAAAGATGCGTTCACAACCATATTTATAGTTACTTTGTAGAAACAAAATTCTTGTGCAACAATCAGTCAGGTTTTATCTCCGGTGACTCAACAGTCAATCAATTATTAGACATATCTAACGATATAGGAAGAGCCTTAGACTCGGGAAGGGAGGTGCGTGCCGTGTTTTGTGATATAAGCAAAGCGTTCGACAGAGTTTGGCATAAGGGTTTGCTTTATAAACTTCAACAAGCCGGGATAGGAGGTAAACTTTATCTGTGGTTCGAAAATTATCTCCAGAGTCGTAAACAAAGAGTTGTAATAAACTCATCAGCTTCGGGTTGGCGCGACGTAAAGGCTGGTGTACCCCAGGGCTCAATATTGGGTCCATTGTTATTTCTTGTATATATAAACGATATAGTGCTTGACATAAGATCCTCTATCAAATTATTTGCGGATGACACCACCTTATACATTATTGTCGATAACCCGGTCATCGCAAGTAAGACATTAAATAGCGACCTTGACAAAATCCACAAATGGTCTAATCAATGGTTAGTTACCTTTAATCCTCAGAAAACTGAAAGCATAACAATTAGTACCAAACGAAACCGAACTCTACATCCAGACTTGTACTTGAATGGACAAAAGATAAGTGAAGTGTCACATCATAAACACTTAGGATTACATTTTTCCGACAACGGACAATGGTCATATCACGTTAATATTGTCGTGGCGAAGGCATCGTCTAGGTTACACATTCTACGACGACTCAAATTTTTATTAGATAGAAAATCCTTAGAAAAACTTTACATTTCATTTGTAAGACCAGTCATTGAATACGCAGATGTTGTCTGGGACAATATCTCAAACGATTTAGCCGATAAACTCGAAAAAATCAATATTGAGGCAGCTCGCATAGTCTCAGGTGCGACAAAACTCGTAAGTTTAAATGATCTGTATCGAGAGGTTGGATGGGACACTCTACACAATCGTAGACAAAAACATAAACTAATCAAATTCCACACCATGGTCCATAGAAGTGCTCCAGATTATCTATCTTCTCTAATCCCCTTAAGAATCAGTGAAACACATCATTATCCCACAAGAAGATCGCACTGCATTACTCAACGAAAATCTAATACAAACCACTATTCACAATCTTTTCTACCGTCCACTACAAAGCTTTGGAACGATCTTCCGATAAGTGTCCAAGAAAATCCTTCAGTATCCAATTTGAAACGTGTGCTTAACTCAAACTGTTGTAAAACCCCAAGACACTTTCTATTTGGTAAGCGCACAGAACAGATCTTACACACACGACTTAGACTCAATTGTAGTATACTTAATTCGCATTTATCCAAAAAACATATAATAGATAATCCTAATTGTGCCTGTGGACAAATTGAAACAACACTACACTTTTTATTAGAATGTCCTCTATACACTGATGCAAGGAAAAAATTCATTGACCCATTAAGACCGGTCACTTTAAACATTCTGTTATTTGGAGACCCAGACTAGAAACTATTCCTATAATACAAACATTTTCAAACATGTACATCATTTTATTTCTGCTACTAAACGATTTGTAACTTAATTCCACTTGCTACCGTATTGTCGATTTTGTTATTTTTGCATCGTACGACTGTTTATTACTCGGTCACTTTTAATGTTAATTCAAGTTATGATATCTCTCTCTGTATATTTTCTATTATATTTTTCCCTTTTCACATTTTTTTTGTTAAATTTTTCCATCAATTCCATCTTTTTTTCATTTGTTGTTCCTAATATACTTGCCATTCAGCAAGGGCAACTATCGTTTTTAATAGTTGAAAGTCAATTTAAGGAAACGGATTAATATAAGTTGTAACAACTTGTTTCCGAATCCTGTTTGCATTATTTATTGTTTATATTGATGTACAATTCCAAATGAAATAAAGTTTAAACTAAAATAATAACAAACAATTTTTTTCTTCATTGTTGTTAGAAATAAATTAGCTATCTGTAGGATGATATTTCAATGTGGAATCTGTGTCAATTGGTTTGAACTGGGGGTGGATCAACATCGGAAGTGACGTAATCATTACGGAATGCTGGGAACCTGATATGTGCAGACAGCCGTGAAGGAGGTCCACTGGTGAGTGTCACACTGACAGGAAGTGTAGCTGTTCAGATGGTAGGTCTCCCCGGCTTTGACAATATGCCCGTCTGGAGCTTTGCAGGTGTAACCTGTCAACAATGCAATTGAATGAAAAGATTAACCATTACTCTGAAATTACAAAGACATTGCATGACCATGCGCGGATCCAGAAAATTTTCCAGATGGAGGGGGTCCATGTAGGTAATTGTTTACAGAGTGGAGGTGTTGGGGTGCAGAAAGTCTTTTTTCTGAAGATTAACTATATAAATTTTAAACGAATTGAACTGTTATAATTTTCTTACACCCTATCCCTCCGTCTTCTTGATCCGCGAATGGTGACAACGTAAAATGTAGAATATTGTATGGCCGTAGATTAAGTCCGGGGTTCGTGCTTATTGAGGCTTTTCGTCTGTGATTGTATAATGGAAAAGCAGATTATTCGGCAAACTTTCACGGAATGAATCTCTGAATTTTATCTTAATCACTATTACAACGCACTTTGATAAAATTACGCACTTTTAAATTTTTTTCAAAGTGCGTTAATTTTGTCCAAAATTTTCGCACTTTGCAGAATTTTTTCAAAGTGCGTAATATTTTCGAAGTGCGTTGCCACATACCATATACCCTTCAATTAGGATAAATATCGTCACAAATATAGTCACGTGCTTCATTAGTTTCTGTAATCATTGTGCGTCTATTATAGTTTGATTTTAACATACTAGTTGGACTGTATAAAACTTAACACCTGTAATAACTAATGCTAGACAACATATAACATTGACTTGACAAATAGTCCGACCACCACTTTGTAACTCACGAATTTTCATTTTTTTAAAAATGTAAATGAAATCGATTTTTGTGCGGCAATACTTGCAATTTTCTAACAAAAAACCCAGAATGCAAAATTATAAAAAAAAACTAATTTGTTAGACAATATCTCAAGTTTTAGCACACTAACAAATGAAGAGAAAATAATCCTAAATATATAAAAGGGGTTTGTATTGCATTCTACAAATCAGAAGAATTGAATAGAATTATTCTAATGACTTAATTATGAGCTTACAACTTCTCATTATTTCATAGATATTAATGAAAATAATCTAAAACAGGTATTTTAATCATATTTTAAGTTAAATAGACCGCCAAATAATACTTGATACGATATATATATATATATATATATATATATATATATATATATATATATATATATATATATATATATATATATATATATATATATATATATATATATGTCACATTTGTCAAATATATGAAATATTTAAAATATGTTGCGCTGGGTCATTGTGGCAACGCAAAACAAATTATCATAACTTACTGGCAACAGATACATGTAGTAGTAAAAAACAATAAAACTAGATACATCCCTTAGAGCTTGCTTATTCAATATTTACCGTTGGGGCACCTGGGGCAACATTGATCCTTTTCAATAACGGGGTCCGCACATAGGGTATGTAAACAAGGAATAGTGAAGCACATCACCTCTCCACTGGTGGTGCACTGACAGCGTTCACAGGGGGTGGGGTTAAACCACACCGAGGGGTAATAGGTACCACGATAGTTACATCCTGGGGCTGGGGTTTGGGACAACCTCAGAGGAATTAACGAGTCGCATATAGCATAACTCAGGAAAAGTGCAAGAACGGCGAGTCTTATCATAGTGGTCTAATGGTATGGAGGATAACAGTGAAAGATTTATCCTTATCAAGCTGAGGAGTAGTTATATGGAATGACAATTGAACGCCTCGACAACAGGTCTTATTTTACAACATTAATTTCATTGTGTGCGTTATTGCATTATGCGGTGTGTGTGTGGTTTTTTTCTTTCAATATTTGTGTTAAAAGTTGTGCTTGTATCATTGTGTGGGACGATTTTATCTTATATTATGTATATTCCTGAATATCATAATATATGTTATTTTACATGTGAAATGTAGCCTAACATCATTTAGTTAATACATGTTTATCTACATTTATATGGATATTAAAAGAAAGAACTTGTTGCATTGTATAGTTCAATCATTATCTTTAATAGGCCAATCTTACTTGACTTACCAGGAATATTTTGTAGGAAATAGTCTAATTTACTACACCTACACCACCACACAATCAATTTAACATGTGGACTAACACTGGATTCCTTTATATTAAAAAACACATTACAATGCACTCTTATCAAACCAAGAAATAAAGTCCGAATTTTCAAATAATATATAAAAACGGGCCTAAAATTTGTTGAAAGTGTGAAACTCTGCTTTGTATGATGTCAGTAATCTCAGCAACATGTCTTTTGATGCCGTGCGATTCTGCCGTGGTTAAAACTCGAAAACCTTTATATCATATTGAATATGTTACCAATCTACCCAGTACAACTTTGCTAACTGGAAGACCTTATTATTTTGTCACATATCCCCCTATCCAACTCGGCCAAACTACTGCATTCACGAAGGAAAGAGGTACTCGGTGAGAGAATCCATCTACAACCACCCTTGTACTAACTTATTCTGTGCATTTGGAGTAGCTGTGTTGTTAGGAGAGGACTTTTACTACCAGAACTATGAATGCATGATCCAGTACCCTTGGTGTGATGACCTCTAATTTGAAAACCCAGACGACCCCTGTGTGAGATGTCGAAGGCGTAAGTCAGGCAAAGATCCAGAGACAGAGATGTGGGCGGGAAGTAAGGGTCGGATGAGGGGTTCCGTTGGAATTTTTTTTCAACTTATTAGATACCGGATTTAGAATATAATACCCAAATTTTGAAACTTTACGTCCAATTTTGATTCGAAATAAATTTTTAGAACCGAATACCGTATATCCGGTAATTTTCGCGATGATCTAACTTTCGCTTTTTTGCGATCTCTTAAATGTCGCAAATTATTGAATACGCCGAAATTATATCCTGTAGTATCCTGTTTTATTTCCTTAAGAAACATTTCATATCGCAAAAAATGACAGACGCAAATGTTACGCAAATGTTACACATTTCCCCATTTTCGCAACAACAAAAAACCAACAACCCGGATGTACGGTAGTTTGTAACGAGATTTTTAGAAAATAACTGACTTTTGCATTTTACAGCGAATAACCTAAGTATTTTTAAAACCATAAGAACTTGTTCATCCAATGTCATGATCAGTTCGCTAAATATTATATTAAGTGATTTAGGGTAATAAGGAAGTAGGACTTACGCAAACATCAGTTATTATAAAAAATTTCTAAGATTCCAAGCTACAGGGAAGTATTTACTGAAACATTTGCACATATGAGATGTAAATATACGATTTCAAGGGATGAGACCTGATCAAAACTGGATAAGATATATTTAAGTAAGAGATAGTTTTTTTCCTTATAATTTTTTAAGAGCTGTGCAGCTTATAAGAAATATGTATGTGAACTTCCTATGTTATTAATATGTTAATCCATATACAGTGATTAGGTTGTTGCAATAAGTGTTATTGAAAAATCAGAGAAGTTAATAGAAAAAAACAGTAAAATGTAAATATTAGCCAACCACTAAGGGAACATTGATTTTGTCAGAGGGGCGTGAATAATTCTTTATGTTGCACAGTTTTTTGCCGCAAAAATTGCTGCATTTAGAATGGATCTTACTCTAGACAAAGTCCTGTTATTTCTAATTTCTTCAGTTACATCTTCAATTTATATGTGTAATGTTGTATCACTATATGTTGTCACAAGGCTTCGTTTGATTAGAAAGGCAAGTGAGTGATGCAAATATAGAAAGCGACAGGGAGAAATAGTTATGTAAATCCTGGTCACTTCACCATATAGAGAAAGGGAATTTTAAGGTACTTCACTACACCGTGACTTATACTTTTTAAGACACTACGTCACAAGATGGCGATTTAAATGTTTTGTTAAACTGTTTGTATCAATCGATTCAGATGTATATCGTCATAGCTCAGTGGTTAGAGTACCAGGCTTGTGAACCGCAGGTAATGAGTTCGAATCCACCTGGGGCTTTTGTTCATGTTTACTGAATGACATTTTTGAAAATATCATTGTTTATCTAAAATTGTACATTTTCTCGCCTCTTTGATATATATAATTCTTATCCATCATTCTTTCTATCATAATCAAGTAAATTTCTGCTGATTGAGAAATTATTTCAAGGTGTAATGAGGTACCTTAACTAGAGCTCAGCAGTTCATCAGATGAGTTCACTACCACTTACTTTGTCTTGGACAGATACCCATATATAGAAAACTCTTTAATAGTTATCAAAAAAATAAAACAAATATTGCTCACTGCATAGTGTTCCTTACTTATGTTTGGAGTTTTAACATTTACATTCAACGTGGTCCTCTCCTTCTTTGATATCTAGATGCAGCCATATTCAACACATTCAATTGAATGTACATTGAACTTTCTTAACAGATTTGACTTTAGTTATAAATAACGAAATTTAAAGCATTTTCTTTTATTCCTTAATAGGTGAACTGAAGTATATGGAACTGCCATATTTGTAGAATTAATTAAGGCGTACACAATATGTGACTCAAAGCCCTAGGCGAGTGTATGATCAGACTAGAATAAACCCTTCCTCAAAACCCCTACGTATGTAAGCCAATCTTTGGAGGATCAATAATCTTGTATGACCATGGCCTTGACATTTGACCTTTGATCATCATGAAGTCGTTTTGTGAACTTTCATATACACTCTTATTTCTTTGTGGGTGTTTGTTTATGTCAGTGGATTGCCAAAAGAAAAACAAAGGTTAGTATATAACTTCCTTTTAAAAATGGAGTATCAAGTGAAAGAGAATTCATCTGTTTATCTCTCTGAGGTTAAATAATGTATCAAAAGAGATAATCATCTATCATCGATAATGTTCTCACACGTAGGGACCTCCTCGCCTCTGGTGTTAGAAAAGCTACAGAACGCCACGGTGATGGAGGGGGAGAGGGTGGTGCTCAGATGCCGCGCCCTGAACGACCCAAATGCCACCAGCCGTTGGATCAAACGTAACTCGGACTCGGCCAACGTAATTATTTTGACAGTTTATGCAATGTTCATTAAATGCTAGTCTAGACAGATAGATATTAATGCATGGCAAAATCTGTAATACACGCCATATAAACCTAAGACTCCAACATCAGTCCTAGGACCGAAGCGTAGATGGCTGATATTGGCCGAGGCCATGTATTAATATCGATAATAATGAAAAAAAAGTACAAAGGTAATCCTGAATGTTGAAACGAAGATTGAAATAAAGGGTGGAGTTAAGGGTTATGGAACAGAGAAATGTGTGTAATAAAGACGCGTGTGTCTGTTAATATCAGTGATATAAAATCCCTGTATTTTATTTTAAACATAAAGAATTACATTATCCCATTTACATGAATGTTTACCTGGTTTTAACGGATTTTAATTAAAGGAAGAAGGAACATGTTTTATGAGTGAGACCCTGTAAATTATCATGGATGACCAAAATGACCCTCCCTCATCCAAACCAAACTACCTTTTTTCCCACACCAACCGCATAATTATTCCCAGGGATTTACCAATATATCCCACTATCCATTAATAATATTTCTCTGTTATTTACCAACTATGAATTCGTTCCACACTTGACCAGATTAAGGTTTGTTTATAACTATAAATCATACCATATGCAGCTCATCTTATTGTAAAATTATGTTACTTTCGGCAAGTGTTTCTTAATTTTTACCTTCAGGTTATTAAATATAGTGGTACAGAACTAGTGATCGAGAATGCTACAGTCGCAGACACTGGCATATACATATGTATGGTGCGCAACCACATCTGGTTAAAATTGGTGGACGTCTGGGTGACAGTCAAACAGACTACCACTTCATCAATCAACACCACCACCACCACAGAACCACCTACTACCACCATCACTACTACCACTACCACCGCCGGATTGCAGATATGTATGTGTGTTTTGTGTTATTTATAATTCACTGGGATACAAATTTATGCACTTGATTAAGATTAGTTGAGATTCTTTGAATGCCCTCAACAACGTTAAAAATTGAGGATGAGTATGAGTTGACATATATTATTCAATACGAATGTTCATCTGTTGATGAAATTCAATAGAAATATTTAGAATATCTTTAACATGCCTTTCCTTTTAAAAGGTATTGATTTCTTGATTATTAGACTATCTACATACTGTAGACCAATCCACACTTTCCAAAAGTTATGTCCTTTGATCGCCATCTTTTGGTGAAAACCCATATATTTCTCACAGTAGCCTTTGTAGTTTAGAGGTTTGTTACTTTTTCATTTGAATTCAAAAATCTGTTTCCTTTTTGTATTTTGAGTTTCACAGGATGGGGCAACCCGCAAATCGAAGGAATAAATCTAATTTAGAGAGATTCGATCACAGAATACATGTACCCATCATTTGGTGCATTAAGAAGGGGAAAATTGGTTTCCCCCCTTTTGACCTTTCGGTTGACCCTACAAAGGAAAACAATATTTGTAAAGAGTGGATTGGACTTTATTACACATTATTTAAAAAAAAAATCCACATTCTCCCAAAAACGCTTTATTAAGTTAACGAGGGATTTTGGTAGCAGTTTGAATGGCTGTCGTAGGAAATTAGAGAGATTGTGTGTAATTAAGTTGCAGCAAACTACGTACTAGTATCTATAATTATAGATGAAGACATAGGACACTTTGCTAATAAACCATGCACACAATACCTGCACTGAGTAACTGCTTGCAAATGATAACAAATTAACGGATAGCGCAAACTGATTTTGAGTCCCATAGAAGTGAAAAAGTACAAATCAAAGTTATCTGTTTTGCAACGAATTTATATATAGTTTTAAAATTAGCAATAATAATAAACACCACTGCAGTATTGTTAAAATGATTTTTTCCGTATTATGTTTTCAATAAAGAATCCTCCGGTTATTATTGGTTTCCAAAGAGGGTATCTATTAATATTTAATGCCTTATTAACACAAATTATAGTCATGTGGAAGATCACAGGGACATATACGAAACCGCTATGGTTATTTTAACGTAAATATCGAAGTAAATTTATAATAGTCATAAGAAATTTGTTATAACTGTTTACAACATTGTAAAAATATAATTAAAAGCAACAATAACTCTAATTTTCGATAAACTATACTGAATTGAAAAAATGAGAGTAAAGTGACACTCTTTGGCGGAACAAAGTCAGTGGGAGTCGGTATCAAAATGACAACTAGCAATGAAATAATTAATTGCGCCCATGGGAAAAGGGCTTTATGGCATTTTTGCTAAAACAGAGAAATGACGCCATAAAGCTATGACGTTGAGATGTGCAATATCAACGAAGATGTTTTTGTTCAACCACGTACCTATCGTTTTCACACTAACTGTAAGTCGTAGTTGAACCTATATAATAAAACCGTACTTAGCCATGTATTTAATTCGGGTTTTTATCTTTACGTCAACTGGATTTAAGAAAAATATTTAACGAAATTTTATTCGAAGTCAGTTTCTTTACTTTTTGTATTTATTTCCACAACAACGAAGAAGCTCCAGACGGGATTGTCTACATTTACACATCTGCAAAATAATACATGTATTCACATATCCTATGTCTATGTATTTTATCTATATTAAGTGACTATATAGAAAGTGAATATGCATATGGTTTATCCGAAAATCATTTACAGTGTTCATAAATATTAGGACTCGACACATTTTAAATACATACAATGCGCAAATTTATTTCTTGAATCCGCCATTTTAGCTTTGATGGAAAGAACTTTTCAGAATATGACCAGGACAAGATTACTACTGACGTAATGGCGGAATGTGCAGGATGAGTTCATTGTGCAATATATACAGACACACATCTTGAGTCAGACAACTTTGGTTTAAAATAGTACAATAAATGTGGACGAATGTTTATGGTGTGAGAACAATATTTTTTTGGTCAAATGATATTTTTAAATCTGCAAACAGTTTCAACAATACAGGTTTAATCATTTTTATTTCTTAGGTTACCGTTACAACTTACATTCCCAGATTACCAGTGAAGTACAAAGAAAAGTACACGAACGAAAACGGAATGTGTCATTGGTTGGACAGGGAATTAAATATAAATCGCTCTTTGTGAACCAGTCCAGCCTCGAACCAACCACGTTCCGATCGTTGGATGACAATGGTACCACTGATATAAATAGACATGACGCAAAAGATCCAATGAGTGTTGCTGTGCAATGTACATATGTTTGACATCTTCGTTTCTGGAACCAGTCATGCAAGCTAACTACCGAAGTTGTATTCTTGAAAATCATTACAGTTTTCTGACAAATTTATATAATAAAGAAATTCTCTCAGAGATGTTACATGTATTCAAATGTATTTTGTAATCACATACAACTATGTAATTAGAATACCCACCACCTACTACATAAGAATGATATACACTGAAAGTAATGCAGATTATGTGCAGATCGCCATCTTGTGGTATTCACAAATGCTATTTGTTTTTGTTTCAATTAAGGAAATAAATTTTGAGAAATTTCTCAAAACTTTATAATTCACGAACCATTTTTATGAATCATTTTAAAGAATCATAATTTTTTAAAATAAAAAAAAACATAGTTTTGTTTGATAGTTTCTTGATCATGTACATGTATACCCCGGTGTTGTTTAATATAGTTTTATAAGATGTTTTTTTGCAAGCATTGACAAATTAAAATGTACCAAATAGAAATATCCTAACAGTCACTAGAAAATATATATCTAAGAAAACATTAAAATTTTGGTCCCACCTGGCAAAACCAATAAAAAAATAAGTGCAATAGTACCCCCTATCCCTGTCGGTAAGTTTTTTGACATGTTTATGATTTTCCTTTTCTTTGGAAAATATGAGCCATTTATTTGTATAAAAGCCACAAAATCGTACTTGTACTATGGTTTAACCGGAAATTTATCACGCTAAAAAGAGAGTGTAAAAAGAGAACAAAAAGCCATCAAGTAACCTTGATATTAAAATGAAGTCAAGCATAAACATCACTTATACATGTATTTGATGAATATACTGTCCCTTTTTAATCCTCTTGTAAACAAAATCGGAGTGTGAAGGGGATGCTTCTATTACTTATTAGGTTTGTGACCAGCTGTCCACGAAAATGTCAGAATGCAAAATTTCCTTTAAAGGCGATGAGAGGACCAAGGTGCGTCGATTTTGAAAATGGATGGGGAGTAAGACAGTCCGACTTTGGAAAGCAAAAAAAAAAAAAACATCAAAAGACCAAAAACCTGCTAATCGTCAAAATCATAGTTCGTGTGGGTGGATGAGGGTAGGGGATGGTGGTAGAGTACTATGCGTGGTATATATTACTTTTAATTGTTTTCGTATAATTGTTAACATGGTCCAATATATATGATGGTATTTCGTTCGAAATCTATCTTCTATTTGTTATTAATAAATCAAATAAAAAAAGTGGAGGTACATGCTATCACGATCTGTAAGAGTCATTTTTATAATTTTCTTAAAGCACCACAAACTTGTCAGATATAGGATCTAGATGTTAATCTTTAAGATGATATTTTAATATAAGATAATATTCAAATATCTTTGAGATCATTTTAACATAACTGTTTATAGGCACGATTTTCGGTCATATCAATAAGTTTAAAACTACATCAGTCACGCCTCTTATTTGATTCCAAAAAATATTCTCAAATATAACAAAATTTATCCATTTTCATGATAATATTATTTTAATATCATATTTATTAATTATAGTGTACAGATATTTATTACCATGCATCTGCACAATTAGCAAAAATGCAATACAGTATAGCCTTAGTTTTGGCTTTTAGATAAAGCAAACAGTAACCAAAAACTTAAGTTTATTGAATGTGAAAATAAATAAGACTTTTACTGTATAATATTACAATACTGTGTCTGGGACGGCTGGGGCGGACTAGGGTGGATATCAACGTTGAAAGCGACGTAATTACTACGGAATGCTGGGATTCTGTTGTGTGCAGATGGCTTTAAAGGAAGCCCCTATCTGGGTGGCACATTGACAGGAAGTGTAGCTGTTCAGATGATAGGTCTCCCCGGCTTTGACAATATGCCCGTCTGGGGCTTTGCAGGTGTAACCTGTCAACAATGCAGTTAAAGAAAGTAATCTAATATCCTCATTACTCTCCTGGGAGAGGGGTGTTAAAGTTGGTATTTCTGCATGCCGGATGAGGATGACTGAGTCTGGGTCGTTGAGACCTTTTTACTGTAGTTTAACCATTTAAACATACAAGTATTTAATTTTTTATTATCCCCCCCCCCCACTTGATTCTAGATCTGCACATGTTGACAACCTAAATCAAAATTTAGAATGACGTAGATGCAGTATAAGGTTATTAAGATGCTTTTCGTTTGAGATTGAAAAGTTGATAAATCGTCAAACGATCACAGTATATACCTCTGCCTTATACGTTTTTAACAATAACTTCATTCATTGCAGTATAAATATTATTACGTGTTTATGTAGTAATCATTGTGCAACAGAAAGTGCGTACGATGTACTTATGTGTCAACATGCTAGTACATATTTAGACTGAAGTAAAACTAACACATGTATTCGATGGATATATGTTAAATGTATATTTTGGCCCAGGTCTTTGGGAAACGAAAAAGCAAATAATAAAATTTTGCAACAAGTTTAAAATAATATTTTCAAATTGAATAAAGCTCTTGGAGTGCCCCTCTATCATGTACATGTAAATATGTTTGATATTTACCGTTAGAGCACGTGGGACAACAATAATCCTTTTCCTGAACGGGGTCCGCACATGCAGGTTGCCAGCAGTCATTAAACATACACATCACTTGACCACTGGTGGAGCACTGGACAGCTCTCACAATGGCGGGTACTAAACCACCCAAAGGGGTAAACGGAACCACGGTAGTAACACCCTGAGGGTATTGCTGGCATCAACAACTGTTGAGTTAACAAGCCGCACTGCCCGTAACTCAGCAAGAGCGCAAAAACGGCGAGTCCCATCATAGTGGTATATGGAGGATAGCAATGAAAGATTGATCCTTTGTTGCCAAATATATAATGTAATTCTTATCTTAAATGCGGAAATAAACCAATTTAACTTGACGTAATAGGAAAATTTTGACGGTAATGGTCTATCTTTACTGCACCTGCACCACCACACAATCAACTTGTGGACTTACTTTGCAGTCTTTTATCAAGAAACACACTAAATTGCACTCTCTTGCTCTTTATTGAGTCAGGAAATATAATCCGACTTTCAAATAATATATAAAGACACACAATTAAAAATTATTCATCAGCAAGCACTATTGCCCATTTTGGAAAGTAGTTTGGTAATATCTCTGCAAAATCTAAAACAATTATGCTACTGGAACCTTGCTTTGTCGGTAATCTAGGCAACATGTCTTTTGATGCTGCGAAATTATGCCTTGCTAGCTCACACCTTTATACCATATGAATTCCGTTCCTTATCCCCCCCCCCCCCCCAGTACAACTCTGTTAACTGGAACACCTGATGATTGTGCCATATACAGAAGAATTTTACAGCCGGAACTTCGGATGTATGTTGAAGTATCCTTCGTGTGGTGGCCTTTATTTTGAACATCCATACAACGATTGTTGTGCGAAGTGTCCGATGAGTAAGTTTAAGATCCAATGAGAGGGATAGGAGTGGTCAGGGGTTTCCTTTAAAAGATGTTAAGGTATTAGATACCTGGTATATAATTCAATACTTATCATCGGAAACTTTATGACCAAATTTGATTTGACATGAAATAGTAAACATATTTTCTTACAGCGAATAGTCCTATGATAAAGTTTTGGAAAATGACTGACTTTTGCATTTCATGGTAAAAAAAAACAAGTATTCTTTATTACATACATTTTTATGTAAGCCACTTGTTCAACCAATGACCATTTGCTTAATATTATCTTATGATACTTTTAATCGTCAAGAATTCCTTCATGATCACAGCAACGTAGAATTTAGGATTGACAGCTTGGATAGCCGTAAGCAAAAGAGAGAAAATTTTTGATTGCCACAGAACATGATAAATAGCCAATAAAAAGTGGAGGTATATTCTAAGTAAGTTAAATCTTTTTTAGTAATGATTTTTAGATTAAGAAGAGGCTTGGTCCTATTGTTTTATTCCTCTTCTTACTTGTTTGAAGTTTAGAACGATCAAATTGTTACAAAAAATGATGCTTTTAATTGTAAAAAAAAAAATGGCAGAGAAGGAAGTTTTTCAATGGACGACTTTTATAAAACGAGAACAAATGAGAGTATTCATTAGATTGGCACAAAACTATGGTTCAACTAATGAAAAATTGGGTTTTTTTCTGTGGGGTTTACTATTTCGCTCCTTATGTTCCTCTATTAACGCTGAAATTGTTCTTAATAAATATATTATCATTCCATTTTTCAAGGCAAGGAGTAACGTAATTTACTTCTCTAAAAGCGTAAATTTGTCATTATCGCATTTTCTATATCAATGTTTTATTTATATTTTGGTGCTAGGTTTTCACTGGATTATCATTTTATAATCTTTCATGTTATCTTTTTTTTCACAGTCATGCTACACCTGTTCAGCTCCTGATGGAGAATTTGTGCAAAACAAAAGATTATACAATAAAACAACAAAGCTAGAGGTTTTCCATCGCTTCGGCGGGGAACCAAATAAAACGCTATGTGTAAACCAGTGGGAACCCATACCAAACATGCCTCAGTAATTGGATTATATTTCTTAATACAGCTGATAAAGTTTTGAAGGTTTGTTAAATATGTATGATATTGCTATCACTCTCCGCTGTTTAAAAATATTAAAAGGCAGGAGTTGCTAAAAATTGATTTTATTTTATAAAAAGACACATAAAGTAAAATTTTCGCTTAGCAGTCCACCTTAAATTATAAAGTTTTGGAATCTTAAAAGATTCACATTTGCCAATGGTTAACTGCGTATTATCCTGATTTATAATTCGCAACACTTTTTGGGGAGTTAAGGTTTGACATATATACAGTGAACCTCGTACATGTAGAAACTTTTAATAGGCGTAAACTTCAAAAAAGTTTCAACTTTATTTTTTGACTGACCTTTGTGCAATTAGAGGAGCAGGGCGGAGTTCATACATTAATATTGCACGGTTTAATGCCTTAGAACTTATATTAATCAAAGATCTAGAGGAGTGAAAGACAGTCCTTTATTTTGCTACGTAGCACACATGGCCTGTCGCCAGAATCAAATTTTCTGTTTGGGACGTTGGAAATCAGATGCTTTTAATTTGAACATCAGACCAGTTAATTTGTGTTTTCAGACGCTATTACAAGTCTAGTCAAAACTATGTTAAGTTGGGTTATGGAGGCTTTCGGCATCAGGCGACATAACCCTCCAGGGCTTTCCTGTCTCATCGGGGCAAATATTCTGGTTTGTCACCCTCGAAGCCATGCAATATATGTGTGACGTTCACCTTTATGTGACCTAGGAGGTCAATATATTACATTTGATTTTCTCTTCGTTGTACGAGAATTAGATGGTCACATGATATATAGGGTGTTTCAAATTGGCTTTAATATAAATTCTTCGCTTGATATGACTCAACTCGACAGGTTGGTCTCAATTCGTGGCTGAATCATATAATCAAACAATCATAGCTGTTATTGCTCGTCTTCGGCCCAGTGAATATTGTACCTCTAGGGTAGCTTAATCATCGTATTAACCTAACAGCAAACGGATAATCAAATAAAATGTTGCTTTTTATAGGATAATTCTTATTTTAACCAAAAAAACAATCACTTTACAATACTATGCTTATTATCAGGTCGAGAAATAATGTCCGATATTTCGAATAAAGACAAGATTAAAGCATATAACAATAATTTTAATAATACTTAATTTTTTTTAAAAGTTAAAACGATGATAAAATTTCTCTGACGACCATTCTATTCTTTTACCTAACCTCTGTCAGCTTGAATGCATGTTCTACTTTCTTGTTCTACTTTTTCTTTTATAATATACGAGTACTTCCGTATTTTCCTCAGGGGATTTCAGTTGTTTGAATAATTGAACCTCTGAGTTCTACATAGAGAGTAAATGTGTTAATATGAAGGGAGACCTATAAACAGTCTGATATTTTATTCAAGGAAAATTCAGACTAAATGAACAAATTATTAGATTAATGAATTCAATACTCGACTTATTATCTATCTTGCAATTGAAAAAAGTATATTGAAGTATGTATTAGGGTGTAAACGAAAATTATAAGTGACAAATTTGAGACTTGGATTTCTATATTTTTTTCATAATTCTTATTGAATCTTTATATTTCGTAGTTACAATGATACCTACACTTGCTGTAGAGAATCAGCTCATAATAAAATTGTTCAGCATTTATTTACATGAATTTAACTGAATTTATAGCCACCCTCCCCCCATTAAAACATAATTAAGTAAGTAAATACATCTACATGAAGTAAGAATCTTCTTTTCTACAAGCAAGATGGTTGGCACTGATATATCTAGTTAATGCAAAGCGTTTTCACATGATTCAACTTCCTTGGTTGTTATGTAACATCAACAGAGATACACTTGTGATCTTGGTTATTATGATCAGCCTGTTTCCTTTAGATAACACTCTTCTTTGAAGAATCCTTTCTTTGTTCTTAAGAGGGCTGGGGGGGGGGGGTGGCTGCCATTTTAGACAATATTATTCTCCTTTAAAAGAAGAGCTCCATATAAATATATAGGAAAAGATAAGATTTTGAAAAGATTTTGTTTGCTAAAATTTGATTGATTTATATATAGGATTCTAAGGGAGTAGGGCTGGACCTGAACTGGATGAATCATCTTTAAGTAAGATATATATGTTTTCTCGCATGTAAATTATTCAAGGACTGTTCAGATTTTAAGTGGTATATAAAGTGATCTTTTTTATATATGATGTCAGATTTGCAGTAAAAGGAGATCTAGTTCACAAATGTAATTATAAGGATTGGAAGCAATAGATTTTAGCACTTTCAATTCAGTATTTTAATCATCAATGTTTCATAGACACGGCCGCTTACCGTAAGTAACTGACATCAAATTAGAAACTTTCTTTGTTTGAAACTTTGCTCGAATCACTTTTGGTATTTTCTCTCTGTATCTTACCCAACTATTTCAAACCTTTTATTATCTCATAGTTCAAATATTTCCAGATGAATATAAGTTAGACTGTATTTGCTAAAGGTTGATTGATGATTTATTGAAAAACTTTTATTTACTATTCCAATATGAAGAAACTGTGATAAAATAAACAGATGTACAACATCTGGACAAGAATGCTTTTTTTCCTTCTCTTTTTTTCTGCCTATGAAGATGCGTTTCAAACAAAGAGGGAAAAATGTCAAAACAAAAACTTAAGGTTTCTCAGAGTTGTAAGTTAGGTGGAAGCTTAAAGTTGAAGAACAGTGATGAAATGACAATCATATCTGATAGGTTGAAATCAAAGATTTGAATCTGACGGAAATTAAACAGATCATCGTTCTGAGATTGGTATACTAGTATGTTTATTTTTTGTAATTATGTTTTCTAAGGAAATTGGATTTCTGAAATTAAGGAGCGGGATGGGTCAAATGAATTTGATCGGATTTGAACTGGTAGAGTTTTAATTATAAAATATTTTAAAACATATACTGTATTGACGATAATTTTACAAAATTAAGTAGCTACTTTATGGTAAACAGTACATGTTCACAAGTGGCTGTAAAGCTGTATTATAAAAGCTCTCCGGAATTTTTTTATCAACCAACTTCAGTAAGTGAATCTGTATTGAACCGACATTCAGGACGTCATACCCATATATATCCCGTAATAATTGCTTAAAATAAAGAAAATATTGCCAATTTTCCCCTCAATGATAAGCTTTTCCACCGATATATTGCCGACAATGCAAAATGAAACACTTTTCAAAATAATTTATTCACATATTATTTTCACGACAGTAAACTTTATTTTTGGAATGTTTATTCATTTTAAAGGGGGGGGGGGTTGTCACTTCTAATGTCTCTTACTAATCAAAATCTCAAAATCAATGTCTTTAAATAGTTTGTTTTTCTTATTGATAACTTTGCAAACAGTTATTTAATTATGGCCGCCCCGTATAATTTTTCGCGGAATGGGGGGTGGGGGGGGGGGGGTGGGTCGTGTCCCAACCTTGTGGTAGCGATAAGTATGCTTTTGGGGATATTTTCTTTATTTAGCCAAGCTCTAAACTAAAACATTTTGTAGCATGTACTCTAATAAAAATGTGTGTATATCTATATACATGTATATTTAGAAAAGTCATTTGAAGTAATTTTTCCAGTTCTAAGAAGATATCTGAAGCCGATCGAATTCTTCACTGGCATCTTTTATACATTATCTTGATAAAATATACACCAAGCTCATAATTTTTTCCCGAAAAATAAAACTTCCTAAGAAATGTTGTTATCCAGAAAAAATATGATTATACTAGGCCTATCTAATATATATTTTTTAAAATTTATTCTGTCCCTATTCCGGCGAGTACGGCATGCCTTTACCTGCAGCTTGCCTTTTCTATCAGTGACGTCACTGTTTCCATATATGGTCATTTCAAAATTCGACAAACTTGCAGACTTTACAATTGTCGATTTGTACCATGTCAGCCGTGCAATTTCAGAAAACAGAAAATACAAATGCAGAGGCTACAGATGGAAAGTGTGTATTATAGTGGCAGGTTGCATGTAAATAACAAACAGTATTTTACAGCTGCAATTGTTAATCTGTATAACGAAAATTCGAATGCAGGCCTGCGGGGTTACCTTTAAAGTATCTATGCCCGAGTTTTATAGGTTATTCGATCAAAATTACACTCATTTATACTCAGACCCACACACAAACGCGATCGCATATTCGGATCTACAGGTTTACAGGTCTGGATTTTTGAACACTATTACCCTCCATACAGTTCAGGTCATTGCACTATATATTAAAAAGACATTCTAAGAGCATCATTTGTATTAATTCAGATAACAAAAGTGTATACCAAGTCTGCTAAGGGAATTAAATCAAAGAGCGCAGCAAAGCACCAGTTGGCTGCTCTACCCCTTCTCTGGGGGCCGATACCCAGATATAACCAACTCTCTATCATTTATCGAAATATTACATGTACAGTACATAATGTATTTTACTTATATATGGAGTTTTAACATTTATCCAAGTGTTCCCTTCCTACTTTGATATCTGGATGTAGCCAGATCTTTATAAAAACATTCAACTGAATGGAAATTTTACTTTACTTTGCCTGCTTGACTCAGCTATAAATTAACTAAACTTAAACCATTTTTTTTTTTATTATTCCTAGGTTCATGGAATCGTCTTATGGTATATGGTACTGCCACATTTAGAGAATTAAGCCGATTTCTCAGGAAAGTTTTGATCGGATTTGAATAAAACCTTCCTCCAAATTCCTACAGACTGTGAAACCATCACTGGAGGATTGCAGATGAAAAGTCCTTTCCATCTTGTATGACATTGTCGTTGACATCAGACTTTTAATCGTCATGAAGTTGTTTTGTGACATTTCATGTATTCTGCTATTTCTTGGTGGGTCTTTGTTTATGACTGTGAATTGCCAAAAGAAAAACAAAGGTGAGTATATCAATTAAGGAATGAAATCAATAACAACCCAATTCATTCATTCAAGTATGAACTGGGTTAATTCGGTTTTCGGTTTATAAAATGATTTTTGAGCTATCAAATACCAGTTGTTTTTCTTCATGATAATTCATAACTGTAAAAATTATATCTTAAATATTAAGGAATATTTGATGGATAATTTTTTGACCACTAAGCCTCCATTAAATAAAGAGTATCAGTTGAACGAGAAATCATCTGTTCATCTTTCTGTCGTTGGATATTGTTTTGAAAGAGATAATAATTGATATTCCATATCATAAAAATCAATTGTTCAGTGTCTCTCCACGTGTAGGAACATCTTGGTCTGTGGTGAAAACACAGGATATCACGGTGGTGGAGGGGCAGAGGGTGGTGGTCATATGCCGCACCCCAAACAACGACACAGATGCAACCTTTAAGTGGGTCACATATGACTTAGACATGATCGAGGTAATTGACAGTTAATGAAATGTTTAATTTACGCTAGTGTAGCGATAGATAGATAAATAGATAGATAGATGATAGATGATAGATAGATAGATAGATAGATAGATAGATAGATAGATAGATAGATAGATAGATAGATGATGGATGGATGGATGGATGGATGGATGGATTAGATAGATAGATAGATAGATAGATAGATAGATAGATAGATAGATAGATAGATAGATAGATACATGGTAAAATCTGTAACACACGCCCATTTACCCGAGACTCCGAAATGAACCCCAGGGCCGAAGGCCAGAAGGGTACGGTGATATTATTCGAGGGTTGATTTGGAAATGATTCAGATTTTCTCATGTATTGTTGTTTTATTATATCATTTAATATTTATTCGTTTGATGAGATATCGGCGCTTCTGATTGGTCGAAAAATTTCTTTGATACCTGCATCAATAAAATTTTTGCCGGATCTACTTTTCTCAACTGTTTTGATCTAACACTATAGAACGGGAATTTTCAAGATAAACACGGTCAACAAAATGCAAAGTTGTGTCTTTTTTATTGTCAGCAAACAAAATGCAACCTTGTGAATATAAAAACTTGAAAGTTTAACCTTCAAAAATAAACAAAACACATTATTTGATTCACGAAATAGAAAATTAAGCGTCTTCTCACGATTTCGTCTGCTTGAGATCAATCAACATTTACAGCTAGGCTGGTTGTTCCTTTTCCAGGAATATTATAACGAACATATATGCCTATAAACTTTCACGGTAACACTGCTGTTCAAATTTGGTAACAATGATTTTTAAATTTACACACGTACATGATCATAATAAGCGTCGTAAAGAAAAGCTATGAGTATTGCATCAACTCCTTCGGCGCATTCCAAGCGGCAGATATACCAATTAAGTACATCACTGGCTATCTAGTTACCACACTGTTTACAAAAGTCGCTTATACATACTATTTTTTGTCGACATATCAGCTATTTTCGTCCACGATCGCCTTTCCTTGGATGGTTATGTCCAGTTGCATATTCCAGCGATCTCACATGAAAACTAGTTTTATTACGAGTTTTTCTGCACAGTAAATAATATCACAAGCTATCGCATGTATTTTCCTTTCGTTTTCAATTCAGCCGGTTCAGATTTTAACTCACTATTTGTGTTTAATCCATTAAATTCAGGATGGATGAAGGCGCATCCATTTTGAATATTGTTGCTGTTGTTGTTTTGTATTCATACGCGCCGCTTCATTTACATTGTTTACATGTTTGATCAATGACACTTCACATTTTTTTATTTGAAAATGTTTTATTAAATGATAAGAAATGAAGATAATAATTTTTCTATTGATCGACGTATCAAAGAAAAAATTGACCGGTTTTCCGGTCAATTTTTTCTTTGATACGTCGATAAATAAAAAAATTATTATCTTCATTTCTTAAATATTTGAATATATAACTCGTTCTTTTTTCGTGTGAAAAACTTTATCCAGCTTAACGCTATAATTTTCTCATCTTGATACTGGCTTATGTTCAACGCTTAAATGTATTGTGACGTCAAATATATTAAAATTTTCATTCTATGAAGTCATAGTTCAAGCTGCAGATTAGCATTAAAAAGAGAAAAAGATCCGAGGTACACAGAAAAGGTATTATAAGTGTTGAAAATAAAGGGTGAGGTATTTGCAGGTTTGTAGCTCCCAGTCTGAAAAAAAACCCTAGGAGCTACAGTTCTGTAAATGTTAAAAACGTTGAGCAAATGTTCTCGTACTAGGACTTGCACTAGCTTCGGACTCATTAATCTCACTTCCGAACACATTCTGTACAAACTTTCGATTCGAAAAAAAAATTGTCGTGGACATTTTACTACAGACATCGTCATTTGCCTTTGATAATCTTAAACAAAGCACCACCAGCCCCATCATGTAAAGGAGTGTAGTTCGTATACATATCAAAATGTCACTCTCGGCAAGTGTCTCTCAATATTCCTTTTCAGACTAAAAGTATTGGTCCAGAACTAGTGATTGAGAGTGCTACAGTCGAAGACACTGGCATATACACATGTTTACTGTTCACAGACGAGTTAAAAACATTGGACGTCAGGCTGACAGTCAAACAGACTACCACCTCTACCACGACCACCACGACCACCACGGAACTACCAACTACCACCAATTCTACCACTACCACCAATTCTACCACTACCACCACCGGGTTGCAGATATGTATGTGTGGTGTGTATTATATATAATTTAGCGTGATACATTTTTGCCTTTTTAATTAAGATTAGTAAAGATTCTATGAATGCTCCCAGCTACGTTAAAAATTGAGGATGTATATGAGGAAACATACATCATTCACTACACTACAAATATTTGTCTGTTGATGAAAATCAATAGAAATATTTATTTCATGACCTTAGCACAAAGACAATACATTTCATCTTTCTAGCTTTCTTACAGATATCAAGACAGCAGACAATAATGATTCAGATATTTGCCCTCATATATATACAAAACCAAATAAATGGTTTTTTTGGCGTATTTGTCTTGGCCGTTTAATCAAACATGCAAACTTTCGATGAGTACAGGAATATCAGATAGATATCAGGCAGATATAAAGTACATGTACATCAGATATATTTTATACATGTAAATTTTTTGCAACCAATTCAAGGAACATTAGATATAAGAGGATTAGCATGCATGATCCTAGTGCAGGAAATGTAGAGTTATCACCCTTGGATTAACAATGCAAGAGTTATCCATACTTGGTAAAAATAATTAAAAACTGCCCTCACACACCTTAGTTTTTAAAGGGTGTTGATTTCTTGATAACTAGATTGTCGTCCACATACTCTATTACACATTCTTTTTTTAACAAAACCACTCTCCTAAAAACCCTTTGTTAAGTGAGCGAGAAATTTTGTTAGGATTTTGGTTGGCTGTCAAGGGATTTTTTTCCAATTAACTCGCAGCAAACTATATATACATGTGAGTATCCATAATTATAAATAAGTTATTTTGCCATTTAATTTCAAAATCACTACACCTGAGACACTGCTTACAACTGACAATGAACTAACTGATAGAGCGAACTGATTTTGTAAAGGAGAAAAATAACCAAATTTATCTGTTTTTCAACGAATTATTTATAGTGTTAAAAGTAAGCAATATTAATAAATAGTATTGTTTAAAATTGTTCAATAAAACACTCCGATTGATATAGGTTTCCAAAGAATGCATTTATATTTATCACTCCGATAAACACAAATGATTAGTCATGTGAAAAAAATGGAGGTAGCGAACTCGCTATAGTTATTACGAATTTGTTACACGGATACAACGATTTAAGTATGTATCGAAGTTAATCTAATGATTCCTAGAAATTTGTTATAACCGAATTTTACTATAATATAAAAATATAATTAAAATCAACTCTCGATCATTTTAGATCAACTACCCTAAATTATAAACAAAAATGAGAATAAAGTGATTGACACGCTATGGCAGATCCCAGTCAGTGGGAGTTTGTATCAATATGACAAATTGGAATGATATAATTATGTCAAATGATTATATAAATTGTGAATATGGTTTATCAGAAAATTATTTGCAGTAAACATAAATATAAGGATGCAACACATTTTAATGCATAAAATGCGCCAATTCGATTCTTGAATCCGCGATTTTAGTTTCGATAGAAAGAAATTATCAGAAGATGCCAAGGACAAGGTTACTGGTAACATAATGGCGGAAAGTGGTGGATGAGTGCATCATGCATCCTATTGACACACAGTTTGTGTAACAATTTTTATAGTGCTAGAATTATAGTCACAGACACTGGCAAATACACATGTATGGTGGGCAATGACTTCGGGATTCAAAGCAGTGGACGTCTGGGTGACGGTCAAACAGACTACCACTTCTACCACGACCACCACGGAACCACCAACTACCATTACCAGTTCTACCACTATCACTGCCGGATTGCAGATATGTATGTGTGTTGTGTATTATATATAATTCAGTGTGATAAAAAAGTTTCCACTTGGATTAAGATATGTACAGGTTCTATGAATTGCCTCAGCAACGTTAAAAATTGAGGGATGTGTATGAGGTAACAAATATTACTCACTACAATAAGGATGTTTGTTTATTGATGATAGATAGATAATACATGGCAGAATCTGTAACACACGCCCATTTACCCGAGACTCTGATATCAACCCCAGGATCGAAGGCCAGAGAGCTGATAATAGTCGAGGGTTCATAGTCGAGGGAAATGTGATAAATCAGTCCAAAAACTAGCGCAAGTTTTTGTACGCTTAAACTATAGCTCCCAGGTTGTCAAGCAAAATTTTTTCAGACCAGGAGATACAAACTTGCAGCTATAACTAAAGGTGAAGTAAAGGGTGATGAAACATAATGTGTAATAAAGACGATGTATTATTGAAGGAATAATCATTCTTTGAATATTATGAGTTGATAATTTTGGTCAGGGCGTAATCAAATCCAATAAAGCCTGAAGGGCTTTATGATAGATTTGATCACGCCCTTACCGAAATTATCACCACATAATATTCAAAGAATTATTCCTTTTTACTTATTTTTATATAAATTTAAGCCGTTTAAGTATTTAATATTTAAATATAAACAAGCAAACCCCGCTGGCGCCCAAATTTGACGTTATGGGTTATATAGTACGAAATTGATACGTAGTGTTATCACAGGCAAAGACACTGGAAAATGTAAATATTCACTGAAGTAAACATCAAAATTGATTATTGCGTGGGAAAATTCAGCCTGCGCATGAGCTAGCCTGGTTCCTGTGCATAATGGGTAGCTCTGGGAACCAGGCTGGCACAAGTTTATCTGAATCGGGATCGGGATTCCGTGCCATATGACACATATAAGTTCAAAGGCGCTGTAATTGTAAAGTTGTCGGTAAACAGTACAGAAACAAGGTATTCCTTTTAAAGAAATGATTGGCATGTGATATGAACTATCAGTATTATGAAATAAGTTAATGTTATGTCGAAACTACAACATGCATCAAATAGCATAATTTGCAATGTTTTGTTGTTTTCCGAATACACATGTAACTTAACTTTATATTTATAGTAGGCGAGGCTAGAGAACTTCCCGATTAAATTTTTTAAGCATTTAAGTATGATTGAATAATTATGTCACTATAAAAGTTTAAATCTTAAGAAAAATGCATCATAATATGAAATTTTTTAATTTACACAAAGCTGTCACTGCATAGTTAATAAAGTAAAGCGAATCGTTATGTGTGTACAAATAGCAGAATTCACCGAATGCCTGATACCATACATGCAAACTTCATTCATAGATAAATCATAATTATTTTAGAAGTATGAATCCTTTAAATTCTGAGATAAAAAAATCAGGGCTATACATGCATGTATACGCAATACAACGTACAAATTAAGTGGTTAAAAGCAGAGGGCTAGATTCTGTGGAATCTCTGATAATTTGAAGGCTTTCACGTTTTCGTTGGAAACACATGCAAATGGTCCACGTATTGTAGTCCTTTTTTAAAGGACAGCAACTTGTATATTGTTATAAATAGTTTCTTCCCAAAATTCCCAAAAGCGCAGTTGGTTAGATGACTCATTACGGATCTGTTAGTCATGAGTTGGAATCCAGCTGGGGCGTTTTAAATTTTCACATTTCCAAAAATCTATAAAAAGTATTTTTTGTCAGTTATCGTAAAATTTAATAATTCTAAACCGGTGAAAGTATTCTATATATAATGTACTTTAATGCACATTAATATCGACAAATGTCCGCTCCATTTTAAAATCAGGGATGCAAAAACCCTCTATTTTATATTAAACATAAAATAATTACCTTCATTGCATTACATTTTTACTTGTACTTTGTGTCAATAATACGGATAAATGTATTTACCTCGTTAATTCATTTACATGAATTTTTAGCTAGTTTAAACGGATTTAAAAGTGAGACAAAACATGTCTTATAAGTAAGACCCTGGCAATTCTCTTGGATGACGAAAATGGACTCGGCCGGCCCCCCTCATCAAAATCAAACTACCAATTGTTCTAGCCCCATCATATTATTATTTCCAGGGAATGTCCAATATATTCCACCAACAGAGGCACTTGACGTTATATTTTTTTCTCATAATAAAAAAATATACATGTTCTAAATAATACACACGGTACCCATCGCCGCCATCTTTGATTTATTTCAAACTGTCACATTAGGTGAAATTTCTTCTTAAAACTCATCGGTCAAATAATCTTGCGATCCTCTCCGTCTCGCGATCGGTTATTCTGCATCTAAAGCTTACAACCGATTCAACCAAAACGATGCATTACACTTGTCATTACAAAAATCATCCCACAATCTGTATCTACTGCTTTAGACTAACTGACGCCTAAATTTACCCCTTTTTGGGAAGTGTGTGCCCACCATCCAAAACAAGTATTTCTCTGTTATTTACCAACTTTTAATTCTTATCAAATTCAGACAGATTCGGGTTGGATTTCATATCATACCATATGCTACTTAGTATGTCACATTCGGCAAGTGTTTTTTTTAAATATATTATTTTTCAGTTTATTCAAAGTATTGGTCGAGAACTAGTGATCGAGAGTGCTAAAGTCGCAGACACTGGCAAATACGTATGTATGGTGGGCAACAACATTGGGATGAAAATAAAATCGGTTGACGTCTGGTTGACGGTTTAAAGGACTACCACTTCTACCACAACCACGACCACTACGGAAGCACCGACTACCACCACCACTTCTACCACAACCACTGCCGGATTGAAGATAAGTATGTATGTTGTGCATAATATATAACTCACTATCAGACAATTTTTTACCACTTGATTATAATTAGTAGAGAATCCTTGAATGCCCCCAGCTACGTTAAAAATTAAGGATGTATCAGGTAACAAACATTATACAATACGAATGTCCGTCTGTTGATGAAAATCAATAGAAATATTTAAAATTGTCCTGACTTGCCTAAGGTTTTAAATGGTGTTGATTTCTTGATAATTAAATTATCCACATATTATAATATACATAATTTGTTTAACAACACAACTCTCCTAAAAACGCTTTGTTAAGTTAACGAGAGGTTATGTTAGCATTTTAATTGGCTGTCGTAGGAATTAAGAGAGATTGTTTCTAATTAACTTGCAGGAAACTATGTACTAGTATCTAAAATTATAAATGAAAATATTTTGCTAATAAACTACTAAATACATGCACCTTAGTTACTGCTTACAACTCATAACGAATTTACAGATAGCGCAAATTGATTTTAAGTCCCATAGAGGTAAAAAAATTGCAATTTAAAGTTATCTGTTTAACAACGAATTTTCAAACAGTTTTTTAAAAAGTTAGCAATATTAATAAACATAATTGTTGTGGTAGAGTGTTATTTTTAATTTGTTTTTATTTAAATGATTGAATATCAAATGCAACCAATAATTTCTACAATTCGCGTTTTGAATATCCGCGATGACTTTCCGTAATTAATAAAAGCATACAATAGTTTTGGTTTTTATTTTACTTATTCATATAAGTCCTGAGGCTAGTTATTGAAATCCTTGATTTTCATTGGTTGAGGGAGATTCCCGCCAAGTTCTTGGTACTGGTCAGTCAGAGCGAGAAATATTTTCAGCCAGTTGTGAGGTCAATCTTGGTTCCTGGGTTATTTGACTTTATATATATATATACATTAATTAATTACGAAAGATTCCAGGACATTGACTGTAGTGACTTCTTTTTCATACTAATTCTTTATTTTCCATTAATTAATCTGTTTTTTACCTTTAATGTAATTTAAATGCAATATACTGAGTTTCACTTAGTAGTGATCAAATTAAGCTGTGATTGATTCAAAGTACATGTATATGAAGTTTGTATATCGGTTTTATATGTTTATTAATAGGGCTATTGGCCATTCAGTATTTTCACCCATTAATCGGGCCATACACCTAATTGGAACCCTGATCCATAATCAGGTATACATGTATAGAAATATGTATTATATTTATTATGAATAAGAGCTGTATAACTCGTATGATTATTATTTATGATTGTGTACGTGAACTTATCAACGATCAAGTTCTTATATAAATTTATACGTGTATATCACTTTGATATAAGGGGAATAACTCTTATGATTCTTTTGCATAATTTACTCAGTATATATTGTCAACTTTTAAAGAAATTTATTCATGTATAATTCTATGAAAATGTCATTGTATTAATATAATATGTTTATTGTTATAATGAATGCTTATACGCTATTGTTGACCTTTTACAGGGTTCATAATGAAATTATAATAAATCCATCGAACCTGAGACGTGGAGTTTTCATTTATACATATATAAAGAAAACGCTACTACATTGTTTAAATGAATTTTTTCGCATAATGTTTTCCATAAAAGAATCCGATTATTATTTGTTTCAAATTGGGATTTATATTTAATGCCTCATTAACACAAATGGTAGTCATGTATTAGAAAAAAGGATTTATACGAACTCGCTGTTGTTATTCTTACGTACAATTTATACATCGAAGTAATTAAATTCACTGGTCTTAAGAAATTTTATAACTGTTTACAACATTGTAAAAAAATATAATCAAAAGCAACAGTATCTCTCATTTTCAATAAATTACCCTAAATTAGAAAAAAATGAGAGTTAAGTGACACTCTTTGGTGGAACTAAGTCATTAGGAGTTCGTATCAAAATGATAAATACATGTAGCAATGTAGCAAATAATTATATAGATGGTGAATATGGTTTGTCCGAAAATTCTTTAAAGTTTACATGGATATTCGAATGCAACACATGTCAAATACATTGGATGCGCAAATTCGTTTCTTTTATCTTGAATCCGCGATTTTAGTTTTGATGAAAAGAGCTTTTCAAAAGATGCTCAGGATAAGATGGTGGAAAGTGTTGGGTGAGAATAGCATGCATCATACAGACACACATCTTGGGTCAGACAACTTCGGTTTAAAGGGATTTGGACACGATCTGAGCTGAAAATTCAAAATTTTATTTCTCCAATTTTAATTTTTAGAATTGTTAATCTGGGTACTTTTAATGCTTTGTCAAAAGTTGAAAGTCAAATTTGGAGTTATAAGCAAGATACAAAGTTTGAAAATCTTTGTTTTGTAAACAAAGTTCGAGCTTTGTTATTGTTTACGTATGTGTTTTATTGGTATAAGTCTCAATCAAATGTTGTTTTTTTTTCTGTTTATCATATTATCCAGGAACACACTGAATCAGTTTTCCTTGTTTGCCACGATTCATTTGGTCAAAGAAATGGCAATTCCATCCTTTACATTATTTGTAAAAACAAATATTAGACTCGAGTTTTGTTTACATAACAATGTTTTTTACCTCTGTATCTCTCTTTTAACTAAACTTCTAACATTCAAAGTTTGGTCGATCATTCAAAATGAGCAAGTAAACCATTTTGTACATAAAAAAAAGAGAAAAAAAAAGATCTTAAATCGTGTCCAAGTCCCTTTAACATATACAATAATGTGCAAAACATTTTTATGGTGTTAGAATTCAGAACAATATTTCTTTCCGTCAAAATGATTTATCTGCAAGTTGTTTCAATAAATACAGGTTATATCATTTTTATTACTTAGGTAACAACGTACAGCTCGAGATGGCAAATTTGTGAAGTACAAAGAAAAATATGAACCAAAATAGAATTGCCATTGCTAAGGCAGAGAATCAAATGAAATAGCTTGTTAATGAATCAGTTCAACTTCCAACCAAACATGCTAAAATCGTTTGATGCCAATTCTATCATTTCATTCAAATGGCAATAATGAAAAAAAAATCTGTAAGTATTGTTGTACAGTGTATATGTTTGACATCTTTGCTTTTTGAACCAGTTAAGTTAACTACCCAACTAAGGTTTATTCATGGAAGGCTTTATGGGTTGTGGGATAAATTTATACAATATATAAAAAAATTCTCTCAGAGATGTTACATGTATGCAAATGTAATTTTTAATCGCACAACAGTAAGTAAGTAGAGCACAACAAACAGTCACCACTGTGGTTTCATTAATATTCAAGAGTATCAATTTTCGTGGATAAAAATTAAAATCAAAGTTTCAAGCTTAAGGATATGTAAATTCGTGGCCAATGACCCTCTTAATACAAAATGTTAATAGAAGTTGCACTTCAATGAACATTTAATTTCGTGGTTTAACTTAACAACAAAATCCACAAAAATTTGTATTCAACGAATATTCATGAAACCAGCAGTACTATATTTAAAAAAAATACACTGAAATAGATGATGCAGATATTGTACATCAAACTCTTGTTAAATTTGCAAACGCTAGATTTTTTTTCAAATTAAGGAAAAAATGAAATGCATGTAACTCGTTTTATTATGCAATATAATCTGCTCGTTTGTGTTGTTATAAACTTAAATTAATACGAACAGAGTTGTCTTTCTTGCTCTGTTATTTAAAGATTCAAAGATATTATCCTAGATTGTCCTATTACTTATTAGGTTTGTTACTGACTGTCCATGGAAATATGTCAGAATCTTAAAATTCCATAAAAGGCAGTGAGATGTCCCAGGCATCGATTTTAGAAGAGGAGGAGGAGGGAGACAGACCTCCTTTGAAACGTAAAAAAATGACGAGAAAAAAAGCTAATCCTCAGAATCATAATTCGTGGGAAGGGAGTGGGTGATGGTGTACAAGTGCATGGTTTATATTAATTTTAATCAGTATATTAAATTGTTTCCATATAATTGTTAACATGGTTTAACAAATGTAGGAGAATTTCGTTCATATGTGATTCATATGTGATTTTTTACCAAAAAAAAAAAAACAGCTTACAGCATCACAATATTATCGAATCTAAGATATGATTTAAATACTGCACCTCTTATATGATTTCAAAAAATGTTTTCATATGTAACGGGAGTTACCCAAAGATAGTAATTCTACTACGATATTCGCTAAAAATAGCATAACATATTGATTTTTACCGTGCTCCTGCATGATAAGCAAAAAATACGTTACATTACACAATGTAGTATTAAACGCATAACGCAAAATAAAAAAATCCCTTTGTTATTATTTATTGAATGTATAAAAAAACACACAGCTTTTTACTGGCACAACTGTGTCAGTGTCAACTTGGCCGAACTGGGGTGGATAAACGGTGGAAAGTGATATAATTACTACGGAATGCTGGGATCGTGTTCTGTGCAGATGGCAGAGAAGTTGTACATCAGGTGAGTGTCACACTGACAGGAAGTGTAGCTGTTCAGATGGTAGGTCTCCCCGGCTTTGACAATATGCCCGTCTGGGGCTTTGCAGGTGTAACATGTCAACAATGCCATTGAATGAAGAGATTAATTCAACTCAGACGAATTACTCTGCCATGTTGTAAATTTTGAATTTACCGGGTGGCAGAAAGTATACAAAATTTACAACAATGACGTAACCGGTAAATTCAAAATTTACAACATGACAACTGTGAGGTAAATTACGACAGTGTACAACCATACGTGAATTCAAAAGCTTTTTCGGGGAGGGGTGGGCTTGGGGATGGAGTTTCAGTAGATATCTCTGCTTACTGTGATGATCACCATCCTACTAGCGCAGAAATACCTACTTAAACCCCAACCACCCACATCCCTCCTTAAAAGTTTTAGAATTCACGTATGGTCAGGTATGGGTCTTCCAATTTTTATCATTAATATAAACTAAGCAAAATTGCTAACGCACCACCTTCTACTTCTTTGATTGTTTTAGATCTGAACGCAACAAAGATTGATTAGTATATTATTTTAACAGTTTATTATAATACAGAAAATGAAACATCATTTGTTGTAATTAAGGTCTTCCGTTGGAAACGGAAGACCTTATTGTTTTTGCTTTGTTTCTTTTCCTCTATTATTATTATTATTAAGGTCTTCCGTTGGAAACGGAAGACCTTATTGTTTTTGCTTTGTTTCTTTTCCTCTATTATTATTATTATTAAGGTCTTCCGTTGGAAACGGAAGACCTTATTGTTTTTGCTTTGTTTCTTTTCCTCTATTATTAAGGTCTTCCGTTGGAAACGGAAGACCTTATTGTTTTTGCTTTGTTTCTTTTCCTCTATTATTATTATTATTATTATTTTTTTTTTCTGTCACGTTTTCTCAAAAACGCTTAAGCCGATTTTCGTGAAACTTTCAGATCTTATTCATGACAAAATTTGTAAGAAAATTACACGAGATTTTTTTGGTCGTCACTTCCGGTACCGAGATATTAAAGATTTTATGTTTTTACTTGTTCACTATTTTTCTCAAAAAGTATTCAAGATAGGACTTTCAAATTTTCAGAGAAGGTAGAGAGTGAACGGCCGCAGTGCCCTTTGTATATCCGAACGTCCGCCGTCACTTCAGGTCGTCACAGGAAGGAAATGAAAAACCTTAATTTTTCAATTTTTGGGATTTGAATTTTCTTTATTTTTTCATTCGATAAAGACGCTCTCAAAACTTCAGAATATGAAATTCGTTTTAAAATCGATCCACGCATTCTTGAGATTTTGGACTCCAAAGTTCTGAAGCGAGGGTCCGCGTAGCTCAGTCGTTAGAGTGGTGGACTTGTGCCCAGGCGACCCGGGTTCAGTCCCTGAGTGCCGAATTTTTTTTCTCTCTCATTTGTGTTTTGATTAATGATTTTATCTTTAAAATGATGGATTTGAATGTGTTCCGTTTTATTTTTGTCATATAAAAAAAAAAAATATAGCGGCTCCTTTTAGTACAAATATAGAGCTCTTTTCTGTCGGCAGCTCTCTAAATTCATTATGCATTAGAGTTCGCTTGGTCGCTTTGCCGGCATCAAAGAAATACCGCCATCTCAATGACTGTATGCACATAACATTTAGCAATCCACCCACGTTATTCTACTCGGCTTACAAAGGAGGAATGCTTAGTATTTAATCCCATATATAGATACACACATGCATGTATACATGCGTTTATTGACCTAGGTTTCTTATATATTGATTTCCTGAACATTGTAAAACACTATGTAATATCTCTCTCTCTCTCTCTCTCTCTCTCTCTCTCTCTCTCTCTCTCTCTCTCTATCTCTCTCTCTCTCCAATGTCTTAGCATTTGAATAAGAACTAGTACAGGTAACATGGAGTAAATTAGATAGAAGCTAAATGTACACTGGCGTCCAAAAATTATACATATTTTATATCAAGTTACGGGATAATGTCTATGGATTCAAATAATTTGAAATTCATTGTTTAATGATTGTCTTCTTACTGATTGGAAGTCAACGGCAAAAAGTCATTTTTATTTATAAAAGATGGTGTACTTTTTCCTTTTTTGTGCATGTCTATATACTGATACAAATCTGTTGCCTGTCGGGATTAAGAAAAACCTCCGAAGTTTATACACGTAGCTATACAAACGAACGGGTGACTGCGACAAGGTTTAAAATAAATAGATGTGAAAAAAAAACCAATAGTTACATCTTTCAAACAACGCTTATACGAGTACATTGTTCTAACATATGTATTTTATTTAGAAATTGTGTAATATGTTATATTTAGAATTTAATATTCTACGTTTAATATAGAAATCACCGACCGACTCCCCCCCCCCCCTCCCCCATTTCATAAAATCATTTAGTTTTTCTGTCCCGAGTTTAATTGATCTTTTATCATGGGCCTTTAATTTCAACTAATTACCATTCTCGATTACAGCACTAATTACCAGACCAATTCGTTCATTAATAACAGATGTGAAATATGCAGGGGATTGAACAATTAAGACGAAATTGCCTATACGTGGAAATTAAATTTACACAGTACACCCACCGACCCCCCCCCCCCTCCCCCTCCCTCCTATTCATAAAATCATTTTGTTTTTCTGACCTGATTTTACTGGATCTTGAACCTTTATTTTCAACCTAGTTCAAGTCTACATTACTGTACTAATGACCAGACCTATTCGTTCATTTTTAAGAGAGATATGAATTTTTGGGCATTCGAGTTTCTATTGGCGTGCTTGACATGTATCAAGAAAAAAATTCTAACTCCTGACCCCCTTACTCAATCCTAATGAAATTTTGTGTAAATGTACCTAGGACCCCATTCTTATTGTCTGCCAAATATGCAGCGGATTGAACAAGTAAGAAGAAATTCCTGAGATCAAACGGCGAGTATAGCCTGTACGGGGACTTAAAATTTACACAGTACAAGGGATGTAAGCAGCCGCGTAATATTTCTGTTGCATGTATATTTCTTGTTTTTCGTATAGTCTGTATCTACGATAGCGTGTGAACTACTTATGAATGTTAGAACTGTGGAAATTACTGTCATCAAATTTTTACCGAATAAATTTACGTGTTACTGATTTCGTTATTTCTACATTTATAAAGGTTTTATCAATACTGCTGAAATAAAACAGTCAAACATAATAGTAAACGACACGAAAAAATATTCTCAACACTGAAATACACGGGTAAAATGCATGAGTTATTTTTTGAGGACTTCCCCTTATTGTTGTTAACCGAATCCGAGATCCACACCTCAAAATTCTATTTTCGATTTATTTAAGACGAAAATCAAGCTCGGGTCTTTTCACCCTCCTCCAGACACAAACACGCATCAATATTTCAAATGACCTCGCACTGTTACCAAACCTGAATAGTCAGACATCTTACACGTTGTTTTTCATCTCATACAAAAACTCAGCTCCTCTCCCGGGCGGAAACGCCCCAAATTCAAAGACAAATTCGGGAATTATTTCGCGTCAGCCATGTTTTGAGACATGTGTACTAATCTCGCCGGAGTCAATATTTGTTCTTTCTCTCTATATCTTTCTCTCCTTTTTATTTAATTTTCTAACTTAAATATTCAACATAAAGGGGTTGTTGGACTCTAGTACACGCTGAAAAACACTTTTCAATTAAGATTTAGAAAACAGTTTTTTATCATTAGGGTCTTCCGTCTTCAGCGGAAGACCCTTCTATTTTTATTGTTATTAGGGTCTTCCGTTTACAAAGGAAGACCCTCTTTTTTTCTTCGGTTTCTTTGTATTACATGTCATTAGACCTGTTATTATGTCAAAAGACCTCTTATTTAATATGTAAAAAAAATGGGTCTGGTCTTTCAAATTAGGGATGCAACGGGGTGTATAATCTTCATCCATCGCTTTTTAGATCACATCTGCATTTCCTGATATGTTTCGTTGATGAAGATAAAAGGCAAGGTCATTTCCTCTTCTAAAAATCGGACGGAAGACCTCCTCGTTGCTCGCAACGAGATCGTGTCTAGTTATTATTATTAATTTTTTTTTCTGTCACGTTTTCTCAAAAACGCTTCAGCCGATTTTCATGAAACTTTTAGATCTTATTTATGACAAAATTTGTAAGAAAATTACACGTGATTTTTTTGGTCGTCACTTCCGGTACTGAGATATTAAAGATTTTATGTTTTTGCTTGATCACGATTTTTCTCAAAAAGTATTCAAGATAGGACTTTCAAATTTTCAGAGAAGGTAGAGAGTGAACGACCGCAGTGCCCTTCGCATATCCGAACGTCCGCCGTCACTTCCGGTCGTCACCGGAAGGAAATAAAAAACCTTAATTTTTTAATTTTTTTAATTTGAATTTTTTTTCAGTTTTTTCATTCGATAGAGACGCTCTCAAAACTTTAGAATATGAAATTCGTTTTAAAATCAATCCACGCATTGTTGAGATTTTGGACTCCAAAGTTCTGAAGCGAGGGTCCGCGTAGCTCAGTCGTTAGAGTGGTGGACTTGTGCCCAGGCGACCCGGGTTCAGTCCCTGAGTGCCGAATCTTTTTTCTCTCTCATTTGTGTTTTGATTAATGGGTTTATCTTTAAAATGATGGATTTGAATGTTTTCCGTTTTATTTTTGTCATAAATAAAAAAAGATAGCGGCTCTTTTTTAAGTACAAATATAGAACTCTTTTCTGTCAGCAGCTCTCTAAATTACGACGCTCGTTGCATCGCCGACATCAAAGACATGCCGCCGAAGTGCCCCTGCAGTTCGACCGCATTAGAGTTCGCTGGGTCGCTTTGCCGGCATCAAAGAAATGCCGCCATCTCAATGACTGTATGCACACAACATTTAGCAATGCACCCACGTTATTCTACTGGGCTTAAAAAGGAGGACTGCTTAGTATTTAATCCCATATATAGATACACACATGCATTTATACATGCGTTTATTGACAAAGGTTGCTTATATATTGATTTCCTGAACATTATAAAACGCTATGTAATCAATCTCTCTCTCTCTCTCTCTCTCTCTCTCTCACTCTCTCTCTCTCTCAAGTATAACTGTTTTAGCATTTGAATAAGAACTAGTACAGGTAGCGTGGAGTAAATTGGATAGAATGTAAATGTACATTGGCATCCAAAAATTATACATATTTTATATCAAGTTACGGGATAATGTCTATGGATTCAAATAATTTGAAATTCATTGTTAAATAATTGTCTTCTTACTGATTGGAAGTCAACGCTAAAAAGTCATTTTTATTAAAGATGGTGTACTTTTTCCTTTTTTTTTTTGTGCATGTCTATATACTGATACAAATCTGTTGCCTGTCGAGATTAAGAAAAGCCTCCGAAGTTTATACACGTAACTATACAAACGAACGGGTGACTGCGACAAGGTTTAAAAACTGACCACCCGTTTATGAGTGTTTGAGCCTAAGAATAAATAGATGTAAAAAAATCAATAGTTACATCTTTCAAACAACGCTTATATATTGTTCTAACATATGTATTTCATTTAGAAATTGTGTAATATGTGATATTTAGAGTTTAATATTCTACGTTTAATAAAGCAGTCAACGACCGACCCCCCCCCCCCCCCCATTCCCAATTCATAAAATCATTTAGTTTTTCTGGCCCGATTTTACTTGATCTTTGATCTTGGGCCTTTAATTTTAACTAATTACCATTCTAGATAACTGTACTAATTACCAGACCAATTCGTTCATTAATAACAGAGTTATGAAGTTTTTGGCATTTGAGTTTCAATTGTCGTGTTTGACATGTACTATAAAAAAAATTCTAACTTCCAAGCCCTTCACTCAATCCTAATGAAAATTTGTGAAAATGAACCTCGGACCCCATTCTTATTGTCTGGATTGAACAATTAAGACAAAATTCCTGAGATTAAACGGTGCTTATTGCTTATACCTGGAAATTAAATTTACACAGTACACGCACCGACCCACCCCCCCCCCCCCCCCGCCCCTTCCTATTCACAAAATCATTTAGTTTTCCTGGCCTGATTTTACTGGATCTGTCATCTTAAACCTTTATTTTCAACCTAGTTCAAGTCTAGATTGACACGTACTGTAGAAAAAAAATCTAACTCCCGAGCCCCTTACTCAATCCTAATAAAATTTTGTGTAAATGTACCTCGGACCCCATTCTTATTGTCTGTGAAATATGCAGCGGATTGAACAATTAAGAAGAAATTCCTGAGATCAAACGGCGAGTATAGCCTGTACGGGGACTTAAAATTTACACAGTACAAGGGATGTAAGCAGCCGCGTAATATTTCTGTTGCATGTATATTTCTTGTTTTCCGTTTAGTCTGTATCTACGATAGCGTGTGAACTACTTATGAATGTTAGAACTGTGGAAATTACTGTCATCAAATTTTTACCGAATAAATTTACGTGTTACTGATTTCGTTATTTCTACATTTATAACGATTTTATGAATCCTGCTGAAATAAAACAGTCAAACATAATAGTAAACGAAACGAAAAAACATTCTCAACACTGAAATACATGGGTAAAATGCATCAGTCATTGTTTTAGGACTTCCCCTAATTGTTGTTAACCGAATCCGAGATCCACACCTCAAAATTCTATTTTCGATTTATTTAAGACGAAAATCAAGCTCGGGTCTTTTCACCCCCCCCCCCCCCTTCCAGACACAAACACGCATCAATATTTCAAATGACCTCGCACTGTTACCAAACCTGACTAGTCAGACATCTTACACGTTGTTTTTCATCTCATACAAAAACTCAGCTCCTCTCCCGGGCGGAAACCCCCAAAATTCAAAGACTAATTCGGGAATTATTTCGCGTCAGCCATGTTTTGAGACACCTGCAAAGGCTGTGTGTTCTAATCTCGCCGGAGCCAAGATTTGTTCTTTCTCTCTATTTCTTTCTCTCCTTTTTGTCTAATTTTCTAACTAAAATATTCAACATAAAAGGGTGTTTGATTGTAGTACAAGTTGAAAAATACTCTTTAATTAAGATTTAGACAAAAACAGTGTTTTATTATTAGGGTCTTCCGTCTTCAGCGGACGGAAGACCTCCTCGTTGCTCGCAACGAGATCGTGTCTAGTTAATTTTTTTTTCTGTCACGTTTTCTCAAAAACGCTTCAGTCGATTTTCATGAAACTTTCAGATCTTATTTATGACAAAATTTGTAAGAAAATTACACGTGATTTTTTGGTCGTCACTTCCGGTACCGAGATATTTAAGATTTTATGTTTTTGCTTGTTCACAATTTTTCTCAAAAAGTATTCCAGATAGGACTTTCAAATTTTCAGAGAAGGTAGAGAGTGAACGGCCACAGTGCCCTTTGCATATCCGAACGTCCGCCGTCACTTCCGGTCGTCACCGGAAGGAAATGAAAAACCTTAATTTTTCAAATTTTTAGATTTGAATTTTATTTATGTTTTTATTCGATAGAGACGCTTAAAATACTTTAGAATATGAAATTCGTTTTAAAATCGATCCAGGCATACCCGAGATTTTGAGTTCAAAAGTTCTGAAGCGAGAGTCCGCGTAGCTCAGTCGTTAGAGTGTTAGACTTGTGCCCAGGCGACCCGGGTTCCGTCCCCGAGTGCCGATTATTTTTTCTTCCCTAATTTTGTTTTGTTTAACGATTTTACCTTTAAATTGATGGTTTTTTTTATTGTTTTCCGTTTTATTTTTATCATAAATAAAAATAATAACAGCTTTTTTGATACAATTATAGAGCTCGTTTTTGTCAGCAGTTCGCATCGCCGCCATCAAAGACATGCCGCCGAAGCACCCCTGCAGTACGACTGCATTAGAGTTCACTGGGTCTCTTTGCCGGCATCAAAGAAATGCCGCCATCTCAATGACTGTATGCACACAACATTTAGCAATGCACCAACTTATTCTACATGGCTTTAAAAGGAGGACTGATTAGTATTTGTTCACATATATAGATACACGCTTGCATTTATGCATGCGTTTATTGACATACGTTGCTGATATACTGATTCCCTAAACACTACAAAAAGCTAGAAAATCTCTCTCTCTCTCTCTCTCTCTCTCTCTCTCTCTCTCTCTCTCTCTCTCTCTCTCTCTCTCTCTAAAGTACATAAGAACTAAGTACAGGTAACATGCAGTAAATTGGATAGAGGCTAAATGTACATTGGCGTCCAAAAATTATACATATTTTATATCAAGTTACGGGATAATGTCTATGGATTCAAATAATTTGAATTCCATTGTTTAATGATTGTATTCTTACTGATTGGATGTCAACGCTAAAAAGTCATTTTATTAAAGATGGTGCGCTTTTTCCTTTTTTGTGCATGTCTATATACTGATACAAATCTGTTGCCTGTCTGAGATTAAGAAAAACTCCCGAAGTCTATACCCGTAACTATATAAACGAACGGGTGACTGCAACAAGGTTTGAAAACTGACCACCCGTTTATGAGTGTTTGAGCCAAAGAATAAATAGATGTAAAAAAAAAAATCAATAGTTACATCTTTCAAAAAAACGCTTATACATTGTTCTAACATATGTATTTTATTTAGAAATTGTGTAATATGTGATATTTAGAATTTAATATTCTACGTTTAATATAGAAGTCACTGACCAACCCCCCCCCCCCCCCTCCCAATTCATAAAAACATTTAGTTTTTCTGGCCCGATTTTACTTGATCTTTCATCTTGGGCCTTTAATTTCAACTAATAACCATTCTAGATTATTGTACTAATTACCAAACCAATTCGTTTATTATTAAGAGAGTTATGAAGTTTTTGGCATTTGAGTTTCAATTGTCGTGTTTGACATGTACTGTAGAAAAAAATTCTAACTCCCGAGCCCCTTACTCAGTCCTAATGAAATTTTGTGTAAATGTACCTCGGACCCCAGTCTTATTGTCTGCCAAATATGCAGCAGATTGAACAATTAAGAAGAAATTCCTGAGATCAAACGGCGAGTATAGCCTTTACGGGGACTTAAAATTTACACAGTACATGTAAGCAGCCGCGTAATATTTCTGTTACATGTATATTTCTTGTTTTCCGTTTAATCTGTATTTACGATAGCGTGTGAACTACTTATGAATGTTAGAACTGTGGAAATTACTGTCATCAAATTTTTACCGAATAAATTTACGTGTTACTGATTTCGTTATTTCTACATTTATAAAGATTTTATCAATCCTCTGAAATAAAACAGTCAAACATAATAGTAAACGACACGAAAAAAAAATTCTCAACACTGAAATACATGGGTAAAATGCATCAGTCATTGTTTTAGGACTTCCCCTAATTGTTGTTAACCGAATCCGAGATCCACATCTCAAAATTCTATTTTCGATTTATTTAAGACGGAAATCAAGCTCGGGTCTTTTCACCCCCTCAAGACAAAAACACGCATCAATATTTCAAATGACCTCGCACTGTTACCAAACCTGTATAGTCAGACATCTTACACTTTGTTTTTTCATCTCATACAAAAACTCAGCTCCTCTCCCGGGCGGAAACGCCCCAAATTCAGAGACAAATTCGGGAATTATTTAGCGTCAGCTATGTTTTGAGACACCTGCAAAAGGCTGTGTGTTCTAATCTCGCCGGAGCCAAGATTTGTTCTTTCTCTCCATTTCTTTCTCTCCTTTTTATTTAATTTTCTAACTAAAATATTCAACATAAAAGGGTTGTTGGACTGTAGTACAAGTTAAAAACACTCTTCAATTAAGATTTAGACAAAAACAGTCTTTTATTATTAGGGTTTCCCGTCTTCAGCGGAAGACCCTTCTATTCTTTTTGTTATTAGGGTCTTCCGTTTACAAAGGAAGACCTTCTTTTTTTCTTCGGTTTCTTTTTATCACAGGTTATAAGACCTGTTATTAGGTCAAAAGACCTCTTAATTAATATGAAATAAAATGACGCTGGTCCTTCAAATTAGGGATCCAACGCGGTGTATAATCCTTCATCCATCGCTCTTTTAGATCACATCTGCATTTGCTGACAAGTTTCGTTGATGGAGATGAAAGGCAAGATCATTTCCTCTTCTAAAAATCGGACGGAAGACCTCCTCGTTGCTCGCAACGAGATCGTGTCTAGTCTTATTGACCAGTTGCTTTGAGTACTGTTTATGAAACATTGGTCCCCCCCCCCCCCACATTATGTGATTCATATATCAATATCAGGCGTGGGCTCCATTTGCTCGTATAAATGGGATCTGTCTGTCTTTCCGCCTATTATTTACGCGACGCTTTGGAATTCTTGCTCGGTCCCTCACACTTCCGGTTTGCGCAAATTTCCGGTACAACCTTGCAATTGACGTGTCGTGCCTTTTAAACACTTTGGCTACCTTAAACGACATTTTTTTTTATTTGATAAGCATGCTGTGTGATGTTTTAGCAAATATCACGGGTAATTGTACAATTATTAACATTTTTTCTAACCTCACTAAAGGAGCATTCTGCAGAGACCATACCAACGGCCAACTGTCCCACGCTCTTCTGCGATCAAACGCGCCATACCTCGTCAGGTTTTTGTGAGGTTTTAGTAATGCATGCATCAATAATAAGATCACAAAAAAGAAAGTAAAGATTTATCTTTCCAAAAGAAGTGTGAGCACGATTTGAGCATTTTTAAAGAACAGTCACGCTTCGGTTAATATTGCATCCATTTATCCGTTTGGACATTGAAATGTCTTACTTATAATTTAGGTGACTTATTTAAACATTAAATATATCTTTAAAATATGTAACATATATATCTATATATCAATAAATATATAAAATTATATATTTTCTTAAATATTTGAGAATAGTTTAAATGTAATTTAGTAATAAAATTGATTTGGCACTCAAAGCATGAGGGAAATAGACAAAAGGATGATATACATATAGAATTGCTGAAACAAATAGATAAAAAAATGATCATTTCTTGTAGACTGTTTTTCAAGTTAAATCACAATAATATAAAATGCAGAAAAATCCTATGTTAATACACGGGAGTTTGGTGGTCTCATTCAGATTAAAAATTGAGTATTCCAAATTAGAAGCATTGAGTAGAATTTAAAAACTTCTGAGCTTAAAACATCTCATTTTTTCATAGATATGAAAGAAAATGATATAAAACATGTATTCAATATAGAGTTTAAGTAGAATATTTGACACGATTATATACGATACATGCATTTCACATTTGAGTACTATATGTGACTGCCGTCACATATAGAAAAGGGTCCTCACATAGTTACTTTTTTTGTATATTCGAGTACCCATATTATATAATTCTATATGTCAGTCCCAGTGGCAACGCAAAAGCATTTAATAAATTTTGTAACAAGTTAAATGAACACACACACACACAAAGACCCATGAAAGTGTCCCTCTAACATATACTTAAAATAACTTTGATTTAAAAATATATTCAAGACCTACCGTTAGGACACGTTGGGCAACAGTTATCCTTTTCGTGAACGGGGTCTGAACATAGGGGGGGTATCAAGCATTCAGCAAACATGCACGTCACATGACCTCTGTTGTTGCACATACAGCTCTCACAGGGGTTGGTACGAAACCACCCCAAGGGGTAAAAGGAACCATGGTAATAACATCCCGTGGCAAATGTTGGGACCAACAACTGTGGAGTTAACAATTGCAAGTTGCACTGCCCGTAACCCAGCAAGAGCGCAAAAACGGCGAGTCCTATCATAGTGGTATATGGATGATAGCAATGAAAGATTGATCCTTTGTTGCCAAACTTATAATGTAATTCTTATCTTAATTACGGAAATAGGCGAATTTAACTTGACTTACCAGGAACATTTTGTCGTAAACAGTCTATTTTTACTTCACCTACACAACCACACAATCAATTTGTAGACTAACATTGGTTCTTTTAATCAAGAAACAAACTACATTGCACTCTAAAATATATAGTCCGACCTTTCAAATAATACATAAAGACACAACTGCCAATTTTGGAAAGTGGTTTGGTAATGTCTCTGCAAAATGTAAAACAATGCCTGCTACTGGAAGCTTGCATTGCATGATGTCGGTAACCCAGCAAAAGGTCTTTTAATGTTGTGCGATTCTACAGTGGTTTATTATACCCCCGCTCCGAAGGAGAGGGGGTATACTGTTTTACCCTTGTGTGTCTGTCTGTCCGTCCGTCTGTCTGTCTGTCTGTCTGTCTGTCCGTCCGTAACAAAAATTTCTGTCGCATTTATCTCAGCAACTATTTATCGCAGATGCTTGAAATTTTAACACAGTGTTTGTTAAGGCATGCCATATCGTGGGATATATTTTTGTTCCAATCGGACGTCAACTTCCTGTTAAATGACGACTTTGCTTATTTTTGAACCAAAATTTTCAAACAAATTTTCGTCAAAGATTTCTCAGCAACTGTTTATCGCAGATGCTTGAAATTTTTACTCAGTATTTGTATAGGCATGCCATATCGTGGGATATATTTTTGTACCAATCAGACGTCAACTTCCTGTTAAATGACGACTTTGTTTTTTTTTAGCAAAAATTTTCAAACAAATTTCCGTCAAAAAATTCTCAGCAACTGTTTATCGCAGATGCTTGAGATTTTTACACAGTATTTGTATAGGCATGCTATATCGTGGGATATATTTTTGTACCAATCAGACGTCAACTTCCTGTTAAATGACGACTTTGTTTATTTTTTGCCAAAATTTTCAAACAAATTTCCGTCAAAGAATTCTCAGCAACTATTTATTGCAGATGCTTGAAATTTTAACACACTATTTGTTTAGGCATGCCATATTATGGGATATATTTTTGTATCAATCGGACGTCAACTTCCTGTTAAATGACAACTTTGCTTATTTTTTAACCAAATTTTCAAACAAATTTTCGTCAAAGATTTCTCAGCAACTATTTATTGCAGATGCTTGAAATTTTAACACAGTGTTTATTAAGGCATGCCATATCGTGGGATATATTTTTGTACCAATCGGACGTCAACTTCCTGTTAAATGACGACTTTGCTTATTTTTGAACCAAAATTTTCAAACAAATTTTCGTCAAAGATTTCTCAGCAGCTATTTATCGCAGATGCTTGAAATTTTAACACACTATTTGTTTAGGCATGCCATATTATGGGATATATTTTTGTATCAATCGGACGTCAACTTCCTGTTAAATGACAACTTTGCTTATTTTTTAACCAAATTTTCAAACAAATTTTCGTCAAAGATTTCTCAGCAACTATTAATCGCAGATGCTTGAAATTTTAACACAGTGTTTATTAAGGCATGCCATATCGTGGGATATATTTTTGTACCAATCGGACGTCAACTTCCTGTTAAATGACGACTTTGCTTATTTTTGAACCAAAATTTTCAAACAAATTTTCGTCAAAGATTTCTCAGCAGCTATTTATCGCAGATGCTTGAAATTTTAACACACTATTTGTTTTGGCATGCCATATTGTGGGATATATTTTTGTATCAATCAGACGTCAACTTCCTGTTAAATAATGACTTTGTTTATTTTTTGCCAAAATTTTCAAACAAATTTTCGTCAAAGATTTCTCAGCAGCCATTTATCGAAGATGCTTAAAATTTTTACACAGTATTTTTATTAGGCATGCCATATCGTGGGATATATTTTTGTACCAATCAGACGTCAACTTCCTGTTAAATGAGTACTTTGTTTATTTTAGCCAAAATTTTCAAACAAATTTTCCTCAAAGATTTCTCAGCAGCTATTTATCGCAGATGCTTGAAATTTTAACACACTATTTGTTTAGGCATGCCATATTGTGGGATATATTTCTGATGCCAGCTTTCTGTTAAATGTCGACTTTGCTTATCTTGCATATTCACATCAGAGCGGGGGTATCACTAGTGAGCATTGGCTCACAGATATCTTGTTCTGAAAGATTTGTGTGCGTTTATCAAGTCGTTGTGTGTATTTGTCATGATGCGGTTTGTATTCATCATGGTACATCATATAATGTGAAACATACACGCATTATTTTCATTTTGTGGTGGTTCTTTTTCAAAAAAAATTTTAAAGACACAATGAAAAATTTGTTAACAGCATGCACAATTGCCCATTTTTTGGAAAGTTGTTTAGTAATGTCTATGCATTAACAATAGATGTTGTTGCAAATATATTTATCTACTGGAACCTTGCTGTGCATAATGTTATGGCCCTTGGCTTAGGGGTTCAGGCCCTAGGGCGGGCCAGTATGGTCGTAAAGTAATAATTATTAAATCTTAGAAAATCGTCTTCTCTTCTCCCATAAGAATTTGAAAAAAACTAGATCCATGATTATAATGTTCATAAAACACTCTTTTTTAATAATACGAACGTCATAGCCCCTCTAGGTAAAAAGTTTGAGGCTTTTGAGCAGGGCCAATATTGTGGCCATATTGTAAGAATTTTTTTAGTCTTAGAAAATCTTCTTTTCGGGATGATAAAATTGAATCCATGAATTCGATGTTCATGAATCCACCCTGTGAATCTACCTAACTTTTAAAATTTATAACTTCTATGTTAGGGGTTCAGGCCTTTGGTAAGACCAAAATGGCCACATACTGAAAAAGTAAAAATTTTCTTGATCTATACACGTACTTTCACAGCCGAGAGAAATAAACTAAACTAAACATTGCCCTCTTCTTGAATTATGAAATTCAAGAAGAGGGCATTTTTGGATTCACTTGGCAGTGGTTCAGTCTTTTTGGGGGTGGGAGTGGGAGTGTTTCGGGGTGGAGTGAGAGGTGACAAATATGACCACATATTGCACATATACATATGTATTTTAGTAGGTCAATTAGGTCACTCGGCTAAACTATTGCCGTTTTTAGCTAGTTGTTAGCGTTCAGTTCTAAACAGATCTTGAAAACTACCAGGTCAAAATTAAACTCTCTTGCCTTCCTAATACTTTATAGCTGAATAGGATAAGAACGTGTGACTTAGGTCATGGGTGCAAACATTAAATAATATTTACATCTACCAAGTATTATTCCCTCTATTTCTTACGGAAACTTATAGTTAATTCATAGCTCTATAGAAACAGCCAGATTGAAATCTACGCGCCCCGTTTATTGATTGGTCGAAATCTACAGCGGCTGAAACTGACAAGAAAGTGACAGGACCAAACTTGACACGCCCAGTTTATCGATTGGTCGAGACCTACAACTACCTAGGAAAAATCACGGACTGCACGAAATAATCATGACGACGTCAGACTCAAAGTCTCACAGGAGACGATTTGGCTGTTTCTTTTAGTTAACGTACTTACGCACATTAACAGTAATTTAGTGAATTTTACTTACTTTTCATTATCAATTTATCAATTGGCTAAAAGAAAGATGTTAACATAAACAATAAAATGCTTTCTTTGATGATTCATTCGGGTAATGAAGGTAGCGATCATTGAAGAAAATTTTTTATTTTTTCTCTGCAATGTCGCTACCTTCATATCCCGTATGAATCACCAAAGAAAGCATTTTATTGTTTAAATAAAAGCGGGGGTAATAGCCAGATGAGTCTTGGATTATGAATTATGATTTAGACTCCAAATTGAAGCTTTAAATTCAAACATGCGAGTCCCTGACAGATATATCTACTAAAGTACATTGATAAAGAAAATGCATCGTACTAATACGTTATCTGTGATCCCTGGGTTATACTGTCGGAAATAAATAAAGGCAATTCTATTGGACGTACGCCTTCACACGATACACAATGATCAAGGAAGTGAACTTTTTTCTATCAGTGCGCATGCCCTCCTATATCAGGAAATACTACTGTATGCACTCCCGAATTATATACATGTATATAATTAGAAAAAAGAAGTCCAACGTCTTATCATTGACAACGACCGACGCTCAACTGTATATAATATTTATAGTAGTGATTAATTAGTAATTACAATGGTATGCTTTAAGTTTCGTAGCATCGTGATGATGTCTGCATTTTTCGTCCCGGGCGTTCTCAAGCTATGTGATTCTGCCGCAGTTTCAACCAAAAACTCTTCTTCTTCCTATGGCTTACCAATCTTGCGAAATCAGCCAAACTGGTGCGATTATGGAGGAGAACGAATACCTATGGGAGGTTCGTTCAAGGCCGCTCCTTGCCTTCATTGTGTCTGCCAACCAGGAGGGAAAGGTGAATGCAGTAGAGAGACATGTCCCGACTACAATTGCGATTTCTTCGAATTTCCTAGCTCTGATGCATGTTGTCCAGTTTGTCGTGATGGTTTGTATATCACATTAACAGAATTTAGAATCAAGTATTCCGAGGAAATGTTTTAGAAATGTTTTATTTTTTTTCTAATGAATGCAAATCATATTTGAACTCGAGGAAAATAAAATGGAAAAAAAACTAAACCAAAAAAAAAATAATTAAAAAAAGTCCCCCAAAAAACTATAAATAAAACAAAACAAAGAAACCCCGAAACAAACATAAGTAAACAAAAATATATTTTCATAAGACAATGTCATGACGGTCAGATGCAGTGTAAAATTTTATAGAGGAGGCAAGTTGTCTGAAGTTGCCGAGCAATTCCTATATGACAATTTTGCATGAAATCTAGTTTTTCACACTAATTTAAAAGTATATTATTTGAAAGCAGGGATGTCATTGATTAATGCTATGCATGCTCGGATCCAGAAAAATTTTCCCGGGGAGGGGGGGGGGGGGGGGCTCCGAAGGATATTTAACTTTGTCACGGAGGTTCTGGTGCATGTTATTGGCAATTTTACCAATTTTACCGCGCATGCAATCACTAGTATAATTACACGCAAAACATCATGAACACAATCATTATAATTTTTGCTCGGATGCTCGTATTGAAGATTATTATTGAATTAATAATAATTTTTAAATAACTTAATATACAGTTCGTGTCTTAAGCTTGTTGGATGCTCATGATCAGTAGTTATTAAATATATAAAAGATCTATAATAATTTTATTTTACATAGCCTACAACTGTACAGCCCCGGATGGCGAGATTGTGATGTACAAAGAACCATACTTCATCAACGAAAACGAGGTTTGCCATTGCTTGGGCTGGAAACCCAATGATACCACTGTGTGTGTACCAGTCCATTACACAACTAACGTTGCCCCTGTTTTTGGGTGAAAAAAAGTCGAATTATTGAGAGTTGTATTATCAAAATATACAGATAATAAAGAAAAATCAAGAGTTGTTGAACATGTACATTGTACTTTTACAATGAAAAAAACCCCCCGGAGTTTGCTGTTAGTGATTTCTTGATTTAGATAATTATAATTGTGTTAATAGTTCTTTGTGAAAAAGGTTTAAGACATTCATTGTCATTTTTGTTTTTTATTTTTTTTAATAATTCGTGATCCGATATCAGACATAAAATCATATATCACTGACGGATTGCTTTCCATCGTGTGTTTGCCCCCCCAAAAAAAAAAATCATCTAATAGATTTAAATGTTCTGAAACTTTATCGTTTGTACCTGTGCAATTAAAAAAACTATATTGTTCACATGCACTTTTATTTATTTAGATACAAATCTTTCATTATAATACTTGCAAAAATTAGGAGATGATGTAATAAATTTTGGAACATTTATATTTTATTTCCTTTTTCTATTACTATAACTTCATCTGATCCGGGGGGGGGGGGCTACTAGGGGGCTTAGTCCCCACCTCCGCCCATTTTTTTGCAAGATGATCAAAAACATTTTTTTGGTTGTCAAGAATTTTGATCACCCCCCCCCCCCCCAACTTTCAATTTTCTTCCAACGACACCGTTCTTTGAAATTCGAGCGTAAAACAAGGGATTTTGTTTGGTTCATGTATTTATTCAATGTATCGTTTATTTATACATTTTAGCATTAATTAATGTATCGTATTTAGAGAAGTATTTGTAGAAAAGTTACAAACTCCATGCTTTTATGTACAATGTGTACTGCCAGTATTGTATAGGTTGTCCCGCTTATCCTTAACATTGATAACAAATTGGAAGTTTTCATGGGCTTGCTTGAGAAAAAGTATTTATACATGTATATATAACACACGAAACATAGGTTTCCGTTCAACAAACAAACACCGGTAAGATATACATGTACATCGTACAATCAATATGATATTCATATATGTATATATACATGTACATGTATACAATATTATTGTTTTTTGTGATTTAAAAAAATTGCTTTAATTTGCCTGTAAGTAATCTTTTATATATATTATCTCATGGAATCCCTTTTTATCGCCCAAGATCCAAAGAATCATGACTGTATAGTTCGATCTTTTATGCGGATACATCTTTATACACTTACATTGAAGAACTTATTCCTTAGCGTGTGTGAGAATTTGGCGATAAACAATGTCACGTGATATGTGAATCTGCTTGTCTTCTTCATATACATTTTACATATCCCTCTATTGCACCAAGGTCCAACCATTCTATAATTTATCTATATTCATTGAAAGGCCAAGATCACAAACCGGAGAGAATCTCACCGTTACTGTGTATTCAAAATCTTGTATTCAAAACGCGTCAATTATCACAATAAAAGACTTTCAAGGTTATCAATTTAAACATAAATGGGCTGGATACTAGTATGTGTCGTTTTTATTCAGTCTCGTTGTAGTAAAGTATTCAAAATTATCGTCTATTTTCTTCACTCTCTTTTGCATAAAAAGAGACGGCTCAGATACGTTAAGGGATATCATCCTTTGTACTTTGAGTTATACAACAAAACAATAACCCAAAACTTTTTTAATTGCCCATCGTATATATACAGATCTATCTGCCTTTTGCCGGATAATACACTGTGTCAGGATCAACCGGGGCGACCTTGGGTGGATCAACATAGGAAGTGACGTAATAGTACGGATTGTTGGGATCGACGTGAGGTACATGTACTGGGTCTACAGCCATGTGGGTACACACGGCCATGTAGGAGCCAAAATGGCGGGTGTCGCAGTAACATTTCGTGTGGCTGTTCATATAGTAGGTCTCCCCGAGATTGAGTAGATGTCCGTCGGGGGCTTTACAGTTGTGTCCTGTCAAACAAATCAATAAAGAGATTGATTTTATATGGACATATCCAAGGACTATTCCGGGAGAGGGGAGGGTCGAAGGTGTAATTTGGTAACTTTACTATACCTAAATGTGAATTCAATAAGTCTAAAATTGTAAGAGTTATCCAGGCCCTTGCTCCTGTTAAGGTCCGCGAGTGTCTTATCCTGAAGTTAATCAAGACTGAATGACGAAATATTAATCATGGAAGAACAAGAACGCAGTCGTGGTTATTCAGACCACATGGCCGCTGTTTAAGATCGACATGTGCAGAAATGGACTTAAAATGATTTTGAATGATAATTTTAGGGAAATAAATGCGAGGAATTGATAAAATAACACCACGGAGTTTATGTCTGGTGTTCAATATCGGATGGATAGCGAAATAAAGATATTCTAGAAAACTCGTTGCCATCCTGTCGCTTCGCTCGCTACGCTCACGAAGCTCACTTATTTACAATAAATTGATAAAATCGCCGACTCCTGTGTTCAGACGCTTTTCTTCTGCAAACCTCAGTCAAGAGTTATCGTTCCCGCTACAGTTTGGTGCATGTAGCAGGCCAATATGGAGAGAAAATTGATCATGTCTTGAATGTCATGAATAGAACCCTCCTGACATTTACGATTTACGTTTATTCTTAGTCCGTGGATACATCCCCATGTTTTTGGTATTGTAGTCATTTAGCACGAAGCGTATCCGATATATTCGCGTTCTGTTCTGGTTTTAAATAAATGTAATAGGTACTACATAATTTAGAATTGAGTATATTTTCATATCACAAATCAGCTTGAAACCTCATTATATTATCATTTCATAGGCATACTGACACAGAACTAGCAAGTAAATGAATGTACAATCATGTATAAAGGAAAATAATCATGAAAGGTTGTTCAAAATAAAGTTCAAGTACCATGTACATGTGTGTGACCTCTGATTAACAGATAGTATTACGATAAACTAAACAATATAATATCATATGATATTATAAATATGAAATATACGATTTACACTTGGTCTGGGCTATGGTAACAAAGCACAAAAAACGTTTATTTTCAAACATAAAAACGTTAGAATTAATAATGTTATATCTAGATTTTGCAGTTTCTTCATCAAATGTAAAAAAGTAATATTGGTCATGAAAATTTCTTAGAGTTTCATATTTACCATTAGGGCATGTGGGGCAACATTTGTCCTTCTCGTGAACGGCGTCCGCACATTGAGGTGGTGCGCAGTCGGCGATTGCGCACATCGCCTGACCGCTGATGCTGCACTGACAATACTCACAGGGGGTGGGTTTAAACGACCCCACGGGGTAATAGGAGCCTTGATAGTAACATCCCGCGGCTGAAGGCGTGGTCAACTCCAGCGGAAACAGGTCGCACTGTGCGTAACTCAGCAAGAGCGCGAAAACGGCGAGTCCTATCATAGTGACCTACAGGAGATATGAGTGAATGATTGTTCCTTATCAAGTGGGGGAGTGGTTCTATGGTATTATAGATATCTTGTTATGGTCACGTTCTTTTATCAGTACACATGATGGGTTTGAATGTTTAGAGAAAGATCGAGCTAGAGCCACGAAGCATCAAAAATTGCCCTATCATAAAATATCACCTTTAATTTGGTGAAATATAGGGTAGAATCTTAGCTTTTCATTACTGTTTTTCTTTTTTCGATGCCGGTATCTATCATACTTTTTTATAAACGGAGTTTACAATATGGTATTGTTTTGATGATAAAATGTAGAACTGACGTCATTTTTGTTAAGTAACGTCATGAAATGATAAAACTACGTATGACTTGAATCTAATGAAGGGCAAGCTACCCATTATAATTATGAATAATTCTATTATGAACTAGGGAAAAAACACATGCAAAAAATTATTTAAAAAAACCGAAAAAGGGTAAAAGATCTATAGATAGTTAAAACAGAGGCAATGAATCTATAAAGTACTGAACGAAAATGGCAAATCGGTTTACTGAAGTATAATTTTGGGAATGAGGGAAAATGTCAAGCAATTTCAATCGCAAATAAAAAAAAATCACCAATGCCTCTAAATAATTACAAAGTAAAGCCGCCGTCCAAATGAAAAAAAAAAATCTAAAATAAAAAATAGAATCCACATCATCAATTTAGACTGCATCATCAAAACATGTTGTTTTTTCGTTTCATAAAAAAAACTTCTTAAAAATCAAAACATGGGTCAACGCCCGTAGAATGTCATAAACGCAGGGTGTTTAAAGTTGCAATGCTTCAAAGTTAATGACTTCAATTGCAGCAGATAGAGCTATGCCTCTCAGCGTTATGACCTTGAAATGTAAAAAAAAAATACCTGTTAGTGGTTGGTGCTAAACTCATCACCCCTAACCCGATTTTTCGTTTTTGCCGGTGAAATCCAGGAAATAAACAGAGGTATGATCGCGAAGAAGGAGGGATTAACCAGAAATGAGGTGTGAATTATCATTTAAGAAGGACATAGTTAGCGAGATGTATCATGACGAATAACAACGCATTCAGAGTTTAATAGATCTGATGTCTCTCTCAATGAATTATCAAAGATCCCATTAAATATTGCATTTGCTGATCGCTTGCTTTAAAATCCAACCCTTAATTTTTCGTTTATATACTTTAAACAATCGCAATTTGTAAGTTCGAAATAAATGTAATTATTAATATTGTAATGCAAAGAGCGATATGCTGTTATATCTAATTATTACTTTCAGGGGGATTTAACAATCGATTATCGGCTCATATAAATATCTACAAATTTATTAGATTCACTTCAAAAATTCAAATTGACAAGTTATAAACACAGTAATCAATATAAACCAAATTATGTTTGATAATTTATAACAAATATAATGAATTTTCATTAGCTCTTCTTCGTATTGAGGCAGAATTATTGTTATAAAATGGCTGCTACTCTGTTTAGCCTCTTTGATGGAAATTTTACCTGGTGAGTAGTTTTTCGGGTTTTTTTTTTTACCAAAAAGTATCGGGGTTTTTTTTAAATTTAACATAACCTCATTCCCTTAACAAATACGTATATAGTTTTGCTTATGATATACAATTAAACTGACGTAATTTATTAAACATGAAAAGTATGTAGATCTCAAAATTAGCAATAATCAGCTCTAACTCCCAATTCTTTCCGTTAAAACAGCTTCTTATAGCTCATGATCAAGGTCGCTTCTATTTGAAGCCTCGCCCTGCTTTGTCTTCACAATATCGATATCAATTAAGTGTATTAATTTATTTTGTTAATCTTTGATTGTCAATTTAAACTATATGATACAGATACTCGTGAGAAAAAAAAATTACATGAAGGTGTAGAGGGGGGGGGGGTAATAAGACGGAGTAAATTCAAAACCCCATATCTCTCTCTCTCTCTCTCTCTCTCTCTCTCTCTCTCTCTCTCTCTCTCTCTCTCTCTCTCTCTCCTCTCTCTCTCTCTCTCTCTCTCTGCAATTTCTTTTTTTCTATGTACTTTATTCCAAAGTGGAATGATTAATTCTCAATGAAAAACACTCATCTCCTCGCAAAATAGAATCCACCAATTTACCAACCCACCTGATTTTAGCCAAGTGGTTTAGGCTATTAAGAAGAGCAACATTCAATTAACGCAAATGTTTATTTTAGAGCCTCAATTTCTTTGGTTTTTTTCTTCGCAGCAGCCATTCTTACAAGTTTTGTACTTTGAAGAGAGAAGTGATCTCCTGCTCGCTAGTTTATTGCTTCCCAGGGGGTGGGGGATATATTCTCTGCCTCTCTGGGTAATATTTAGAAGCGAGGTCTATTCTTTTTTATTTCCTTCGCAGAGTCAGCATCATTCTTTCTTCCATCACAGCAGCTATATTGCAATTCGTCCTGCACTATTAATGTTTTTTAATTTAGCATTATATCGCTGCGAAAGTTTGGTAATTATTCAATTTGAAAGAGCTTGACTTTTCCCAAAATACAATAAGAAACTTCTTCAGCCGCTTACCTATTATAACGTTTTATTTCGGTTATTAAGATTTCAATAATTTGCAACGCTAGTAATTGATGCTGCAGACATCTATATACAATGTATTAACTTTGTAGGTGTATGCACACAATAACATTATGTAATCAAGTATTATGATGCATTTATCTACTAAAGATGAGCTCAAATTACGACAACAAAAGAAGGCGAACCAATATCTTTGCAGAGCAGTAGAAACACCTCTAAAAAAAATCATGGCATTGACGCCCCCACTATCAGATAATTAAACAGCTTTTACCGATTCTCAGACAAAGCATGCAACTTTTTGCGGGGACCTGACATTTTGGAACAATGGTTAAAAGACTATGGGGATATTCCTTGTACATGTAATCATTTATACAATCGACCCACAACGTGGGAGGGGTAGGTGGCGATCGAGGGGACAAAGCAATACAAATGACATTGAGCTTCTTACAATTGTGATTCTTGCATGTTAATTGATCCAACAAAAAGGTGATAACGAAGTCTGTGCGTTCATAACTGTGTGACATTTAGGGGTGGAGGGGGGATCCAGGTAAAAAAAAAATGGTGTCGGCATGTAACTATGCATAAATATGCAGTTTTTGAACTGAATTTTATTTTTATTGAATTCCATACATGTATATACAGTTAGTTGAATAGAGATACTTTAAATCTAAAAATCAAAATATTTTTGCAGTACATTTTTTAATTTTATGTTACATAGGCTATAAAATCATCTGCAGTTATAAATTATTATACATGTGCTTTCTGAATCTAACATAAAAAAGTTCATTTAATACCTTCATCCTCAAGCTCAAAGTAAATTAGACAAAAAGGTCATAAAGATTGATTTTTCATGTAAAAATAATACATAATTTGGACCAAAAAATGAAAAGGTACATTCATCGATGTCACAACGACGACATTAAGCATAACTATCACCATGGCAACATACATTTATGACTGTGACCTTGAACATTCAGAAACAGTCGTCAATGATGACGTCATCGATTCATAAAACAAGCAAATTTTTACCCTGGCCTCGCTGAACACTCACATTGTTGCCACAGTCAAACAAATAAATAATGACGGCTTAAGATGTGGAGATCAAAGAAGTTGCCTACAAAGTTTTATGTATATTTAGAAAACATTGAAATCAGACAACAAGCTTGACGTAATCAAAATGGCTTAATACAAAGACGTACACATTATGACGTAAACAATATTCACTACACGGGACGGAACCTAAATATAACACCGGTTTACATGTTCATGTAGGCATACACGTATCATCCAATCATACCCGTATTGCAGACCTCCGATTGGCTTCCCTACCTTAGACAGAATTAAAAAAAAACAACCCACAACAACAGAAATATCTGCCATAGAAACTGCTTTTAAATTGTCTTATCTGTAGTTTTACTTTCTGTTTCTATTCCTTACGTGTTTGACGTATTAAAATCTAAAGTGTAAAATATTTCTTCTGACGTAAATGTTTTGTTTAATTACTATTTTCCAAATGTACATGGCCTAATCTAACACCTTCCAAAATCACACATTCAGTTCACCCTTTCAAAAAATTTCTTATATTCAAATATTGTTTAAAGACTTTGTACATTACCGAGTACTAGTATATTTTTAATAAAATCCATTTTTTTTTTCAATTCAGAAGATCTTAGATAATGTGACGAGCATTGGGAATGTGGTAAAATATGTTGCAAATTAACATAGATATACAAAATCAAAGTACTGATATGTAAAGCATCTGTCGAAAGCATACTGTAGCGACTTTTTGTAAATCAAATTACACTTAACAATAATAACCATTGACTAGAACTTAAATTACAATAATTCAACAACAAATTAACTTGAAAATCCCCTTGTCATGAGCAGCCACATTCGGTAACAATCATTTTCGGAAGTTCGTTGATTATCACGGCTCCGGTTTTGTCAAAGTACATGATACGTAACGATTTGTGCTTCCGGTCCGTGCAGTGATATGTGTAATTATAGCCTCGGTTCCAATCCGAGCCGCTATTGCAGCCTCCGCTACAAACATTTGTTTTAAATGAAGGAGGGGAGATAACCCAGTCACTCCATCCGACTTCTGCAAAGGAGAAAACAAGCGGCAGCTTACAACACTGATTTGTTTGTTCACATCTATATGTCTCTCTTCGGCTCCGGAACTTTACCTTTGTATGTATAAGTAGAAACGGTCTCGTGGGACTAAGCCTCCGCTTCTTGCCAAGTGTTCGGGACCTCATGCGCTGTCGTTTTCTTTTGCTTTTATTTGTTTTTGTGCGTTTCCGCTTTCGCTTTGTGCCATGTAAAAGGACCAATTTGGCAAACCTTTTGCAACCCCTACAGCGGATGTGCAATTTGATGCTCGCATTATCAGACAACAGGGCTCTCTGAATTAGATATTTTGGCAAAAACAGTTTAAACCAATTTGTTCTAGAAATTCTAGCCTTTTTCCTGGATATTTGTTGAACGATACGGCCTCTGTCATCCACAGTGCTTAAGATGAGATTGATCCGCTGTGACTTCACTTTTCTTTTCTTTTTCTTATTCTTGCGTCTTTTGAATTTCACTTGTACTAGTACACTCGCACTCTGAATTTCATGAGTTCGGTTGTCTCTCGTCAGCGAGAATTTGAAGATGTTGTCACTCGGTAAATTCTCTAGAAAAAAAACAAAGAAAAGAAAATTACTTTTTTAATGTGACCATGATAGGCTTCGAAAAGAATTCATATAGTTTGGAGGGCTGGATGGTCTAGGTCACTCTTATATTCTATTATTCTAACTGAGAGGAAGTGCTGCTCTGTCTGTGTACATATATACAGAGAGAGAGAGAGAGAGAAAGTTAAAATTTCAAAGCTAAAATATTTGGTTTTCTTATCCACTAAATTAACAAAAAATATTATAGTTAAAATTCTACCGTAGATCTGATAGTTAATGTATTGACCATTCAGTCTAGAACCTTAAAATCAAATAAATAACCACAGAATCAAAGGCTCCCCAACACATGTAACGTTATGAATGTATGGCGTTTGAATGGGCTTTATCGACAAGTAGGCGTAATAGAAATAGCGAGGGGGGGGGGTAAGGGATTTTTTAGGGGGGGGGGGGTTATGTATAGGGGTAAGGGGTTTGATGGATAGGTAATTGAATTAAAAATGGCGAATCTGTCTGATTCTCCTGATAATCTGCATATGATGTCATTAGTAACCATTTGAAATTAATGGTAAGCTTTAATGTTTGGCTTGTAGCGTCAAGATTTGGCATACTAAAGCGTTCGTCTTTAAACACAGGTGTATACGAGGCATTTATCATCAAATCGCTTGGGCTTTCTTCTTGTAAGTTTTTTTTTAAAAAACCAAACAGCGCAATAAAAGTTTCCTGATGGGTTTTCATCGAAAAGGAAAAAAAAAAAGAATTCTGTATATATCTTATGTAATCCTTCAACGTTGAGAATTAAAGCACTATATTATATATATTGAAATGCTTTTATCTAAATGGCAGACATAACAATGAAATCAGAAGAGAACAGATACATGATAAACCGAGGATTAAACTCGAGAATATTGTCCTGGATTTAGTAACATTGGCTTCTGGCAACAGTGACGTTGCATTAATACTGTGGTTTCACCAATTTTCGTTGAATACCAATTTTCGTGGATTTCGTTTTTAAGTTGATCCATGAAATTAAATGTTCATTGAAATGCAATTTCTATGAACATTTTGTATTGATGGGGTCATTGGCAACGAATTTACATATCTTTGAAAACTGTGATTTTCACTTTATCCACGAAAATTGATAGCCTACCTTGAATATTAACTGAAACCACGGTATATATTTTGTATTTGTGCTTTATAGTTTTTAGGTAGATTTATTAATATTAAAATTTTCACCCAATTTTTGGTGGATCGAATTTTGTCTTCCCAGTTAGATTTGATGTAATCACGCAGTAATTTAGGTTTTTTTTAAAAAAATAAGTTCATGTATAACATATCAATTTGCGGTTATCACAATATTTTTAAGAGGCCTTGGTTTTTATATCATATCAATATTGAAATATTTTGGTGTAAAAAAAATTGATCAAAGACCAAAACACGTTGTTCTGTGGAATTTTTTATTTGGATTTTTTGCAACAGAAACAAGATTGACTTTTCTTCTGAAGAGAAAAGAAATTAAAAAAAGATTGTTTTGCTTTAAAATGTTGCAAGTATCAGTTTTCACGATAAAGTTTTGGAGTATCGTCTCAGAACGACGTGTATCAGACTTTGTTAATTTATCTACCATCACAAATCATTCAGAACAGCATCTCTATTTTGAAATTGAAAATTCGACCCCGAATCGATCGTATCTGACATCGCCGAACACAAGACGTTACAATAATGTAACAAATTACTCCTGCATGCTTGAAAAAGTAATCAATTACGCTGGAAAAACAAAGCTCCTTCTAAATTTAATTTCGAGAGCTAATTTTAATTTCTTCAAACAATTGAACAAATATCAGGATGAACTAGACAGGGATTTAAAAAGAAACACAATTTGGCATAGTCGCAGGAATTCCAGGTTATTTATAGAACACATGTTTAAGATATACTTCAGATAACTGGCACGGAAAACATCCCCGTTCTAAAGTTGATTGGCATAAATTGGATCTATTGGAAATATCTAATTGAACGCATTTGCTTTTGTGTGGTTGAATGTATACATTTTAAGATCTGTTTAAATTGTAATCACATAAAATGATTTCATCTCTGTGAGAGATTTATTTTTACGCAATTCATATTTTGTTAATAAATTTAGATGATGCGTTCTGAAAAATAACGGGAAGTGACGTCAGGCTTCTAACGAGTAGGATGGACCAATCACATGTGCTGTTAATTGACATGCAGCTTTTCAATTAAATCCAAAAATACTTGAAACTCACAGAGATAGATGCGAGTTGAATTATTATGTAATGTTGCTCTTTTCGACCCCGTTTTTTTCCCAAACTATTTGCCCCAATTAACATTTGGCAAATTGAAAACGGGGCTAATTGAAAATAATAGTGATATAAGGAATTCCTATTTTATCATTACTTCCTTTTAGCAATTTAAAACGGAGCGAAAAATTTACACTCGTGAGGACTAGAAAAAAAATTACTCTTTGACAGTGTAACATTATTGACAGTGTAACATCATGAAATTGAGGACTCCAGTATCAGCTAATTTGTAACGTCGATAAATTGCATGCGCATGTATATCTGGCATTGTGAATTATCTCTGGTATATAGCAATGACTATACACTTTGAGTGTTGACTCATTACATTATACCATGTAAAGCGGATTTAACGAAACAAGTACATGTAAGTAACGAAATTCTGATATGACTGAACTAAATTTAATTGGCTGAAGTTTTTAAAACCTGCCATTTACTTATCAGTTATAACGGATCTTTTTTTTTTTAATTAAAATGATACGCTATCAAAATCGATCTTAGTTACCCCCCCCCCCCCACCCCCCCCCCAAAAAAAAACACAAAAAAACAAACTTTAAAATTGAATAGTCTTCATTTACAACTATTGGATGAATTAACTGACCACACGAGTTTCAGCTATTTTTAATCATACATCGGATTGTGACTTTTTTAAATGAATAAATATAAAAACAACAGATAGTATACATGAAGTAAAAAATCAAATAATCATAATACACCTTCGTATGAAACATCAGTAAAATGACATTGAACTAAAATGAAAAAATAGTTTGTTCAAGTAAACTGAAAAACTTAAAAAAAAAAATTTCATATACAAAGTTGAATCGAAGATTATGAAGAGCCAATATCTTATAGCGACCATTAGTGTCAATTACTGTTTTGGATAAAAAAAACCTCCTAATTATGATGAATGGTATTTTGAAATGCTTAAATTGACACATATGTTCTCTCTCTGTGAAATGGAATCTGTCATTGCGGGCTTGCTCAGTTAGATTGTAAAATTAGAATGTATTTCAGTTCAAATTCCGGATTAAATTTTCAAGAGTCATTATCGTCGATATTTAATCAGTACATGCACGGATCCAACAAAAAATTGCCAAGGTGAGTCTGCGGGAGGATAATGAAATGTTTCCGGGGGGGGGGGGGGGGGGGGTCCGAAGCATTTTACGGTAATGCTACATGTACCATGTAAATCTAAGAAAGTAAATTTCCCATGGGCGAGGGGGAATTCCAGATTAGATCCGCGCATGCAGTATTTCAACTCCTACTTTAGATGCTTAGAATATTTGTCATAAACTGTTTCCCTCACTATAGATACAGTACATTTGGAAAATTCGAATGCTGTGGTTTTTAATTTGAAATTTAAACAATAGTGAAATTTTGAACGGCGTAAGGAGATTGACAGTAACCTTGATGGATGGTAATAAAATCTTCGTAGGTTTGCCAATGTAAGATGAGAAACAAAATATTAAAAACTTGGGAGATAAACCAATCTATAATAAATAAATCCCCCTGTGAAAGAAAGTTACCTCGTCCATTTTTTGATAATGTTATGCCCCAGGACCAGATTTTGGCCCTATAGGTCTACAATGTACGTAAGGGCTGTTTTAACCAGAACTGCCGAGTCCACCCTCTCCAATGATACCCCAAAAATCGTTAATTTCATTTACGAAAACTAAATTACTCCTTATACAAATATAGGGAAATAAATAATCGTATTGAATAGACCTCACATTCAAATCAATCACATAACGATAGCATTTGGTATTTGTCATTATTACATGAACAATTTGAGTCTTCCAAGTTTGAAGCCCTAGAGTCACAAAACCGATATTTTCAGACCTATGGTTTGAAAAAATTAAGTAAGGAGTCAAGCTTTTATGGCACCAAAAGTGACTCAAAATAATATTTTGTGAACAAAAAATGTTTTATTTGCAATCTGTTAGTTAGTTTTTACAGTTATTTATATCTATACGTCTTGAACATCTACTCACCAACAGGCTCTGAGAAAGAAATGATTTCTTCAATTTCGGAAACGAAACCGGTGTCAGTTTCCGTTTCAGTCGCCGGCAATGTAACGTTTGGAGTTTTGGGCGACGTGTTTCGCATCGTTTCAAGGGGGCGTCCGAGGTTCCGTAATATAGAATCCCTGATGGATTGAATGCTACGACTTCTGTCCAACCTTGTTTGAAAATCTAGTTCACTTCCGGGAAAACTCGTCGCCTTGACACCGAACAGGACGAAATAAAACCAAAGGCAGTACGCCCCGTACAACTGGGACACGAGTCTCTCTTTCATTTTTTTTTTAGGAATGTCGCTAACAAGAGGTACTGGAATATTTCAGAGTCTTTTTTTTTTTAGTAAAACGAAAAGAAATAAAAATCCCAGCTATCTTTCAGAGTCTTTTTTTTTCGCCTTTAATAAAGTAAGCCCGATTTCAAAGTAAACAGAGAAAGAGCTGCTGCATGCATCTTGGAATAACTGAGCTCAGGACGAAGGCTAAGCTAGTGTTGTCTGCTCAGCTCGCTCTATCCCAATGAAAAGATGTCAATCCGCGCGCGCTTTTAATAGACGTCTGCTGCTTTCGCAGAAGAGGGGAGATCGCGCTGGATTTACTTAAAGGTCACAGTTAACGATTCCTGTTTACGTTCGCTGGAATGTTAGTTACCCAAAAAAAAAATGAATATTTGTTTATGCATTTAAAAAATCATCGGAATAAAATTAAACTTATCAGTTATATATTACATGTACATATTTCCATTAAAATTGGCTTTAGTAAAGAAGCTATAACCTTTGCGGTTTTTTTGTCAAATTCAATAAAATCGGGCTTTTGATTTATATATCATACTAAAGGTGTCATGGTTTCGAGATGTGTAGCGTTAATCATAACATATTTACCACTCAGCAAATGCCAATAGAATGCGTCTTATGAATAATACATGTATATTCCTTTTACAGTCACAGTATGAAATTTTTAGATGATTTTCTTTTTTATCAATTAAGCTATCTATATGGTTACATGTAACCTTTACATGCTTGAAGTTACACAGATGGAAACGAGATTTCATAGTTCTCGATATTTCTTTCGTTTTAAAAGATCTTTCAGTGAAGATCTCTCGATTAAATATCTAAAAAGTTATTTTTAATGCCAGATTACTTTATATAATAATTCGGGATCTGACCCTATAAGAAAGAAGATATTAAAACAGATGTTATTAAAAAAATCAATCATAATTATTTCCAAGAAAATAATATTCTGGATAGGGGTTAACTTGGTGATTAAAATGGTGATATGTCAATTTGAAACACCTTTTAGATGATCAAAAGCTCAGATATTCATGATCGTACGCCTATATCCAATGGCTTATCACCTTATTGCATAATCTGGATTAATGATATATAAGATTATCGATTTAAGAGGGCTGGGTGTTTGTGACCATTTTTAGACTAAACTGATCTCCTTTGCAAGAAGAGCTCTGAACAAAAGATACACGAAGACTTTGAAATGCTTTGCTAAACTATATGGACTTTTTCTTCACTAAATAATTATAGTTTATTCATGTAGCTAAAATTACCGTATCTAAAAGTCTATGGAACGTCTGATTGGTTATTTATTGACCACCCGGCATACTTAAAGTGACGAAGGCTTTTTTTTTAAATTAACTCCTAAAAGCATTGTCAAAGCAATAATCGGAACATTTTTGGTGCGTTGGTTACCGCGCAGTTCCGAATGTGTGAGATTCCCGATAAGTTCCACATACAGATATACACAGAATCTTAATTAAATAATGGAACACATTAACCATCTTATAAGCAAGAAGATTTTTCTGGTATTTTTTTTTATTCGGACGTGGGGAGTAAGGGGGGGGGGACCAAAACTATAGAGTAATCGATTGCCTCAATTACATATCAATGAAGTAGCATGGTTCTTAATGTTCACTGGGTGACATGCATGAAGTCACAGTAAAATTCGCAAAATATACAAACAAACGAAATATTCACACACTTACAGTACGATAAGAATTTGTTTTGTATCAGTCAAAGCTTCCACATGCATACATGTACATATAAGTTCTTAGATGAACCTTTGATCTCTAAAATCAAGTGTTACAGATTTGGGTCACCTAATTCTGTAAATAGTTTATTTCAATCCATATTTCATAAAATTCTCACATAACAATTATTTTATTAGCCCAAAAATATCATCATGCTCGTTTTTTAGATTGCATAAGAAAATCAAAATGTGATTTGTGAGTGATAACCTGATTTAAACCCCAATAAAACTACAAGGGAAAATATTAATTATGATTCAAACAAATCAATTCTTGACGTAAGTTATTTCTGAAAGGAAAAAAAACCCAACTTTCTGTCGATGAAAAAAAGAAGGAAAAGAAATTGCCCGCCTATTAATTTTACGAGAAGACATGAAATTTCGGCAATTTTTTTTTATGTAATAGTGCACATGCAATGTCTTCTTCCCTATTTCTTTTTACGAGTCTGGAAGTCTACTATACGATTCTGCCGAAGTAAATGTCAGCTTTAAATTGTCGGATTTTTGCGAGGAGGAAAACACAATTCGAATTAGTGCAGGAGGGTAAAAGTTTTAAAGATCCTATCGAAGGGATGAGGAGAAGACAAGACGCAATCAAACGTTGCTTTCAAGGTTGTCGAGAGGAGGAAATACCTGAACGCTATAAGCTTACCACGCATACACACACACACACCACAATCCGGGACTGGAATTCAATTTCAAGGAAACAAAGCAGACAGTTCACGTATGAAATCTCAATTCTTAATTTTTTAAAACTCGTTTTTTTTTTTTTTTTTTTTAATTTTCACCATCTTAGATTTTAACTAAGTTTTGTTGTTAAGACGACAAAAAAATCTCAGACAAAAGAAAACAGAACATTTTAAAGGTGGAAACCAAACTAATTTTGAATTGTCTGTCTGCATGGTGTGTCTGCAGAGAGAGAGAGAGAGAGAGAGAGAGAGAGAGAGAGAGAGAGAGAGAGAGATTCTTAGGAATGGTTTCAGAAACCACAATCACCGCCAAATAAAATGTTTACTACGAGGAATTCAAAATGTAGAATACCTAATTCAAAATAGCTTTAGTGCAAAAATACTCAGAAATGTTTGACCTTCTTGAAAAAGCATTTGTTGAAACTTAAGCTTGTTTAATGTTAACAATTTCAAAAATGAAGAGCTTAAACATTGACACTCTCACTTTGTGTAAACAATAAACATTGTGATCTGAAAAGTTATGTAAGAAGCATATTTGAGTAGGAGTGGGGAGAACAGAAACCCACATAAATGGGTGGGTGGGGGGTATTAAATTGATAGCCTTGAAATTTTGTCATTATTGCAGCAACAACATATAAATATAGTTTTTTTTTCGGCTGATAACCTCGTTTTCTTGACATATCTCGTTTTATATTTCTGGCCTTGCGTAAAAGTCCTTGAACCGCAACATAGATATATACATATATTTATATCCAGACAGCAAGAATACACAGACAGACAGACAAAACTGGGCATCTCGCTTATAATATAAAACGGAAACGGACAGTTATTGAATTGTTGCTTTTTTTAGCTTAGTGCGCGCGGTAAATACGGCAAAATAAACACTTCTGCGGTCGAGGGCAGATCATTTTTTTCTGGGTTTAAGTTATATTGATGACTTGTTTATGCACCAGAGGAGATAGCGCAAATTAAAACGGTTGAAGTTTTGAATTGTTGACATATTTCACTGGTGAGTTAGTGTTTCAGTATTTTGACGATTCAGCAACCATGGTACTAAAAATATTAAAGATCTTAAAAAACATGCTTCGTTATTTTCTTGTTTTGAAGTGCAACGTAACATCCGGTACCCTAATCTGTCGAAAATCTTAATTGTTCGAGATGCTTTCCGAATTCACAGAATTCTGAATAGTAAGATATACAGTGTAAAAATCTGATATAACAGAAACAGCACTAATTAAACTTGATATGTTATAATTCAATTAATACTTTAATTAAAAATCAACGCACCACCTTTCTTTGAACATCTGTGAATGAACTAATTTTTCTTGCTTAACCCCCATTAATAATCAAGGACATGCAGTATGGAATGCATTTCTGAAATGCGAACTGATTTTTTTATGAAAACGCCGCGAAAAAATTAAAGGCATTTTCGACATATCGTTTTAAGTACTTTGAAAAACTTCCGAAAGATTTCAAACTTAGATGAACAATGATAGACTTAAGGTTCAAGAATATCTTTTAGTCTGCTGAATTTCAGATTGCAAGTTTCGGTCTTATTCCTAGATGTCAATTTAACCCACAACAGATTCCCTTACTTGACGCGTCCGTTGATATATTCTAATAGTTTAAGTGAAATTTCATCATTCCTTCATTATTTTGGGTAGAATACGCTCTCAAACAGCGCCAACATCTGGATTTTTTAACTTGGTGCTAGAACGTGATTGTAAACTGTAATGGAATACCAAAAAAGAAAGTTTAAACTAAAACCAATTCAGTTTGTGCGAACGTGACCAGGAGGTGCAAACTTTTCAAACGAAGTCCAAAATCCCTAACCTTTCTTCCATTAGAAAACCAAAGCTGCGTTTATTTTTAGGTCAATCCCTTTCAGTAAACTAAACTAGTGTCAACTTTACGAGTAGTTTATTGTCAACATGGGCTTATCAGAGGACCACTCGGCACACCTCGACCCTGGTTATGTATACAGGCTTATTTTCGCACCGTGTTCATTTTTGTGATCGGCTTCGGCCGATCACTGTTGTTTCCATATGAGGCATCCGGCAAATGCTTTCACGTGCGCACACATTCCGCTTGCATAAGTAGTTCCTATAAAAACTTGAAGCTTTGGTTTAGTATTTATATTACATTTTACTCAGTTTTATTTCAGTTCATTACCTTAAGAGATACAAACATACATTTAATACAGTTCGACCTGTTAATTCAAGAATGCACATTTTGCCTCACGCGTAAGAATTTCGATCGAAAGATTCATTCAGTAATGTAGTTGACGTCGATGAACTGACCTCGATCATAAGAAGATGCTCCATGAACTGACCTCGATGTTGCATAATGGTAGCTAGGAAGACGGCTTGATTTATAAACAAGGTTACGTTATAATGCGACCTCAATAGCAAGTTATGATGGCATTCAATGTTTGTCAGTCGCATTAAATTATTTTAATACAAATTAACTCTCTTTGTATACGTGTTAATGCTCTTTGAAGAGCCCTACTCAGTATTATGAAGAAATAGAAGATACATTGACATTTAATAATTGCGTTAAAAATATAAAACTCGACAAGAAGTTTACGAACGGCTTTCCCCAAATTTATTTCAAAATTAAATTTGTTGACGGTTTATAATGATGAAATTATGGTGTACAGATTCAAAATATTCTATATTTTGTAAAAAAAAATACAGTACTTTTTTAATTATTTTACATCCATCTGATCATGTTGATTGCTTCTAGCTATCTATATATCATTATTGCCGATCATTCCTTTAAAAGGAATACTTGTTTCGCCCTTCTACAACCGCAACTGAACAGTCTCGCAACGTTTTGAATCTGCCCAGACACAATTGTGTTATTTAAAGCACGACGAACAGCTAATATTATGCTCATTTGCTGAATATGGGATCATTTAACTTAGCCCCCCCCCCCCCCCCAAAAAAAAAAAAACAAAAAACTTTTATACGGACAATTACGAAGGATTGCTTACGGATTTCTTTGAAATTCTTTGGGTTATATATTCTTTGTTACATAATCATTTTTTTTAATTAATTTATTGAACTTTGAAATGATATAATAGAAAATAGAGAGAAAAAAAATTGAGAAAATGTTAATTTGTTTCAAATTGTGAAAACGTCTGAGTGTTCAAGTCATGTACATAGTTAATGGCGCGTTCATACCACGTGCAAATGAAAACCTCTTCACGTTCATCATCAATTCATTCTGTTTCCATTTGCCCAATATACTTGTCAGGGTTTGTTTGGAAGGGTCTTAAATAACCATTCCTATATAAAATTCTTCGGAAAATAGTTCTCTTTTTTCCTCCTATTAGAAAAGTGCAAAGTCTATGACGTCATCACTTCCAACTTTCGGTTTGTTTATTTATTGTTTAGGTAAATACAGGAATTTTCCAGTTACATAAGATCGCTTATGTGGAGTGGAATGATAGGAACGGAGTAACGAGGTATATGTTAGCATTCTTGAATGTTAATTTCTTCCGGTTGAGAAAAAAATAACCCAGAGTGATCTGTACCTACTGAACCAAAATCGTGCCATCGAAGATAGACGAAATCCGGAAAGCTGTTGAAGAATATATCTGATCTTATTCTACTGAACACGTATACAGATTTCGTGATACATTATTCCTGATATTAAATCGTAATATGTTTGACGTATCGTAAGAGAGCGTAAGAATTCCGAGCAGGATTACATAAGACTAGCATTGTTTAGTTTTTGAGTGTTTTATACAATATAGTAAGTCGAAGCAATTTACGGGAACCCCGTTCTTTGTGATTGCTGTCTGCCAAGTGTCAATCTACACTTCAATATAAGAGCAAAGAAAAAAAATTAAAGCAAAAATCGGTTAATGAGTTTATCATTACGGTAGTTATTGCTACTATATTTTTTTGAAGCAAGGATCCCACACAATGTATGTATCTGTTTTTTTAAAGATATATTTCGCACAAAAAAGTCAAAGGACCACACATATTCATTCGTAATATTTTTCTTATGGTACAATTTAAGTATTTAAAAGTGACGCCCAAAATCGCGTATGTTTTTTTTTTATATCTTTATACAAAACTCTTCTTTTTAAGGAAATCAAAATATTTTAAATATAATAGCCATGGCAATTTAGCCCTCTTAAAAAACCAGCAATTTACTAACATCGTATCTATTTAAAATATGTAGTCATATTCGAGAGACACACATGTATTGACTTGTAAATATGACGAAAATAGTTTCCAATGGGAAATCCAATTACATATTTGTTTGTCTTTGAAGGAAACGTGTGTGCATAGAATTAAGAGGGCGTGTGAGTCAAGGCCGTTTTTAGACTTAATTGATCTCTTTCAGAAAAAACTTTCTACAAGTTGCTGTCCTTTAAAAAAGGACTACAATACGTGGACCATTTACATGTGTTTCCAACGAAAACGTGAACGCCTTAAGATTATCAGAGATTCAACCGACTCTAGCCCTCTGCTTTTAACCACTGAATTTGTACGTTGTATTACGTATACATGTATGTATAGCCTCGACTTTTTATCTCAGAATTATAGGGTTCATACTTCTAAAATAATTATGATCTATCTATGAATGAAGTTTGCATGTTTAGTATCAGGCATTCGGTGAATTCTACTATTTGCGCACACATTACGATTCGCACTACTTTGTTAACTAGGCAGTGACAGCTTTGTGTAAAATAAAAAATTCATATTTTAATACATTTTTCTTGAGATTTAAACTTTTCTAAATTGACATGATTATTCAATCATACTTAAATGCTTAAAAAATTTAATCGGGAAGTTTTCTAGCCTCGCCTACTATAAAAGTAAAGTTAAGTTACATGTGTCAGTATTCGGAAAACAACAAAACATTGCAAATTATGCTATTTGATGCATGTTGTAGTTTCGGCATAACATTAACTTATTTCAAAATACTGATAGTTCATATCACATGCCAATCATGTCTTTAAAAGGAATACTTTGTTTCTGTACTGTTTACCATATGGCACGGAATCCCGATCCCGATTCAGATAAACCTGTGCTAGCCTGGTTCCCTGAGCTACCCATTACGCACAGGAACCAGGCTAGCTCATGCGCAGGCTGAATTTCCCCCATAGCATCCGGTTTAACCTCGCTTATATATTTTCTGCGTGGACCTCAGGGTCCACGCAATAAATATGCATAGGAAAATACTCGAAATTTAAAATTAAAATATATACTATTATTAGGATGTTTCTTTACTATAAGTAAATAATAGTTGATAGCTAAACAAAAATACCTACAAATTTAAGGTAGATCGATATCTGATGTGTAATTTGTTGGCTGTTCAGCCTCCTTAATATGAAGGCAATCAAATGTAAATTTGAAAAAGTTTAGAATGGAAAAAAAAATCGCAAAATTTTTATCTCTTTTGAACAGATCCTCCTTTAAAAATTCCACATTTTTACAACGTCTGAGAAATGGAAAAAATGACGATTTTAACTTTCATCCTCTAACGTAAAATGCTTCCAAAGTTTATTGAGTTTTAGAAAAAAAAATGATGAAAGAAAAGAGGTATCATGTTACAAAACATAAGAGCATTTCAGTAGTAAAGCACATTGCAGAAATAATTGTGGTTTTAAACTTTAAATTACGGAAACCATTATTTTCAACAAACTATCAAAAAAACCCAAACAAAAAAAAAACAAAAAAAAAAAAACAAAAGACAAGAGGAACAATTCAAGTACCTTGCTTAACCCACTTACATCTTAAGATGGAAAACCAAACCTCAATATCAAATACTGATAAAACTAAGATACAATATTGAAAAACCTCATCTACAGCTCCTTTTAACAAGGAAAAAAAGTCGGTAATCTCAAACATTCTTAAAAATACAGCACTAAAAACGAAATTAGAGTCCACAAAACTACAGTACATTTGCATGTATATGAATTTTTAACATAAAACTCATATTAAAACAACACCAAAGTTAATTCCACAAAACCGTAAAACAAAACCACATCCTCAAAAACGTAAGACGGTTGAAAAACTCAAAACCTCAAAAAACTCGAAAGCATGGACCAAAGCACTCAAGACACTGAATAACAAAAATTGCTCCCTTACATGTAGTTAATGTTCTAAGACTTTCTACATTAGACGTTACCTAATAATCCACTGCTAAACATCTTTTACTTTAAAAAATTGCACTATCCGAAAAACAGAGCACCAATCGTAATTGCCTAAAATTCAAAGTACAAAGTACCCTTCATAATATGGTTCACAATTTTTTTTGGTCGTTCAGATTAAGTTTGCATGCATAGATTTTTAGCGGTTGTCACCTCTCTCTCTCCAATCCTACTTGCACAAAGTGCAAAGTGTCAACAACAAAATCAACCGTGACAACAAAGTACATATTAGAAGAAAAACACAATCTTAACATGATTTAATAAATTCGTACGAGAAGACAAAAAAATATACACCCTCCCCCATCTTAAAATAAACATCAAACATTAAAATATCTCTAAAATACAAAAAAAAACTATTTACTCTTATGACAACAACCACCATAAAATAGCAATACAACCACCACAACAAACAACCTCTAAGATTAACATCGCTCACCTGTTCATGAGTTACATTGCTCTGTGGCATATACCAAAAGCATTACTGTGGTTTCATTAATATTCAAGGGTATCAATTTTCGTGGATAAAGTGAAAATCACAGTTTCAGGGATACATGTACATGTATGTAAATTCGCGGCCAATGATCCCATCAATACAAAATGTTAATAGAAATTGCATTTCAATGAACATTTAATTTTGTGGATCAACTTAAAAACGAAATCCACGAAAATTAGTATTCAACGAATATTGATGAAACCACAGTACTCTTCCAAAGTTACAGCATTAGTAGTATTTGCAATAGAGATTTGAGATTTCTGATCCGCGTACATGTGTATATCGTGACTGTACAATTCGTTTCTATTCTGAACATGAAATGTAAGGCTTAGCCCTGAATTCAAATTTGCGGAAGAATTATTGGTTACTCAAGGCTCGCATTGAAACAGTAACAAAAAACCCGAAATTAGTACCAAGATGAATTGCGGAATTTAAAGCAATTAGCTCTTTATTAAACTAGAGTGTTTACAATCATGATAGTTTATCAGGGGTATGTTAACTATCAAAGGATGCAGTCTTATCTACATTTTGTACTTTTAAAACGAGATATGGTGCAGTATACACAGAATGGCAACAGGAATTCGAAGCAAACCGTTCTTCAATAGTTGTAAACAATCTCTAAAAGAAAAAAAATGAAGAATTTTTTATCCGAGTCTTAATTGGGTAAAGGTAAACATAGGATGTAACTGTTTTCAGATTTTGTTTGGCTGAACTGTTGCAATTGAAGGTCGGGTTCGGAGTGTGTGAAATCTGTTCACTATAATTCCGGAAGATGTTCGTGACAGCTGATTACCGCTAATTTTGTTCGTCTGCGACCTTTAACGAAAAATATTAGGCAAAATTCTACAAGGTCATCCATGAAAATTAATATCCCAGACGCTTGAGAAAGAGAGACCCTTAAAGCGCAAAATGAGACTGAATGGCAAACGTGATTAAGGACGACATTTCTAATATTGATTCCCGGCACCGTTTGTGACGTCACGAGTCAAGACCTCACTCACTCAATGAAATTTACATGCTAACGAAAGAAAGAAAGCGAGACGCTCTCTCTTTGAAGAAAGAAAATGAACAGACTTCGTCTCACTCTATAGGCAGCTAAAGAACAGGTACTATTAAATGCACGGAATCAAGCCATTGTTTGGGTGAGAAATGTAAACCGACAAATGAACTCTTTGTTTAATGCTATAATATCATAAATATCTGCAAAAGTACTTTATCCAACTCATGAATACGCCAGTAAGAAAAATATGTGAATTTTATCGAAGTTTGACTACGAGCACTTTACCAAATTCCTTTGATTTAAATAATGCATTTAACAGCTATCAAAACTTAATAGAGCATAGGCGAGGTGGCACAGTTTCAATGCTTTGAATACAGCGAAGCGTTTATCAAATTAGACCTCAATAAATTGGCTTGCTCGAAATTCACTCGTAATACCCTTTCTCTCCAAAATAGTGTTACATCACTATTATACTTTCATTTATTTCACCAAGCATTATATTATTTCACAGACAATTTGACTTGAAGTGATTTGAATGAAGTGATATTATGGAGACCCAAAGTCAACATATTTTATACTGTTATATAACTTTCTGATACGAAACAAACCATGTTTTTCTGAATAGATTCATGAAGATCATACATGATAAATGGTAAAAAAAAAATATTAACTATACTGTAAAGGTGTTCAAATTGACGAGATTTTTTTTAATCGTATCAAATTTTTATATTTATGTTGGCCGCGAGGTTAAGTTGGCCGTGAGGGAAAGGTGGTTGGCGCATGTTTTATGTACATGAAACTTATGGTAAGAGGCGATAGACGTTAAGTATAAGGGGTACGGATCCAGAGTTCATTAAGGGATGCTGACATGCGCGCGTGAGTGCAGAGGTACATATGTACGTAGATGTTATGTTGGGTGTATCGTAGAACAAGGGTGAAATAGACCGTGTAGCAAAATGGTGCCCTATATATTTTGGAAATTCTGTACAAAATGTTCTAAAGACATCGATTACTGCCTGCACCTTATCTCGCACCTTGTCTTCTATAAAAAAGGTCTACTAAAGCTCCAACAATTTCGTCCAAATATCATTAACATACCAAGAACTGAGAAAAAAAAATTGCGTCTTGGACTGAATGGTTCCGTAATAAAACGTTTTGCCAATAATTTGTTGCATTTCGAGTTAAACTGACGGCTCATCGTGACCCTTTTGACATTATCTGCTGTAAATCTCAAGTGGGAAAATAATCTCCAAGGTCTTACAGACGAATTTGGTTGATGTGATGAAATTGAGTGGGATAAGATTCACCGAATTTCTTTCTCTCTCTTCTCATTCTCTCTTATTCTTTCATTCTGTCTGTCTCTCTCAGTCTGTCTGTTTGTCTGTCTGCCTGTCTCTCTCTATGTCTCTCTCTGTCTCTCTCTCTCACGTTCTTATTGTCTCTTTTTTAACTATCATTTTCCGCCTCTGACACAGTCTGTATGTCTGTCTCTTTCTCTCCTTCATTCATTCCCTCATTCTCTCTCTCTCTCTCTCTCTCTCTCTCTCTCTCTCTCTCTCTCTCTCTCTCTCTCTCTCTCTCTCCTATTTAACAAATGGCCGTGATGAGTGCACACTAACTGTCGATACAAATCTGCAAGGTTGTAGAAAGTGTGCATTGCTTATTTGACAGATATCGATTATCTCGGTTCAAGAATCTAGGTTCAAATTACCCAGATGCAGAATTGAAAAAAAAGCGCTTAGACTAGCTATCATTCCTCTAGAAATAAAATGAAAAACGAGAAAGCATATACCTGTTATCATACACGTTTTCGGTTTCGAAAATTCCACCATCCTATTTGAAAATTTTTGTTTTAACGGCGTTTTTTATGATATATAAATATAAAAATATGAACTATAAAGCGCCCCTGCAGCTCTGTTGTCTTGTAGATGAATTCAAAATATTCGTAGCAAATTATTTTGAGATTAACTTTCCATTTAAAAACTGTACTTTACAGCAGAGAGAGAGAGAGAGAGAGAGAGAGAGAGAGAGAGAGAGAGAGAAAGAGAGAGAGAAGAGAGAGAGAAAGAGAGAGAGAGAGAGATAGAAGGGTCAGAGAGTCAACATTATATATACATGTAGAAAGAGAGTAAAAATGAGGGAGCGAACGAGGACGAATCAACTTCAAGAGAAATTAACCGGGGGTCGAATGATAGTATATCAACATAAACGACATATAAAATTTCTACGTAACAAACAAGCTAAGATCATTTTTCATTAATTTGATGATTGTAATGATTTATAATAAAAATGATCAGTATTATGGATTAAAATTTGCCAATACAATAAACCTTGCTAGTTTTGCCGTTGTTTAACAAAAGTGGTCAATTATTATCGGTACCATTACATTGTTCCTTGTGTGCATTTTGAATGTGTTTTTGTGTTTTTTCCCTTGTAAGATAATGTTTTTCTCAAATATCGGGCTTGATTTAGTTTTTTGGTCAAATGGTGCGGTTGCGTACCGTTGTTTTTGTTATCAGGCTGCCGGTGTTCCATGCTGATATTGAATATATTTGAATATATTTGTATTATGTTTATATATTTGTTGTCTTATTAAAGTAAAATATTACATCTAGTTGTTATATAGCTCTGCATGTAGTTGTCTTCAACGTGATGTTTCGTTGAAACACAGATTAGCATTATGTTGCTGTTGTCAATCTAATGTTGTTGTTTCCAGCAATAAACATCATAACAAGTGATATGTGTAGATATTAACTTACAGTTTATTTTGTAATTAAAGTGTAATATAATATTCAAAACATTTGAATTAAAATTAAAGTAAGACATTCTGCATTATGGTTACTTGTTTTGAATATGTAATATGTAATGTAATAATGTAACAAAAACTTTAAACTGTAAACCAATCTTTATTTCGTGCGGAAAAAATTTGCGCGGTTCGCGAGAAAATTATTATCGTCAGATTTTCTTACCGCGGATCAGACCTATAAACGTTCTAAATTATACTCATTAGTTTATCTTCATTGGTTTTATCGCGAAAATAAGTCACTGCAGACAAATTTATCCCATTTGACCTCGGAAATTGAAGTCGCTTTGAATGAAAATTTGTTTACAGTAAACTTTCACATTACCATTACTCAAAAGTAAACGATAGTTTTTTTGAACAGCAGTTTGTTGCCTCGAATGCTATCATGATATTGTTGATACAAAGATCGCAATTGCAGTATTTAAAAAAAAATTCTTTGTAATATTTTTCTTACATTAAATTGTCAAAACTATCAATTGAAACTTATCCTAATTGTTTGGTAAAAAGTTTTAATTGATTATCTCTTATTTTTTATGCAAAATTAATACAGTTACTGCACTAGCTCTTCTTTGAGCGTCTTTAGTTACAGAATCTAACTTGCGCTGATACGGTATAAAGAAATTTCAAGTTTATTATTTTACTTTTGTTGTCATATATTGTTGCATTTTAAAGAAAAGTACAAAGAAGGATCATGTGAAATTTAAGTGCTCGAGTTCTCAAAAACCTGTACATGATCGTCTGGAACAATGTACCGTCTGGAGAAGTGCATACGTCAGTAAATGAGATTTAAGGGGGTCCAAATCACTCTCTGATGAGACTGAATAAAGCGAGGCATCGTTAAACAAATGCAAAGTGAATTCTCAGAATTCATCAGTTTTGACAACAGCAATTTCTTTCTTCTTCAACAAATTCATAAATCTCCCAGGTTTTTATCTCCCTGCCGAAAGCCAATATGCACGGACTCTTTAAAAGTACAAACAAATTTCGGAAATAAAATAACTGGAGTTTGTATGGAAGAGCGAAAAGAACGAATTCTTTCTTGCATCCTTCCAATAGATGCCAATAGATCTGTCTTGTGGCAAGGTTTCTAAATACCATTCCATGCTAAAATAAAACGGAATCAAGGGATATTGGAGAAAAACAATGGCTTTCTTGCAGATTGATGGGTGTTAAACGTTTTGGAGACCATATGGACGAAAGCTAAACACTTTTTACATTAGGGATTTAAAAAAAAATTGCTTTGTAATTCATACGTACCGACTCCTACACGGATTCAAACATTTTTTTTTTCATACGCAATATTGCTGACATTTCGAAGCAAATGTTTTGTGAGCTTCAAAACTATAATGTATGTAGAAAAGTTTGAATTTTAACTAAAAGGACGGGGTAAAAACTATTGGAAAAAAAATAATCTCTCATGATTTGCAATGTAATATGATTTTATTCATCTCGCTATGTGTTTTCTATCCCCTCGCCAAGACTCTGGGATTGAAAACGTACAACTCGTTGGATAAAAACCATACAATGTACATGTATACCTTGACAATCCGGCCTGGCGGGATCTGCAAAACGGCGTCAGTTCAAAAAGCATCTACCTCCAAAGAGAGGCGACTCTATAAAACGCAAACGGTCTCTCAGGTTTTGCAGGGATTATGCGTGTTGCGTTTTTGATAAATGTAAAGAGAGGAACTACTAAGTTATACGAAAAAAAATTCTAACCGCCTTGATTTGGTCATCCTCACAATCTCAGGGGTCCTGAGTCTACTCGTGTCTACGGACACGAGTGGACTCAGGACCCCTGACATTGTGAGGATGTGATTTGGTTAATAAAATATGTTCCAAACTTATGCAGGAAATTTTTTTATGCAAAACAATAACAAGTGAAGATTTATGCTACGAGATCTTAAATTGTATCACATACACATGCAGTGCATGCGCGAGATGAATGTATTATAATAGATATGAATCCGTGCATTCGTTTACCGCACTTTATACTGTTTTCCCGAAGAAAAATAATTTTTTTTTCAGAAGCAGTATATCTCTACATGTATATGAAATACTATTATATCTTTTTTCCCCTTTAATAGTACTATGGAAAAAACTCGATAATGAAAATTCGATATTTTTTTCATTATCAGAATGTACCGAATCGACATGCTTGAACCGTGAAGTCTCAAACCCAGAGAGAGAGAGAGAGAGAGAGAGAGAGAGAGAGAGAGAGAGAGAGAGAGAGAGAGAGAGAGAGAGAGAGAGAGAGATTTAAATGTTTGATCTTCTCATTAAGTACACAGCTGGGCAAGTACATGTAAAACAGTGGGCGTAAACAAAAGCATCGCTCAGCTTAATACTAAAAACTAACAAAAAGTCTCTCTCTCTCCTCTCTCTCTCTCTCTCTCTCTCTCTCTCTCTCTCTCATGAATATAAGTGGATATTTGATTTACACATATATTTCGCTAATATCAAACACACTCAATATATATATATTTTGAAATATGATGAATGAAAATAGGAGACATTTATATACATGTATATGTAGAAGAAACACCTTTGATTGAAAAAACAGGAAATTGCGATACATGTATTGACAGGAAAAAGGTCACCGAAGACCGAGGATAGAATAGCGCCGTGGGGGTAGGAAGTTTCGATTGGAAACCCCTCTAGCCATTGTGATTCTTATAATGGCGCTCCGAAATGTAATAACTAGGAGTTTACCGTAAATATCAATTTACCGTGAATATTTTATGTTTCTCTCGGATTATTACAGGAAGTCAAATACTGATGCTATTGAGAATAGAATATAAATAAAACTAGAATTTATTTCAATTTAATTTTAAATAAAGAAAAAAAGTGGAGGGATTTATTGGTGTTTTTATTGAATGATTCTATCTCATACATGTTTTATGTTTTTATGCTTATTTTTTACTATATTATTACCTTATTTTTTTGGCAATGTAATGTTGGTACTGTAGAAAACATGTCGTCAAGGCAAAAAGACACAAAAGGGCCAAAAACAAAATAAAATTATAAAAAGGTACGCATGGTTCGCAATAAAAATCAACTCCTCAGAATATATCCGTCGTTCTTCTATTAATCAAAGCAAATCACTTTTCAATAGACAATGAATCGACAGAAAGAAGTTTTTGGTAAGTAAAAATTTTGTATTCAAGTTAAGTATTCCCCATTTAAAAGACTCCCCCATCGTGCAACAGTGGATAAAAAGCATTACAGATGCTAATTTATTCCCTAACCCGATCTCTCTTTTAAAATCCCGGTCATAAATATGCTTTCCCATTGAAAACCTGTTCATACAGACCAATGTCTAGCTAATAAAGATGGCGTTTGATAGGACCTAATGAAGCTTAAGCTATTTAAATCGCGCGGCGAGAATGGCAATGTTATAAAAACATCCTTCCTTTCACCAACGCCATTGTGCTATCTATCAAAAACGTTGACAATACAGAACCCCAAGGTTAATGCCATCTGCATTTAAATGAAAAGTCAATAAAACTTGATTTGGAAATCTAAAAAAAAAAAAATCTGAAACCCAACAGCCAACGGAGAATAAGGTTCGGGGATTTAGTCTCGAATAAAAGCTGAACTCGTCCTCTTCATAACTTTGAAGAAAAAAAGTTTTTTAAAATAGGATCATTGATTCGGTGTTTTTGTTGAAGAATAAAAAAGAGAGGAGACAGGATGAAGAAAAGAAGATATTTAGACTTAATGGTGCAGAATCGTCATCTTTCACAGTATTCACCTGACGATAAAACACGCCAGAATTTGCAACGTTTACGACATTCAGCCCCCCTTACCAGAAACCGGGCCCCTCTACACCAAGATGTCGTAATTGATAACCATTCTGGAATTTTCTCCTTCAACGTCAACCGAAGAATCCCAGCCCCAGTGTGAAGAAAAAACCCTCCGCCAAAGACGTCAAAATACGGAAATGCCGTGCCGCTGTAAGAGCGTAGGGGAAGGTAGTGTATTACGTGTTTCACCAATTAGTCCCCTGTCTCATACTCAATCCGGAACCATTCATCGGAAATCTTCCAACACTCCCCCAAAGCAAGACCCACAAGTGTCTGACCATCCCATGAAGTCTTCAACTGGCACCCTGAAGAATAGTCCGGATGTATTTGACCATCACAGAAAGCCTTCGACCGCTACCCCAAAGCCTAACCGCTCGGCGTGTGACCTTTATAAAAGGTCACCGTCTCTTACTCCCAAATATGACATTGCTGTGTTTGACCATCTAAAGTCCAGCTTACAAGAAAGACATAAAACCATTGTCAAGAGAAACAAACCGAGATCTTCCTCCAAATCGCGACCTGAAGAAGAGCAACATGAAGAGGTTTTCAAAGACAAGAAGGTATATAGTCAGTATATATCATATATTATTATATGAAATATCAAAAATTAAAAAGAAAAATATGAATTCTAGATATTTTGAAAAATCAAGCACACTTGACGTCGTGTTTTTTTCATATTCAAAATTTATATGTGATTTTTAGCAAGCAAACTAACACTTCAAAACATTATAGTAATAGTTTTGACAAAACCATTCCCTCAAAATATCCTATTTACTTTTAATTGAAATCTAAATTGAAATGAAATCGTTCGTTTGCACGCAGTTTTATTTTAACAGATAAACAGCAGATCATAGGTTCTAACAACTTTGCATGCAAGCTTAATTATTTTGTCATGAAAGTAATTGAAGAAAACATATTTGATTATACATTTTTTGCCTCTTTTCAATTTCGAACCAAATATCTTCTTATTGCTGTAAAAGAATATAAAAAAAAGTACATCAATTTGTTGGCGTCAAATTTTACCTCTTTTGTCAAGAGTTTATTATATTAGATAGAATATCCAGAAATGTATAGTGCCTTTAAACATTAGAAACACAACGCCCTTATTTTCGATATCGCTTTACCATTTATGATGAAATATAAACCTGAATTGTCACCATGCGGTTTAAAGCTATATCAGGTTACATAGATGTAGATATTAACTTCTGACAGGGAGCGGTATCTAATTTTACAATTAATAAGAACGTGCGAACAGGCCGGTAAATAATAATAATAATTCATCTTTTCAACTGGTTGAAATTATGAAAGAAGCTATATCTGTCTTTAACATAAACAATATAATTACTTGTCTTTAATCAAGTGAAGGTTTGCGTCAGGAATTAATTTCCTGCCCACATTATTGTTTAATTTCTAAATAATTTACAAAAAGTAAAAGGTCTCTATTCTGTTTTATACGTCATTCATTGCGTATTTTCTCCCCTGGTGGTAAAATAGAACGTCATTTCCTTGTGGTTATTAAAAGGAATCGCTACGCAGGATGCCTGATGGTCAATTCATTACACATCAGATCCACCATAAAATCTACAAAAAAAAAAAAATATTTCTTTAGCCTTTTAACCCTAAGTTTATTTAGGAGAGAAACAAAATCCATATGTTTTAATTTTAATATTTGAATGGTTTTTAAAAAAAAATATCTTAAAGATTTTTTTGCAACGAGAAGAGTGTTGTATAAAGATAATTATTATCTTTATACAACACTCTTCTCGTTGCAAAAAAATCGCAACGACAGTCCGTCCCTTATAACAAAGGCATATCAATACTTCTGGAGGTAAAACAAAATTTGAAAATCAGGTTTTCCCCTCATTAAATAAAAATAGTCTTTTAAAAAATCTTAGTTTAAATGGTTTGAATTCTATTCAATAAACAAGACCCTTCAGTTTTGTGTTTCATCCCCCCAAATGGCTTTTTTTCTTCCAAAAGCGGCACTCCATTTCTCTTGACTTAATCAAATTCCATGTTTACTGAATAAAAGACTCAAGCTTATCCAAATATCTTTGATTTACAGTCACTGAAACTACGGTTCAAAATAGCCGCCAAGTGTGTTTTAGTCCTGATTCGTTGGTTAAATGCAATCATTGACATAAGCGACACGAAAACCATTAGAACAGCGACGGAAGAGAGATGGTACACACTATATACCAGTCAGGAGGCCAGGAGACTTAGCATTCAATAAAATGGTCTACTCCAAGGAAAGGGTAAAAACGATCGTCGTGTTTTTCTAACTTACTCTCAGATTTTGATCAACTTACTTATTAAAAGATTTGATAACATTGACATGTAATTTTATACTATTAGACAAATTGAAATGAAAACTTTAGGAAAAAACCCAATAAAAAAATAAAAGATTCATCCCTCCTAAAAAAAGAAGGAAGGAACAAAATTACACATTTATTTAATGACATTGGTTTCGTTAACATTTGATCGCTTTGTCGGCATGAAACAGACACACCTGAAAATAATTACCGGTATACATGTACATGCACGTTCATAATCATACAGATATAAACATACTTTCAGGCTTTTGCAAAAGTACCTAAGTGGGCCTCGGATATATTTGAGAGTGATCCCGATTCAAGAAGCGAACAAGATTGTAGGCGGATCCACGCCTTGCTGAGAGGTCTCAAAAGCTTTGATAAATTTACGGAACGGATCCAACTCTACATGTGCCGAGCATTTCGTTACCAGAGGTTTGTGAAATCATTACTTTGTATAATGACGAAAATCTATAACAGTACTTTCAATGTGAAAAAATGTAAATAAACGCGGGGTAATGAATGGACCTTAGTTATTAATACATGGACATGCATGTATACATGTAAATGCAATATTTTTGGGGAACTTCCCATTACATTTCCTCTTTTTGGCTGTTAAAATGAATATAGATTCAAATTTAAAATAAACGCGGGGTAATGAATGGACCTTAGTTATTAATACATGGACATGTATCAATGTATACATGTAAATGCAAGATTTTTGGGGAACTTGCCATTACATTTCTTCTTTTTGGCTGTTAAAATGAATATAGCTTTAAATTTATTAGTTTGTTTGGCACCCCTCTCTCTTTTCTGCCAATAACAGTTGCATTGGCATAAATAGCTTTGAGTTTGTGTTTCGCATTGCTAATTAAAAGAAAATAATAATAGAAAATAACTCACGAATGTTTTTTTAGCGTGGAACCCGGAAGAGTCATTCTGAGACGTGGGCATGTAGGAATCAACTTTTACTTTATATATTCCGGTTCCGTGTTCGTTAACGTCGAAGAAGTGAATACCAGAGGCGACCGCTTTGAGAAAACAGAAACAGTGCTAGTCAGGGGAGATTCTTTCGGAGTGAGCAATTTTCAGTTTTTAGCATTATAAATACTCCCTATTTCCCTCTTTTCTTGCTATCCCCCTCCTTTCGAAGATATGATCATTAAGTACAACAACAACAGAAGAGCCCAACAGCTCAACAGCTTCATCTTGATAATGTGAATGGTAACTCCTTATTACAGGCACGTAGCATCGTTTTTGAAAGTGGGGGGCCAAACTCATCCAAAAAATCTTGATCTTGACAAGCAAAAAAAAAGGGATTTTGAATTGTCCAAAATCCCAATCCGTTGGAGGGGGGGGGGGGGGGGGCTGGCGTAGTATATCTAAAACTTCAATTTCACTCTTAATTTCCCCTTTTTTAATCAATTTTTCACATATTCCCAAAAAAGTGGGGGGGGGGGGCAACTCCATGATGATTCAATTATATATATGTAAATTTAAAAAAATTAGTTGCTAGTTGCTGCGAGAAAAAGATACTACGTACCTCTATTAAACAAATATATTCCTTGGGATTGTATGTATTCCATCAACTGAAGGTTCAAGTTTTGCTTTTAAAGTTTAAGGAATATAAGGAATCATTCTTTTGGCACTATGAGATGATAGATATACCTGGTTTTTTTCAGTTGTACTGTCTCCTTAAGGTTGAATAACACATCGATACAAAATGGCTGATCTCTGATCAAAAATGACATTTCGTTTCATTAAAAGGATTTTATCGACGATAACATGCAACTAACTGCCTAGCCGAGTGGATAAGTGTCAGGCTTGTGATTTGTACATCCCGAGCTCGAACCCCTCAGGGTCTTTTGTTGTTACTAACTGAATTTAATTCTTCAGATACTCGTTTTTATCCCCAAACTGCAAGCTTTTCGCTCATTTGATTGTTTTTATATCATTATATCGTTCATTATCAAATAATTTACTGTTAATTTGAATGACTTTTTCCAAGAGATGGAGACAAAACTCAAGTGCGAACTATATATCTTGCGAGCGATTAAAAAAAAAGAGATAAATCTTCCTGAAAAATTGAAGCTTGATTTTAACTCATGACTTACAGGGGTGTTAGTTGACGCTAACTTGTAATAATGAATAACTCTATTTTAATAATCTTTCTAAAACACCCAAGTAATTCACCCCTCCCATTTCTCATTCAGTTAATCGTTTTAAAATAACCCGATAAGTTGCGAATCTACATCTTTTCTCTCTCTCTCTCTCTCTCTCTCTCTCTCTCTCTCTCTCTCTCTCTCTCTCTCTCTCTCTCTCTCTCTCTCTCTCTCTCTCTCTCTCTCTCTTGTAAGTTTAATTTTTTTTGCATAATCAATCATGGCTCCCCTCTCTCTACGTCACATTATTTTCCCGTTGTTTAGGAACTTGCATTACTACAAGACATACGACGGACTGCAACAATCACGTGTCGAGAAACGTGCGAAATTCTGGTGGTCGACAAGGAGACGTTCGCCAAAGTTTGTCCAAGCATCTTTCAGGAGGAATTAGAAGAAAAGGAAAAGTTTCTTTCGTACGTTACAAGAAATCTTAAACTTTATACGAATTTTTTTTTTAAACTTTAAAATATCTATCAATCATGTGTAAAATATGTTGATCATAAATTTTAATAGGGATAATGTATGTGTAGAGCAAAACTATTCTTTTTTCTGTAGGAAACTTAATCTGTTCAGTCCTAAGTTTTGGACCAAAGAAATGCTGAAAACCCTGTGTAACGAGGCCCAGATTCAAGAGGTTAGGATTTGACCCTACTCTAACGGTTTTTATGCTTTCAACCCAGGATTAAAAATTTAAAAAAATACTTCCGATGATAAGTTATCTTCGCCATCAGGGAGAATATTTCTCAATTTAACACGAAATAGATTGATATTTCTTTTACTGATAATTATACAATTCTTTCCTATAAATGTATAAACGATTTTTAAAAAGCCGTCAAGAATACCCAGTAAAGATAAAAAAACATAACGTTGAAGACTTATTGAATTCTTAAAGACAAAAGGCTCAGCCCATGTTTGAAGTAGGAGTGTTTGGGCCAGTGTTGGCTGAGCTTTAAAGTTAGATGAAACATACAAAATTAATGTCCAAAAAGTCATGGGGTGTGGAGGACCCCTTAGTCATCTTCATCTTTATGACTTATAACGGTAAACATGATAAAATACTCATTAAACAAACCCGATTTGTGCTCCCTCCTGATACTTGCATCGTCTATCTTTCAGTACAAAACGAACAAAGTTGTGGCAACTGACAGGAGTGACGAAGAATGGATATATATCTGTATGCAGGTAAAATAAAAGGAATTTTCCGTTCAAAAATGTGTTTTTAGGAGTTGATTTAAATCAACTCCCCTAGACGTAAGCACCGCTGAAAAGACTAAGTTCTTGAAAATAATAGAAAAAATTCGATGTAATGTATGCTGAAGAATTGTTTTTCAAGGAAACTTATCTATAAACACTGTGAAAATAGTCAAATTTTATATACTACGAACAATTTCGATATTTATGTAGTCTCATGTATTCTACGCCAGAGTTAATATAGTCTCGTTCAACCAGACGCTTGGCTGTCTCCGTAAATCTGCGACAAGCGGCTCTCTTGCTTGTCGGATATTAACGGAGACAGCCAAGCGTCTAGACTAGAGTTCGATATCAATAGTGCTTGGATCCATACAATTTTTTAGAATTGTTTCGATAACTAATACATACTAGTCTAGTAGTTGAAACCTATCTTTAAATATTACGCAACATGATTCATATGGGGTTTCTCGAACTTCTTGTCGGATAAGTCTAAAAATTCATATTAAAAAAAGTGTGTAATTCAAATACAAACTTGAATCTAATTGCCATGCAAGATAAATTGATTTTAAAATAAATGATAATCGATAAAATCAACTCCTGTCAGTACTTCAGTACTTTGATTTATTCAAGTAACTGTTCAATACGGAGAGAATAAGACGATATCAAGCTGAACAGATGAACAATCTTAAATTTATCTTTAACTGAGATAATAATTCAGCTTTAAGAATGAGGCAACCGTTGTGATTTTAGTAAGTGTCTCTTCTGCTGAAATAGGCCAATGATCAATTTATTTGTAAGTAAAGTTCTTTTTTTCTGCTGAAAGGGCAAAGGCCAAGTTGTCAGACGTCTGTTATTGGACGGTCCCTCTACGTCAAAACGTCAAAGAATCAAGTCAACTAGAACCAGCAGTCGACACAAATCAACGGAAGTTCTTGTAAACCTGTTGGATGACGAGCCTGATTCTCAAAGTAGGTTGTGACGTCAAAGGAACCGATCCCGAATCTAAAAGGATTTCCCCCATAAAAACGTGTATAGGTCAAATGAGCCTTAGATTAAATTTTACATGAAAAAACATTCACATGATTTTCTAGTTAAATATTAAAGGGAGTCCCTCCTTATTTGTATTTTCATAAAATTTTCTAACATGAAAAAGTTATTGCATGTGAACATTTCTAAGGTAGATACCAAATACATTTTCAAACTCACTAAACAAATCACTTTACATGGAGAATTATCTTAGAAATTTCATTTTGGTGCTCTATTCACAATGAATTATTCCTGGTAAACCGAAAAATTTAATGTCAGTTTCAATGCCTTGTATATTCATATATTTATTTAGTTGTACATCTAGTTATATATCATTAGTTTTGGACTTTTAGTTAAAGGTTTGAATATACACCTGGATTATGTTTACCCATGATATAAGTTATACGAGTATAATAAAATGGAAAAATGTTCAGTCTTCTTTCTTTCTATACTTTTAAATATTAAGACAGAATAAGTACCTATGTATAAAACTTTATCTTCCAAACCTTTCAGCTTTTTTTTTGAAAATGTACTGATTATGCATCTCGATACATTTAGGTAGCAGTGTAACATCAGAAGAGTCTGATGACGAAGAAAGCAAAGAGAAGATGTTAGAATCAATGTCCCTGGAATATCGCAAAGATGGACGGGTAGGTCACGTGATCCATGTTTGAAATTTAGAGAGAATTTTTAACTAGTGTATTTATAGTATAAATACTGTGTATTAACACCTGTTATATGAATTTTTACTTTTCAATATTTATTTTGCTTTCTCTGGGGTATATATTTTTAGAAAAAAAGGTTTCGTTTTGTAAAGATATCACATGTGTCATGTATATAATTTCTATGGTATATTTTTTTGACAGTTAAATTGTAACAATATGTAGCCAGTACATATGACTAATTATATGCAATTAATGTATCTTTATCCAATTAATTTATTTATGATTGACTTGTTTAACAGTTACATAAATTTATTGCAAACGTGGATATTTTTGGGAGAAAAATTGTAATAAATCAAGTGCGCAAGAGATGTATTTGCGGCGATGAAAAATATGATCAGTGCTTTTATTACCAGGAAAAACAGAAACAAAAAACAAAAATCTCAAAAACCAAATCAAAGAATTTGCCATTTGAAATGCTCTACTGGAAAAATTTGCCAAACTTGACTTAACGCTATGTTGACAAATCCTTCCTTTAAGCTTACCTCTCCACGTTTGCAGTACCTGAAATTCATTCGAGATGTAATCGTCTTTATTTTAACTGTGCGATGGAATTATCTTTAATTGAAAAATTTACTGTAGAGAGCAAGTTTTCTAACACACTTGAAATGGGAGGCGGAAATACAGGTTATATTTTAAAGATTTTTAATTTGTTTTTTAGTTCAGGTGCATACTCCCTCTGTTTAAATTTAATTTATTGTATAGAATCTATCAGTGTTTTTTTAACCTCAAAAAATGCCATTGAAATGAACATAATTACAAATGTACAACAAACGCGCCGTTTGTGTGAAAGATCATCAAATTGGTATACACATACACATGAGTAATCATTCTTTTAGAGGGACTGTGCACCTTATGCATGTTATTTTTGCAGTTGTAAAGCATGGCATTAGAAATAGTCATTATTTTGAATATCGTGGCTTTTTCTGCCGACCACCTTAAAACATTGCCTCCAATTTACATAACAAAAGGCCGCTTTAACTTTTCAACTTAACGGTTCTGACAAATCTAATGTTTTTTTTTTTGTTTTTAACGAATGAATTTTACAATGTAAAGGTTACTCCATGCCTACTGTAAAATTTGATGACTGTGTGGTATGGAAATGTATGAAAACATCTTTCATTTTAACTCCAGATATGAATTTCTTACATCAAAAGTTAAATTACCATATTAAGAGAAATATTTATTTTACGTATTACTATCTCCTGTCCATTGTTTCTTGGTAAATTCAGATATTTAAGCGTTTTTAAAAGAATGCATGCATGCTTTAGTTATTATTTTAAAATACATTGCAACAGACAATTGTAACATAGTGCATGCTCATTTCGTAGCAAAAATCAATTTGCAATGAATAAATTATATTGTTTCAAGTTTCGACTTTAGACACTTGATTTTCGTTGTGTTGAAGCAATAAGCTTTAGGTTAGAGATTTTGCAAACAGTTATGCTAATTTTAACTAAACCAAAAAATTTTATAGAAGAAACATATGTATGTATGCTTGTATTTCATTATTTGATAATGTTTCATAAGTTAAAAACACAGTCATGAAAATAAAAACGAAATTTGTTTTAAAAAAAAAAGGTAACATGAAAGATTGAAATGAAAAACACACATTTATTTTGTTTATACATTTACTTATAAAGACTTTTAATTCACAGAGGAGAAAGGCAATGAAAACACCACACAGAGATGATTCTCATAAAAAGAAACAGGAAATGCTGTTAACGGGACCAATGACCTTGACCTCGCTTATGTCCAAGGATAAAGAAAACAAAGCATCGGACCATATCTACCTTCAATTAGACAGTCTATTCAAAGAGGATGTTTTTGTAAGTATTGGAGTATTAAAAGCTTAAACACTGTGTTTTAAGTCCTGATTTTAAACCTGAAAGAAATTTAGATATTTTAACAAAATTGATTTTTTTGATGTATAATTATATTATCAATATCTGATTGATTGATTATGAAACGAGCCTTTCAATTGGCAATTATAGTTAAAATTATGTTGATGCATTCACTAACAAATTTTGCATTTTTTTTTTTTTTTTGTGTTAATTAGTTAATTACGTACGTAATGCTTTCGATTTTGAAGCATAAATATTAACTGATAAGAAATGTACATGTATGAGGTGGAGTCATCAACAAAAATATTGGATGGTAAACAGCATCAGTGCGCGAAGCATCTCGATGCATGAATTTTTCGTCCATATTTTTGTAGATGACCCAAACCGCTGGAGGAAGGTAAGATTCATTTTCTTAATGTAAATTGAAAAGTCACGTTCATAGTTTACACATTTACAGGATATGTATTCCATTATGCATAACTTGACGTCACAACCCGATAGTGACGTATTACTAGTCAGTGGAGGGGGTCGATTTCTTCGAATCAAGAAAAAGAACTTTTTTCATGTCTGCTCCAGGGAAGGTTTGGATCACGCCAGAAGAATAGCTACGTCTGTCAGGTTTGTTGGAATTATCATGATCATATATCCTATTTTTTTTTCGACAAAGGAAATCATTATTGGTTGTTTTGTTTTTTGTTTGTTTGTTTTTTTCTTTTTGGTTTTTTTTTGGAGGGGGGGGGGGGTTAAAATGATACTTTAATTCATAAGTTGTTTACATCATGCACAACGACAGATACATTTTGCGATTTTTAAAATTTAGAGCGGTTTTTATCTTAAAGGTCAGAGGTATTAACTTAGATACTGCATTAAGAATATTTGCTGTAGTACATTTTAAAGATATTTTAAATGTTCATCCTGTATGTTTTCATTGCTTAAAAATTGCTTCGTTCTGATCATATAAAACATATTTCAGTTTTGTTTTTATTTCAAAAAGATACCCTACAGATAATCAACTTCTCGCGGCATACACAGAGAAGTTCCACTGGGATCACTACAAACATTAGTGGTGGACCACGTGATCAGGGGTCACGTGGAGCGGAAGACACGCTTCAAGAACAGTCCGCAGATACAGGCGTCCATCATAAGCTACCAGAGACAGAAAACGCTGGATCTCATTAATACTCTGAAAGCCCATTCTCATTAAATGGCCAATATTGTAGAAATTCTCACCGTGACATTTTATTGTTTTAGTCTCGACAAAGAAGAAAAGATGTAATGTGAAATAAAAGTAGCTTGCTTTATACTTTGAAAATAACGTTTTTAAAACAAGATGAATGCCTATAAAAAAGTCGTTGTTTTTCATATGTTCCCTGACTCTTAAGATAGAGTTACTTCTCTTTTAATCTATACATATATGACAGTATGCCATTCACTTCTACACGACAATGTAGGCAATCTTAGAAGAATTAAGTATTTTTAGATAAAAAGGAATCAACAATTATAAAGAAATTGAAAATAAGAGCCATTCTTAGCGGATAAGATTACTTTGATAACTCGCTGATCATATAACGTTGTTATTCAAATATAACATGCTTTTTTCTGAGGGAGAGAGATTTAAACTTTTTTCCAGTGAACATTTTTCTTTGACGTTCTCCTCTGTTACACATATATATATTTATATATCGTTATTCAAGAGTATAAATAAACACGATTATAGTATCTTCTTACCTTATCCCCCATGATTTCTGGACGTGAACAATGCATTTGACAGGAGATGAAATACTAGATATAATTATAAACAATCACAAACGCCTATTATAATGCTTTTTTTAACAAAAGCCGCGTAGGTAGTATTAATTTCATTGATACTTTGAGCATGGGTTTAAAATCTTTTTATGTACATTTTCACGCAATTCCTTTAAGAAATTTGAACTTTGTTCTTTTTTTTTCTCTAGACAAGTCGACTCAGGAATAAACAGATGTAGTAGTGTAATGAATTCAATGTTTATTATTAAGCAGCATTTAAAAAAGAGAGGGAAAACCTTCATGATTCAGTCTTTTTAAATTTTCCCCTATTCTTCATTTTTATGTTCTACCTGTACATGTAACACAATCATTATAATAAAAATGATATGGAAGAAAGCTGTAATTAATGATTAAGGATAAACCTAAATGCATGAGAAATTTTACAACTTTACTATTTGCAATGGATGTTTACCAAATATATATTGTTTTTGTTTTCACCAAAGAATATTTCATGGCAAAAACTATTATATTTTTTGTTATTAAAGAATAATTATTGTTTTTTATTTAAGAAAGAATATACTTTATCCATTGTTTCTTAAATAGATCTGAATTGTTGGTTTTTGAATTAAAGACATTTGAATTAAGAAAAACTTTTATCTTTATCGTGAAAAACGAGGTTCAACTCAACTGACTTCATTTGATTGTTAAAAAACCCCATATCATTTCAATGTCTTAGAACGTTGAATGTAGATCAATTCTATTTAAAAAAGTCCTAAACGTTTACGACAATTAAGTTGAAGTACGGTAAATTTTAACTTGGTTTTAAACAATAATATATTGATATGAACGGATCTAATAAGCCAAGTTTGAAAATCTTTTTCTAAAATATACATTAGATCCGGGAGAGAAGTACGAGATATTTTATTTTTGCAAGAAAAATTCCAAATTGAATTGCATGTATCGTCCTTTTCGCAATTGCGTTCATATATTAATAGCATGTTTTTTTTAATTCGATGCTGGATTTCAACAAGAATTAAACAGTTTCACCTGCAGTATAATTTTTCATCAAAATATAAGAATAAACATTTGTTTTTATGTAAAAAGAGTAAATATTGCATGTATTATGTTATCAGATCTTTTATATCACCTATCTAGATTTTGTGATGGAATATCCATGCTGATGGATAAGTTAACAGCTAGGTTGTAAAAAATGCAAAAATAAAAGCCAAACAAAACATAAACAAAACCAAGAAAAAACCCTTCATACATATAGAACAATACATAACTCGTACAACGCATAAAAGATTGTTAAATGAATTTCATAATACATTTCAAGTAACGATCCCTAACCTTCGTACCAATGACCTCGATACCATGCAGCCCCTATACCTTAACCCCAATCTGTCTTTAATTAAAAGCATGCATTAACTCCTACAATTACTATAAAAAATCAAAGTACTGAAAGTACTGAAAAGCGCTAAGCCGGGAAGAAAGTGTTAAAAATATATCGATTGATATGAAAATACATGTAAAGAATCATATTGGTCGTTATTGAGAAAAATGCACTTTCGCACAATTCTGAAATGATGTAGAATCTGGATATGACTCAGTTATAGAATGAATAACTTTTTAAAATGATTAATGCATGCTGTCGTGTACTGTAACACGACAGCATGCATTAATCATTTTAAAAAGTTTGAAAACAAGTGTATCAGAGGTCGTATTAAAGAAAACTCGTAGCCATGTTATAGGGTACGGGTTCTTTTAGAAAAAAAATGAAACTCAGAGAGAAAACGTTTAGTAAATCTTCGACGTTATCAAGCAATATTAAATTGGCAAGAAGTTTTATTTCATATACACCAATATAATGGGCACAGTTATCACATAATACGCGAATTCATTTAAATATCTTTTAGTTATATTTAATTCATTGCAATGTTGAATCTTACACATCACCTTCAATTTTTACTGTTACTAAATGTTTTTATTACTGTGTAATTTGTCCATACTGCACATAAATTAAATCATCATTAAAATCATATTTGAAAATTAAACGAGGTTAGCTGGTATCACTTTATAATGATTATTACATATATTTACTGTAGCATTTCAAGTAACTCGACAGTTATATTTTTTTTATCAATAATAATCAAATCATTGGTTTTGGATGATATAACATTACATATCAATGCAAATTGATAGAAAAATATTCCTGAAATATTGCATACAGAAAACGAAGCCTAAAATAATGTTAATAAAAAGCAGCACAAATCATCATGGAAAAGGTGTTAATCGAAAAAAGTTGTATAAAAAATTCTGCATTTTTATATAAAACATGGTGTTCATAACTGTAACATATTACATTTAAAAACACCCAAAACCTATTGATATTGTAGAACTATTCCAATTATTACTAAACATTTAAAAAACAACTTAATGCATATAACATTCTTCTTTCTCTCTCGAAATAAATCATCATGATATGGCTTTTGGAGCACCCGTATCTGATATATAATAACGACATTTAAATGAAACTTATTGTTAATTTAATACTGGTAGAACAAATGCATCTGCAGGCAGGATAACTTGAAGATAATTAAGTTCTCCCAATTGCATAATTATGATTTTTCCAGAGTACAACGTCTCCAGGGTACGACTTCTACAGCATCCGCCAGTAGGTGGCGGTATATAGGAAACGCGAAAACGAAAGTGGAAGTAGGTTTAGAAATCTGGCGACAAAAAAGCGCTGCAGCTATGCTTAGCGCTTTAAAAAGTCCAAAAGGTCAGTGGTTCTTCCCAGTTGAGGTAATCGTAGGTCAAGAATTAAAGGGACTTGGACACGATTTTAGATCAAAAATTTCTTTTTCTTTTTTATGTATACAATGGATTGCTTGCTCATTTTGAATAATTGACCAAATTAAGAACGTTAGAAGTCACACAGAATGAAGCTCTGCCATTCAGTCAACGAATGTTAACTGAATGGTCTGGAAAGATGACTGAATGGCACAGCAATGCCATTCAGTCCCATTTCAGTTACCTTTCAGTCACCTTTCAATTGACTGAATGGCAGAGATTCATCCTGTGTCAGGTTTTGAAGAGAGATAGAAAGGTAAGAAATCATTGTAATGTAAACAAAGCTCGAGTCTTATATGTTCGTTTACAAATATTGTAAAGTATATGGAATTACCATTTCGTTGACCAAATGACTCTTTGCAAACAAGGTAAACTGATTTAATGTGTTCATAGATAATATGATAAGCAGAAAAAAGCAACATTTGATTAAGACTTATACCCATAAAACACATGTGTTAACCATCACAAAGCTTGTGCTTTGTTAACAAAACTCTATATCTCTGTATCTTCTTTATAGCTCAATTTTGACTTTTAAATTTTGATAAAGCATTGAAAGTACCCACATTAACTATTCTAAACATTAAAATAGGAAAAATGAAATTTTAAATTTTGAGCTCAAATTGTGTTCAAGTCCCTTTAAGGTCAAGTTTGTTGTATTATTTTGTTTACGAAGCCTGATTTTCAAGGCCTTCCGGGTGCATTGTATTCACCCGGAAAGCTTGGGAATGCGTTTTTTTCTGTTAACGTTCATACATTAAAATGAAAAAAGAAGCCTTTGTATATTAACATTTACTCCACCCTTGTAACAATTTATTTAAACTGGTTTTACCTGCTTACATATTTGGCTTTTTTTTAACAATAGTCACGCAGGTATTTCTTTCATTGATAGTTTGGGCATTAGTATAAATTCCTTATATGTACAGCTAACACAATTCCTTGGATGCATTTGAACTTAGTTCTTTTCTTTTCCCCATAGACACGTCGATTCGGGAATGAGCAGATGCAGTAAGTTAGTGAATTCAGTGTGTATCAAATAGCGAGTAAAATAACTACCGGATTTAGTCGTTATGTTCTGGTCGATATTCTTTATGCTCTATTTACAAAATAAACAATATACGAGTTCATAAAAAAGCTTTAAAGGTAAAAAATTAATAATAATACATGAGGGATTTGACAACTTTTCTTGTTTCAACAAATGGTTGTCAAGTATTGTTGTTTATGCTTTTTTTGTGTGTGTGTTTTTGTTTCTGTTTCTTTTCAAGAAACATTTTGTATGAAGAACAGTTTTTTGGGGTACATAAAGATGTCAAATAAACATTTGACATGATATAAGAATAGGTATGCTTCCATTTTTTTTTTTCAATCAGCTAAGTTTGAATCTTTCTAAAAATTTACATAAATTCCGGAATGGAAGATTAAATGATTTTGTTTACGTAATTAAAAGATAAGTTATAACTATCGATCTTTCTTCAAGACGGTTTATATGGTATGCCTTTTTCAAGTTAAAATCTTTAATTCATGCAGGAAAATACGCAAATCCTTCAACATATTATTGTTCGTTACTAGATCCCTAAAAATACAATTTTAAGAAAACGATCTTTATCACGCAAACAACCGACCCTAATATCGTGCATTCCCTATTATCTCAACCCCAATCTGTCTTTAATTACATGACATGCATGAACTCATTCTATAAAAAAAACTAGCTCAAAGAGAATTAAATCAATTAAGACGGCGGTTCTTCCTTGTAGAGGTCATCAAAGGTAAAAAAGAACATGTCAAGTTCATATTATAATCCTGTTTACGAGGGGTTGATTCCCGATTATACTCTGTTTGCATTCGGAATGCTTTGTTAACGCCCTATGATTTAAAATGAGGAAAGAAACCGTTGCTTGTTTACATTTAGTCTACCCTAGAAACGTTTTATGCAAACCGGTTTTGCCTGCTAACATACTTTAAAAATAATTGGGTCTGTTTAGATTGCATGCAATTTTCTTTAATTTTTAAACGTACATGTACCAGACTATTCGACTTCGATAAAAAAAATTACTTGTCTCAAGTGGCAAATATTTAAAAAGATTTAAAATTTCTTTTTTGATTCTGAAATGTGTCAGACGGTTATAATGCTTGTTATTCTCGACCAAGGAATATTTAACATACAAGATATTTCTGGAAACTTTACAAAAGATCTAGAAATGGAAGTTTATTAAATAACTTAATTTTTTTATGGGAAAATACGTCTACATAATTATAAAACTATTAGTTTTTGTTACGTGATTCCATAAGAAATTAAATTGGATGTCAATTTGCAGTAGTTAACAACATAAGATTTTATCCCATTTAAGTGCAGATCTTCTTCGCAAATGATATTGAAGCATTGTCAATTTCTTTGACAGATGTCTCGAACTTAAGTTTGTCATAAAAGCATTTCATTTTGCGATATTAGGTTAAACTTACAGAATATATTGCCTACACAATTAAGAAAAATTACTTTTACACAATAGAATAAGTTACAATATTTATAAAATCAAGATTCCTTGTTAAATAAGTGATGACTTTCATTTGTCATGTTAATATCTTTTGGTTTTATTGCGTTCCATTCTAGACTATGTCCTTCCTATTATGATATCATCAACAACAGTGATATAACAGCTACAAATGTTAAACAGCGGTACATGTATCTTTCTTTTTTCTTTTTCTAAGATATATCTAAGGAACAAGAAATGGTTTTTGGTCATTATCGACAAAACGCCCTGTAAATGGAGAAAGAATTATACTAGACATCTTTATACTTAAAGGTCCGTACTTTTTCTCAGTAAGTTTCTAGGGGACAACGGATCTTCCATGCGATCCTTTCAAATAAAACGTACATGCATTAAAAAATACCAGAGACTAGCTACCTTAGGTTGGGAAAGGTTGCAAAGTCTCCTTGTCAAAAGAGCATAGAGATCTAGAAATAAGGATTGAAAACTTTTATAGCGTGCAAAGGAAAAACAAGGACAAAGCAAAGCGTACTATTCCCGAGAGAGAGAGAGAGAGAGAGAGAGAGAGAGAGAGAGAGAGAGAGAGAGAGAGAGAGAGAATTGCTCAAATGCTGCAAAAATGGAAAGAAAAAAGACATTCGAAACATTTACATTTGGTGAAATCCACACTTCACTTGCGACCTCGATTACGATGAAAATTGTTCAAACGAAGAATATTATAGAACATATTTTCAATGCCAATTAAATCTGATTTGTTGTACATGTTTTGAAACTTTTTTTGCAATAACAAGATGCAACTTTCATTTTATTTGTATAAGAAAACATTGTTTTTTTTAAAAACCTAAGTAATAAAAAATAGTTAGAAAATCAAAAATTATTTGTAAACTATCTTCTGTAATGAAAACATTGCACATAGTTTCATTGCTGATAAAACACAACTAAATTATTCTACTGTAAAAGTAGCTTTTTTAGAACTTGAACAGAGTTAGTGGACTATGTCGTAAAAAATATTGCTTTATTCGAAAACTTTGTGATGTACATTCAAAATATTGTAATGTTTGCTCAAAATATTTAGTTGTACATTCGAAATTCTGTATTGTTTATTTAAAATCTTGTGGTGTATGTTTGCAATCTTCTGCTGTATATTAAAAATCTTGTGATGTGTGTTCAAAATCTTGTGATGTGTGTTCAAAATCTTGTGATAGATATTCAAAATCTTGTTCTTGTGATGTGTTATAATCTTGTGTTGTACATTTGATAATAGTGTAATGTATGTAAAAATATTGTAGTGTATGTTCTATTTCCTGTGATTTCTTTCTATAATCTTGAGATTTATTTTCCATATCTTGTGATGTGTATTCAAAATCTTCTTATTAATTGGGTGCCGTGATTTATGTTCCATCATCTTGTTATTATTTGTGCAATAATTGCATTTTGGATTCTATGACAAGATAATAGAACATTATACATGTATATTCAATGTATATCACAAGATATTAAAATATACATCACAAGTTATTGAACATACATCACAAAATTATAGAATATACATACAAGTTAAAGAACATACGTCACAAAATTTTAGAATATACATCACAAGTTTTTGAGCCTACATCCCAAGTTTTTTCTATATTATACATTACAAGACTTTCGAAAAGATCATCATTTCACACACCATAGAGGACTCTCTATAATAGATAGCTGTCATTTGTCATATGTTCCATTACTTTCCAGATAGAGTTCCTTCTCTTTTATTCTATACTAGTATATATGTTTCTAATTTCAAAACGACAGACTGGCAATCTTAGTAGAAATACATAGGATAAAAATTAAATATTTTAGACCCCCTCCCCCCAAAATAAATTTTAATAAAAAACAATCTACAACTAATGTGTTGAGGAATCAGTGTGATGATTCGGGTTCATGGTTCATATAAAACATTCACTGCTTGCATTTAAAATGTAGTTACTCAAAGGTTACATGCTTTTTGGAAGGATATAAACCTTTTTTCAGTGAGCAATTCTATTTTGTTGTTGTTCATTTGACGTTTTCATTCGGATTTGCGTCGTCAATCAAAAGAATATAATAAACATGATTTTATAGAGATATACTATTATACCTTTTTTCAGTGAGCATATTTTTTTTGTTAATTTGACGCTTTCTTGGATACGTGTCGTAGTTCAAGAGAATTAAATAAACTCAACTAAGTACTTTATTTACCTTACCCGCCTAGGTTTCTGGACGTGAACAATGAAGTTGACAGAAAATGAAATACTATCTATTTGAGAACCACAGACTAATATCATTATGCTATTTTTAACAATAGCCTTGCGGGTATTTCTTTCATTGATAGTTTGGGGCCTTGGTATAAATTCCTAATATGTACATCTTAATACAATTCCTTTCAGAAATTTGAGCGTGGTTCTTTTCTTTCTCTCATAGACACGTCGACTCAGGAATGAACAGATGCAGTAAAGTTAGCGATTTCAGTGTGTATCAAAAAGCGGGTAAAATAACTTCCCGGTTTCGTTGTTAGCTTATTGTCGATATTCTTTATTCTCTTTTAATAAAGGAGACAAAATAAACAATAAACGAGTACATGAAAAAACCTTTAAAGGAAAAAAAAACTAATACATCAGGGATTTGAACAACTTTCCTTTTTTTTTTTCGAGAAATGGTGGTTAAGTAGTTTTGTCTATAATTGTTTGGTTTTTGTTTGTTTTATTGGTGTTTGTGTTTTTATTTGTAGCTTTTTATTACTTAAGAAACATTCTATAGTAAGAACTGTTACATATGTGTTATATGTAGATGTCACATAAAATAGATGTGCTTCATCCATTTTTTAAATATTGATTCATTGCTCATCGTAAAAAGGACATTTATACATGTATCAACGTTGAAAAACGTATTAAAAAAAACAAGGTTCAATTAAACGGGTGACATAATGTATGGCTCGTTGAAAAAAAGTCATAATTGCATGCCATGAAACGAAGAATCTGGTCAATTTTGGAAACATGTTCTAAACATCAATGATATTTTGATAGAATTACGGTAGTTTAAATTTGGCGTCAAGATTATTTACAGCGAAATCAATCAGCAAAGTTTAAATCTTTCTAAAAATATCCATAAATTCCGGAAGAGAAGAATGGATGGTTTTTTTTCTACGTAGGGAAAAGATAAACTATACCTATCGACTTTTCCTCTAGACGGTTAATATAGTATGCCTATTTCATCAGTGGATTCCAACAAGATTTCGATAACTACCGATGGACTATCTGTGTAAATAACTGCATTCAATTTAAAAGTCAGGTATTTAAAACGGCAACAAAAATGTTAAATCAAGCAGGAAAATTCACAACTCCTACAACATAGCATTGTTCGCTACAAGAATCCCAAAAATACACTTTTAAGAAAACGATCTTTAAACGCAAACAACCGACCCCAATATCGTGCATTCCCTATATCTCAACCCCAACGTGTCTTTAATTACATGGCATGCTTAAACTCATTCTATAAAAACCAGCTCAAGGAGAATTAAATCAATTAAGACGGTGTTTCTTCCTGATAGAGGTCATCATAGGTAAAGAAAAAAAATGTCAAGTTCAGAGAAGTGTCCTATTTTCGAGGGTTTGATTCCCGATGCCTTCCGGGTACTCTGTTTGCATTCGGAATGCGTCAGGCATTGTTAACACCTATTATTTAAAATGAGGAAAGAAAATCTTTGCTTATTTACATTTGGTCTACCCTTTTAACGTTTCATTGAAATCGGTTTTACCTGTCAACATATTTTTACAAAAAAGTGGGTCTGTTTCGATTGCATGCAATTTTCTTTAAAATTTAAACATACCAGACTATTCGAATTAGTTAAAAAAAATGATTGGTCTCAAATGGCAAATATCTAAAAAGAATAAAAATTATAATTTTGATTCGGAAATGTGTCAGACGGTGATTTTAATAGTTCTCATTTTCTCAAACGAATATTATATCATATAAGGTATTTCCGAAACTTAACAAAATACTAGGTTTGGAAGTTGATCTAATAGCCTGATAGGTTGGTAAAATACATTTACATTTAGAAATGTTAAGTTTTCTTTTACGTGATTTTATAAAAAAAAAATTCAATTGAATGTGGTTTCGCTGTAGTTAATAACATAAAATTTTCCCTTATAAAAGTGCAGATCATCTTTGTTGCAAATTATCATATTGAAATATTGTCAATTTCTTATACAGAAATCTTATAATTCGTGTCATAAAAACATTTCATTTTGTGATATATGATCAAACCTACAGGATATATTGCTTACAAAATTAAGAAAAAAGATAAGTTATAAAATATACATGTATATAATGAAGATTCTTTGCTAAATTATTAATGACTTTTATCCAGTCATGTTAATAATTTTTGGTTTTATTGCGTACCGTTCAAGAATATTTCCCTACTTTTACATTAGGACAACCTCATTAAGAGTGATATCAAAGCTTGAAATGTTGAACAGCGGTAATTGAATCTCTCTTCTTTATCTTAGAGATATCTAAGGAACAAGAAATCTGCATTTTTTGTCATCCTTGTTAAACCGCTCAGCTGATGCCTACCACCTTATGGGGAAACCTTTATAGATTATAAGGGTCAATGACGTACTTAAGAACGCAAAGCATCAAGTTTATACGGTGATTTAAAAATGGGGAAAAACATTTATTTGGCGTGCAAAGGGAATAAAAAAACAAGAACATAACGAACAAGACCATTTCCGCCCAAGATTACTACTTAAAATGCTGCAATAATCGAAACTGAAGAGAAAAAATCGAAAGTTAACATATAGCGCAAACTAACTCAATATTTACACTCTTAATGTAATCTCGATCCCGATGAAAAAAATATCACTTCCGTTACATTACTACTATAGCACATACGTTTTTAATAATTTCTCTCTTGCTCTTGCTAGCGATATCATATACTGTTGTTTTCAGTCCTCCTTCGGTCTACAACTTTAGGTACATTTGTCTCATTCCATTTATACTACGCATACGAATTCTATCTGACACTTTGAATTTGAACCTTTAAAATAAAACGTGTAAGATCTACATTACACAGCTAACAATTTTATTATTCTAGGCATTTGAGTGCACATAGTCTGTTATACATATGAAAGAACGACGGGTCCATCACATTGGTTAAAAAGTCAGCCTCTAGTTCCGGCTCGACTACTCTCTGGATTTCTTCGAACGTGGCATTAGGCGTTCTTCTAAATAAAATAAAAAATACACAATCAACACTAGTCTAATATAGAGTAAAACGAAATTAAATATTCATGTTTATTGCATCAGCTTGTTTTTATGTTTTGGTGTTATGTTTTTTTTTTTTTCCATTTTTTGGTTGTTCTATCTTGAGAAACAAGACGCATTTTGGTGTTGTATTAATTGACATATCATTGTTTCATCACATTCTTTCATCTAGTTTACATATTCACGGCATGATATATATGAAATATAGAAAAATAAAAACCAAATTGTAAACATCACGTTATTATATACATATATGTAATTCTTCGAAAATCGTAGATAAGTTTTAAATAAAAAAAACATTACAAAAAACTTACAAGATTCGAACGTCTTTTCCTAATAAACTTAACATCTTTGAATGACGATAAACCCCAACTTCCTCGATCGTAGAGAACGATTTATTTTTCGGAGAAAACAAGAGAACCCCAACACTGCAAATAATTCATACATACAGATAAATAACATTTTGTAAAAACCGACAGAAAGATACAAATCTTTTAAGGTGAATGAATGACAGTTATCCTTCAAGACTGAACGGCAGAGCTTCATCCTACTATAAGTTTAGTAATATTTAATGGTTGACATTTTAAGATTTACTTACAAAAGTTTCGCAGTTTGCTCATCCAACCTATCGGAAGGACTACTACAGACTAGGTTCCTAAGCAAAACTTTAATTCCACGTGATAACTGGACCGGTAATTCCGGAATTTCCTGGGTTGTGTAAGTTGGGTTCCTTTCTTTCAATTCTTGAAACTTCCGGATCGACCTCGGTGGGAAGAAGAATATTGTAGAACATACTACCAATGGCATACAGGTCTGACTTGTCGTAGATGCTTAGAAGGTTGACCTGCAATAAAAAGAAATGAACTAGCTTTATTTTAAAAAATGCACTAAATACTTGAGTGTAATGCATGTAATAAACAAATCATAACAGCTCCCAATATTTGTGCGATAAGAACCATACTCCTTACCAAATTTGTGATTTTATGCCTAACTAAGTTTAGATCACGGTTCTTTCGTAATCCTAATGCCACATTATACCGTATATATTGCATGTTAATCATCATTCATTACATCTTATCGGAAGCCTTTTACCTGTTGTTAAGATTTATATGTGAAACTGGACCACCAATTTTTCCACGCCTGGTGCAAATACTACACAGTATTGCCGTGTTAAATATTATTTGATATAGTATTTTCCCCAAGCATTTGATTGATCACTTGCTGTCACATGACCGTGCTATAAATTCTGTTACAGACCTTAATTACTATACTAAAATAGCAAATGTATAGACCTTACTGTACTAGAAATAGATCTTCCTGACTAAATACTGGTTTTGGCACGTGCGACATTGTGACGTCATAATAGTACTATCAAGACCAACAGTTATATCCTTTTGTTAACGGCAAATACATGGTTTTATCGACTTGATATGAGTATATCAGCCTCGGACTTCGTCCTCGGTCGATATACTCTCAGTAGGTCTATAAAACCATGTATTGACTTCATCAAAAGACCGTAATAATAATATCATTGTATATCATTGGTTTTATCTTTTAACATATTATAGTGTTGTTATAATACTCACAAAAGAATTGGGTGTAAGTCATACAAATCGGAATATTGAAGTATTTTACTAATATCATATAATCATTCCATAAGATTTAAAGGTTACTCAATGAAATAATATAGTCGTGCAGCTTTTAGTAAAATGCCTTTATATGCTTTTAATTACAACCTATAAAATGTCACACAACTCCAAAACATATTTTCATGAAATGCTTATAGTTTCACCAGGGGAACTTAGCAACATGAAGAAAGGGGAGAGGGCCGCCAACCCCTCTACTTTTTAACCACCACCCCCTCCCCTTCTTCTTATTTATAGAAAAGGTGCTATCCTTACAGTATGACCATCTCCACTTTTTGTCTAATCGTTCAACTTTTAATAACGATGCTACGTGCCAGTACCATGAAAAACCTAGCTTTATTTTAATCTTTTGGCAACTGTAATGTTAAAAAAGCACGCACATTGTGTTTTTTATCCGTGCTCTACCGCTTTACCTCTTTGAGGTCAGTCTGTTTTGAACCCGGAAGAATCAATTGTTCACGTTTTCTCGTTTCTGTTTTTGAACTTAGTATAAATCTTAATAGGGTTTGCCATTAACATTTCAAAGTACGACAAAAAGAAGACAAAAAATAAAATGTTTTGTTACAAGACACGATTGAATGCCTTCTTTCGTTTATGTTGTCTTCCAGAGTATGAAAAATAACATGATTTTCAGAAACGTAACATTAACAAAAACTGTTTTTACGGTAAATTTTAGGATACATGTAAGCGTTTACAATTATTATGAACTTCTTTTTATAAACTCTGACACTGATAAATTTTGATTATTTTAAAATTTTAAGATTCAAGTCCCCCCTTTCTTGGCGATTTGGAAATACAGATATGTGATGTGTTTTGGGTGTTTTTGTATATCAAAATGGTTAAGAAAAGGTCTGTCTCCCTCTACCATTTTGAAAACACGATACTAAGTGCAATGGCTACTCTATTGCAAACTATGCTATTAGCCTCTTTTCATAAAAGTCAAACAAAATCATAATGAGTATTTTTTATATTTCTTCATTTGGCATACACTTACATTTTGCGCTACCAATTGATGTTCCCTCGTCTTACTCAGCAAGAGCTCTGGTGACCAGGCATTTGAATTTCCCGCCGAAATTTGACATGCATCCGTCAGCGCCACCTTGTTGTTATCATTGTCAAACACTCGAACAGCCAATTCAAAGTTCCCGATAACCGGGCAGAATCGCTCGGACATGTAAATGCTTCCGGAGTGTATATTCCTATGAACTATTCCGAACCGTCTCAGGTACAACATTCCGGATATAATCTGATATAACAAACCCAGAAAGAATTCATTGCTCAGTCCGTACAATGGGGCCGGAGCAACGCCTCTTTGTGCAGTAATGAAAGACTCGAGAGTATGGGAATAATGCTCCGTAACAATAAATAAAGCTTGCTTTGGGATTTCAATGGAATTCATGGATCCTCGCGGTTGGGGGACTATAACGGTTAGGAATCGGCGGAATCTCTCCGTCGTTCCGCAGTAGCTGTGTATGGATTTCAAGAGGTTTGGGTGTTTTAGTCCTGCCAGGACGTCAACTTCGAGGTTTTTCCGATAACTTTGCTGAGGTGGAAAATACCCGAACATTGAGGAGTTTTGGTCATCGTTAAATAACTTCATCTAAAAAGACATTGACTCTTATGAAGCCATTTTCACTTACTATCTGAAGAAGTATGTTATTTATGCAGAATGACGATAAAGAAAAACAATTCCCTCAAATTATGAAATCGAGATAAATGTTAGCCTTTAAAAAGTGGTAACAATAAAATTTGAATAAAATTTTGGGAACTACGTGATAGTTTGAAATGTATAATATACCTTCAGATCACAGAATTTCCCAGATTTTAAATGTTTGATAAGGAATGTTAAAGATTCAAGACAAGAGGTCTCTGATTTGATTGGTCGATCGCCGTTCACTACGTAATCAGTCCCGGGAAACCACTCCTTCATGGGCGTGTCTATCAACACTACGTCAGAAGGCGGGAAATTCAATTTTTGTTTCAACTTATCATTGAGAATCTTGAAGTACTCGTCTGAAAATGAACAAGTGGAATGCGGCGTTTTTGTAACTTCAGACATAAATTCCATTATGTAATCCTTTGTAGACGAAAATTCAGAATGGATATGAAATTTTTCCTCTAAAGCACTTTTCTGATCACTGAGTCTTCTACAAACAGTCTTATACTTTTCAAGTTCTTTAAACATTTCGCCATTACTTGTGCTGAGTTCTTTGATTTTGCTGTCTCTTTGAACGATGTCTTCGTTGAGTTTGACTAACTGGAGTTGAAGTTTTTCCACCAAAGCGAGAAGTGCCTCCCTGCTATCGTCTGTAGTCACTGAGTTATTGTTGCTAGTTCTTTTAAAGAGGTCACTTTTACAAATATCGTGCTCTTGTGCCTCTATCGCTCCACAAGACCGCGATCTCTCTACGATAATATGGCTCTTTGGAGTAAAACATTCCGATTTTGCAGACATGCAATGTTCTGTTTCTCGAATACCTTGAAGAATTCCCGAATCAGAATCATGAATGAAGAGTTTGTTAATCATTATTTCAGGGCAACTGTGAATTGTGCTTTCACTTTCTCTTCCTTTGTTTTCAAATTCTGCAATGAAAAAGACAAATCTTCTGAAAAGAAAAGATCAAAGAACTGGGAATATGTACTTGTTCACAACTAAAATTCTAAATAAACATGCAGTTATTATAAATCGAAGCAAGGGTTTACCGGCAAGCATTCGTCTTGCTTTTTAAGACTACAGTCTCAACCAGCAACCGAATAATAACATTCTGTATTATTTTTCACAGCATACCTTTCATTTTCTTGTACAGAAACTGTGCTGTTAAGGAGTGATTTCCCACTTCCGCTTCCTCGGACGCACATCGTCCTTTTTCGTTACGTAGGAATACATCGGCTCCGCTCTGAACCAGTAATTTGACGATTTCGGTGTGACCCCGGTACGCTGACAAATGTAGAGCGGTGTTTCCGGTTTTGTTTTGGGTGTTTAACTCTGCACCACTGATAAAAAAAATATCAAAACATTTAGAAGGGTTCAGCGATATCTTCTTTCGTTTAAATAAAATAAAAAAGAATTTCACATTTTACTGAATCGTGAAAAATCTTTTGATCGAAAAAAAATTGCTTAAAATGTAGATTTATTGATATTTTCAAAGAAGTAACTAGACATGTATGCTAATACTCAGGCCCTTGTTTTTTGAAATAATTAATCAAATGTTTTCAACATGATATTTAATATTGAATATTGCTATTAAAATATTGCATTCAAATTACATAGTATTACCTACGGTATTAAAATTAATGATGAGCAATGCTGTTAGCTTATTTTTAAATCTGTAATTTAGCTTTGCAAAAATGCAATTATAGCAACTTGTCAGTACAGTCAAAATAGTCTCGACAGGACATAAAACAATTTACCTTTGAATCAGCAGCGTAACACACGCAATATGGCCGCGGTCACATGATGCATGCAGAGCTGTTGACCCCCACTTGACCTTAGCGTTGATATCCGGGTGCCGTTTGATCAACTCCGCACTTAATTTCGCGTAACCACGGCAACAGCTCCAGTACAGTGGAGTCGCATTATCTTTGTCCCTCTCGTTCACGGAGATCCCGTAGTTTAGACAGTTTAGCACAGCCTGCAGATCCCCAGTCTTCGCAGCTCCGATTATATCCAAACTACTCATTTTCCCACAGTTATAGTCTTTGAGGACATTGCGTTATCCCTTCTTCCGTATTAACAACTAAAAAACATTTATAGAAAATTATCATTCACTTTTTACATTCAAGAGGTAACCTAACCCAAATCAATATGATTTGAAATTTGGAAGTTTAAACATGCTTGACAGTTCAAAATAGCGATGTATTTTGGTTGACATTTAAGAAGAAGAGATCTAAATACCGTCCGGTATTGTTGGCAATCTCTTCCCGTCAGACCTATTTGAGAAGTGTTAGGAACCTAGGCCGAGTATCATTAAAAATGCATTTTGACGCCATCTCATCAGGCTCATGTTACAAGTTATGCCAACAGAATAAACATTGTTACTAATATAAGTTGAGTAATATGAACTACATGTAATTGTATTGTTTACGAATACTGGTGAGAGATCGAAAAAAGGAGGGCGGAAATAAGCTTAGAATAATTCTTAATGTCGAAACCTCAACGAAAATGTGAATCTATTTCTATCAATTTCTTTCCTCTTTCATAAAATATGCAGCAAATTCTGTATCAAATATATTCACACACACAAAAAAATGAATTTCAAAACATCATAAATTATAAGTGCTTTGACCTTATGCTATTCTCTCGCCTCGCTTGCTTGAAAATAAACACTACAATCTATGGTTACTTTGGTTAACACCCATATTATATGTCCCCTTTTCTCTGACGAGCGGAACCACACAAAGCGCCTATGCTATCATTGACAATAAACATTGTGTACTACCGGGTACTACTTATCAAGTCAAATTTTACGTGATGTTTTCACCTTATGATATCGTTTCGGTGTTCTGTTTTTTACTTTAAACTCAGGTTGATATTATAAACAGTGCGAGACATTTTTAAGAGAGCCGTGGTCACTTTTAGACTATATTTATCTCTAATGTATCGCCGCTGACAAACACATCTCTAGTAAATAAAGTAAAATAAAGTTATCGCAAGTAGAATTAAAGTAAAGCCCTCTAACAATCATCATGTGGCTCACCAAGGCTTTACTAAGGATTGAGATTTTCATTGGTTGAAACGATATTGGTTACCGCTTCACACATGATGGAATTATGTGTGACTGAACTCCTTGATAGAAGGTTCATCAAACTATAAACCGAGCCATAAGTGTTCACTTACATCAATTGGTAAACAACATTCAATAAACAAGTTTAATGGTTAATTTACGAGAAGTAAACAGCGTACATCCTGGATCTTGTTTATTTTGAACATTTAAGAATGGTATGCATTAGGCATGTTGTGTACATACCTACGGTAAATATTTAAATTGTTATAAAAAAATTTACAATTCCATTGTTCCAGTTTATATGAACATAAAATAAAAAAACGCGAAAAGTTGTTTCAATCTTTATTTTTTTCAACCATTGACAAGGAAGTGTACTGATGCATGTATGGATGCTAATTGCTTTGGAGAAAAAAATCGGTAGGGGGCATGTACAAACCAAAATATCGCATATATCCGAATTTTATTTTCGCGACCATTTTATATCAATATTAACATGAACACAATCAGAAAGTACGTTGTTTAGTTTACGTCTTTAAAACATATTTACATGTAAGTTGCTATGGCTAATTCTCTATTTTGATATTTCTGATTGATGAAAGGTTCACTTCGTATGACTGTTTTGAAAGGGGTTTTCCATCGTATAATAAAAGTCCTCAACCAACAAAGTAGGATTCTGCTGTAACTCCAGAAGATGTTGATGTTTTTAAAGGGGTCAGGGGGCTTCGTGTTCATGAACCTAACATAAAACCGTAACCGTTTCGAAAGCGCTTGTATTGGTATTTTCTCGATCAACACTCAAAATTGACGAGATGTAATGTCGATTAGAGTACGTCATAAAAACGATTTTAAATTACACATATTTTAGGAATAATTGAATAAAAGTATTATTTTTCCTCTGACCCTTCTTGGTAAAACATTTCGGATCTTATCGCGCAGCCTCCTTTAACAAACAAAAGTTGTTTGGTCTGTATACATATAAGATAAACTCGTTTTAACTAATGAACGACCTACTCAAGAAGAGTTGAACGATAATAAATTAAAACACAATGTAACTTGAAATTGTTTAATTGTAAAAGAATGGCACAAATCGCCAAAGATAGTCGTAAGCAGCCATGAACCACTCCCCCCCCCCCCACCCCACCCCAATATAAACACTGCAAAAATGTATCGTGATTTCAGTCTATTTAAACTTATATCATAAAAGCCAATTAAAACGCTCACCTAAATAATTTGAACTCAGATGAAAAAAATAAGAGAAGATATTATCTACACTGATAAATTACGCTTTACTCAGTGCGACAAAGGTTTTTTTTTTTCCAATGAACATGATAACTATTGATTACAACTCCGCAATGCGTCAATAGTATTACAGTTGCCTACCACATAACCAGCAGTTTCCGAGACCAGCTGAGAACATCGTACGTGCAATTTGATATTCTGTGATACACTGGGAAAGCTGAGAAGCTTCAAGCGGTCATTATTGAGGTTGGATAATCAACAAAAGACTCATCAAATCTACCTTAAAATTCTAAATATGACGCATGTTTAGCAGTATACTTTATTCTTTAATATAAAGGAATTAAAATTCATACAGAGCTTTCGTCACAAGGACATTGATACAGTCTAGAAATTGCTACATGTACTATCATTCTAACCCCCTCCCCCTTAAAATGGAGGTTTGCCCGATACGGCCGGAAGTCCTGCATTCGACAATAAGCGAGTAATTAGGGAAGTGTCACACCATTGGCCATTTCGCCAACAAATGGAATGTATTCATACAAACAGGAAACTGAGTGAAGAGCGGTCTCCATTGATCAGCTGATATTATTGAAATCAAATGCTTCACATATATGTGCATCATTTAGTAGTGTTGCGTCATAAATTATGAATGAAAAGCTTTTTTTTTCCCTTAGCGGACGCTCACGCAAGCCACATAAATGCTACTACATGTCGAGATTAATAAAATATGATTGAAATCTCTTTACTTTTCAGGTTTGGTGCGGCTTCCTTTTTTATACTGATTCTCCCAAAGGGTTTCTGGACATCCTATCGAATCCCGGCGGAAAATATTTTTTTAAATATGAGAATATTAATAGCTATGTTATTAATTTTTCATCATTTCCAAATATCAATTATTTTCATGAATGAGTGCAGCTTTAAAATGTCGATTTTCAAGCGTGTCACGGACGAAGACGATTTGCAATAGCGTCTGTGTCGATCAAGCGTCAATCGCTACTTCTCGGGCCTTTCCGGCAGGCTCGGGACCTGTCGGAAAGGCCCGAGAAGTTAAGATTGGTTCAAGCGTTTGGCGCAATGGTTAAAACGGAAGTTCTTAGTTCGCACCCTGTCGTCAAACGTGATATCCAATCATGCAGATAAGAATGCCACAAATTGAGCTTCTATGTTGAAACAAAATTGACATCTAGCTGAGCTTTAAGAGTCTTAACATATTAAAAGCCATTTCAGAAATCCCATTTTCAATACGTCTCGGTATGATTGACAGATTCACCGTCTATTATATTGTTTCCTGTCTTATGATTATGCAATTCTTTTCGTTGGGGGCAAACTGTAGATAGTCCGATTCGCTTGAAAGACGTATCGTATTGCAAAATAAGAATTCTGAAGATGTATGAACTGAATTTTCACATGAATATCGTGCGATTCATTTTCCTCATTCAAGATTTATTTTTAACAATTCCAATACAAGTACATCATCATATGGCTATATGCAATTGTATAATTATGTATATGTACATACATACATGTACATGTACTATTAGGCAGATAAAACGGATTTCCCCTGGACTATAGACTACAATAACACATACTCCCGGTATACAACCCTCGCTCGGAATGGCTTAGAATAGTTAAAACAAAAACCTACATTAAGTCTAATTAGATTTTGAAAAACTTAACTTTTTAAAGAAGAGATTCAATGGTTCTACGGGTCAAACTGTTTGCGAATGGCAAAGGTTTTTTTAAGCATACAATTGCCATGTTCATAGTACATTATTTTGTTGTTTGAGAATCTAAAGCATGTTGCAATACATTTTGCAATAGCGCATTTTTGTTTTTTCCTTAAATTGCAGGTTATTACTCTACGGTCTTGCAACTCGAATTTTCCCGCAGAGCTACGCCTCGTTCGAATGGCGTACATGTATATGTAGCTGTGAAAGTTAAAGCTTTTTGTAGACGTGCTTTAAACCCTGTTATCTAAAATACAGACTCTTTGACCATAGATAAAAATCACGGCTCGCATTATTCTTTCTGTAATGCAAGCAATGTTAATGCATTTCACGTTTTAAAAACCATCAATCATCGACAAAGCCATATTCTGACCCTTAACAATGCGTGACCTCCCATATATCAAACACATACAGATTGTAAATTGAACGGATGATATCAAACATAGAAATCTTCATGCTCTGTGGGTTCAATTTAGAATAAAAAACCAACAAGGGTAAAAGGCAAGAATTTAGGCTACCTGATTCAAATTATATGTAATATATTTGTACACTGCATTGAATTTTTTAAAGATTATTGTACGCGTATCGTAATGATGCAAATAATATTAACACATAAAAATAAAAAAAAAGCGATTCTGAGAAAAATATATATAACAGATGAACATAAAGGATTTAGCCAAAAGAGAATAGTGTAACTTATGTAAACCTTTTTTAAACTAACGACATTCTCATGATCATCTAAAAGTTTTTAAAGTCATTTTTAAGCCAAAAGTTCCGTTTAAATTATAAATGGTGAAAATATTTAAAAAATCACTTTTCATAAAAAATGTAAAAAAGCAAATCTAAAGCTTCCATGATTTTGTGACATAAGTCTTTAAACTTTACGGAGTGTTAAGAAGAAAACTCTTCAGCAGTTTAAGAACGAAATGCATTTAATTAAATAAAAACTATAAGACAGTTACAGTATATCGAATGCAGTGAATACGGATTATCGTTTATAGCTTAAGACAAAGGTCTTGTGCTGCATGCGCAGCATTTGAGCACAAATGCACGGTTTTTTAAATCTTTGCCTAGTATAAAATATGTTAACAAATTTAGGAAATCCATCGCGAGAATTTTGACAATAATTTATAATTATAAAGACTGGTCGAAATATTCATAAGCGAAAAATCCCGTATTCATGCACCTAAGATATAAATTAAGTAAAAACATTTATTTTACGTGTTCAAACTAGAGATAGCATACCTGATTAAGAATCAACGGTTATTCTGAAACCATCAGTTGGATTAGACACATGGGATACCTATAAAGAGATAGAAAGAAGAAGTGACACCGGTTTCTTTCACTCCAAGTAAACAAAAAAATAATGAATATCAAAACTATATACATGTACCTTCTGTCCGTATCCGTAGCGTTAACGTTATCGACTATCCTAAATGCGGAAGTAAAATTAACGATAATTTTTTCTCTCTTTTTTTAAGGGATTTGAGACACTGCTTGGATTTTCACTTCCTTTTTCGCTTTAACCTTCTATACCTTATACGCTAATTCTTGATAATCAACTAAACATACAAAAAATTCAATCCCCCTTTTACCCATATGTTAAACAGACTTTCCATTGGTTGATCGTATTTTTTCCTTTACCTGTTTAGAGTTGTAATATCGATACACCTTATATATACCCTTATAAAATTCACACTCATGATTCACGTAAATTTTCAATTCCATGTGAACTTCTCATGAAAATAAATCTAGGCTATATTGCAAAATTCATTTGTACTTCATGCACTTGCATGAACACTTCAGTTCGCGAATATTTTTTTACACTAGAATTTCATGTGAGTCATTATGTGTGCCATAGTAAATTTTCTGATAAAATATATCTATTTCAACATTAGAAAGCTATTATATAATATTAATGTTATAAAACACCCACTTCAATTTTATATAATGAAAAATTAGACAAATGGAACTTAAAATCAACAAGATTTGTCTGGGTTTTGAGCTAAGGCTGTTTATATTTCACTTGCAACCAGCGTCATTTTAAACTTGTTTGACGCAAGAAAAAAGATAGTTATGTCCTACCAAAAGCCCAAGGTCTTTGAAAAATGGTTCTATACTTCGAGAGAGATATTGTACCTCATATCGACAGATGTTGAGGAACACTGAATTTATTTTTTTTCTATTTTAATTATTTATTTATTTTTCTGCAAATTGGGTTATTTTCTGAGAAAATAACCCAATTTGCAGAAAAATAAATAAATAATTAAAATAGAATTATAAATAATTGATGGGTACATGCATGTTTTAGTATATGTCGAGATCGAACGAACAATCGCTAAATCAAAATTAACTTTTACGAGCGAACAAAGTTTGTTTATTATATGAAAACATTTATTTTCATCTTTATTCAGTTGATAACTTTAATTATAACTGTATAACACAATATATGCATGGACATGCATGTCAATGATATTGATTTGTTGTTATTTTGGTTGTTTTTTTTTTGGGGGGGGGGGGGGTGTATAAAGTATTAAATTATCAAGCGTCAATAAGAATTAGATGACTAGAGCAAAGCTCGTTGCATAGCAACGAGTGGGTCTTCCGTTAATGTCGGAAGAAAAGCCGGAAGTTCCTGGAAGAAGCAGAGCTCTTTAACCAACAACAAGAGAAACTTAAATAAAAAGATGAAAAAATCGAATTATTCCTGGTACGACTTAACAAAATCCGAATGATTTTAAGTACGAATTAACAAAAACCTTTCTAATTTCAAGAACGACTTGACAAAAAAAATCCGAATGTGTTCAAGCACGACTTAACAATTATTTTTGGTACGAATTAATTTTACTTTGAACATTACGCTATTTTTTAAGCCGAGGACGTGGAAACAAAATTTCCGGAAAAATCAATTTTTAAACCCCGTTATCTCTGTAATGCATCGTCCGATTTTCAAACGGATTTCAGATTTGAATTCACCATGGCCAGTTCTATAAGACTGCAGTATTGTCTTATTTTGTTAAAAAAAATGAAAATTTCCAAAAATTGGAACTGCTTCCGGTTTTGAGCAAAATTAATGAACAAAATTTTAAACCCCCCAGTACATTATAGAATTAATACATCTATCATCAGTAAAAATTTCAAAGCGATATCTTTAAAGTTTACGGAAATTTCTTCCGGACAAAATCCCTTTTTTTAATTTTAAAAATGGCCGCCAAATTTGAACGGAAGTGACATAAATGCTGAAACTTTAAGATCTTTGAGGCACGGTAACTTTACAAAAGCTCTGAAAATTTCATTGAAATCGGATGAAAACTTTTTGAGATATAAAGCCGAGAAGGAGTCAGAAAAAAAATAAAAAATAAAATAATAATAAAAAGAAACCGAAGAAAAACAAAAGGGTCTTCCGTTGGAAACGGAAGACCCTAATTAACGTCCCTGTTAAAGAGACGCGTCTTTATCTCCAGTATATCAGTTGGCGCACTGCCCACTCCTGTTACGCTAAATGCACTTAAATTCCCATTCAGGATATGTTTCATAACACAAAAAACGTCTGTTTATTTATAATAATTGAAAGAAGAAAACCCACCTGAAAGGACTCTCCTCCTTTCACATAATCTTACGCGTCGTCTATCATAAAATCCCAAATTTACGGACAAATTTCCTTAATCTAGCAAGAATCAAGGACATTGATTTTTCAATTCCTTCCCACTTCTTTAAAAAGCGTTATTTATAGAAGGAAAAAAAAAACCACACCTTCCTTCGATGTAATATAATGATTCATATAGAAATGCTGATTCACGTTAGTCAAGTACTTTAGAGACCCCCCCCCCCCCCCTTCCAAAAAAAAAAAAGATCCCCAACAACCAGACACTTAAAATTTGATATCTACCGACAGATATCGATTCATTAGGCCTTAATTTATTATTTATTGCACGTGAAAAAGCTTTATCTGAACCATGCAGACATTTTGGGGTTTCTTCCTCAAAAGTAGGTCAAGAACTGCAGTTCTTATCAAGTACTAGTAGAAAATAACCACGTCAAAACTTATTAGATTTAAGGGGGGGGGGGGCTAGGCGGTCAACAAATTTGACATCATATTTACTTATAATTTTTATTTAAAAGATTTTTTAAGCTATGAACTATTATTTAGTAAATAAAAATGATGTATTTTTATTTTAAAAGGTTAACATTTTCCTATATCTATAAACATAGCTCTTTTTGTTAAGGAGATCAATATAGTCTAGAAGTGTCCACAAAAATTAAGCCCTCTAAAGGAAAAAAAAAATTGAATGGCGATTTGGACGATCCCTGTGTAAATATCATTTCCGAGGAAATATTTACTTTCACCAATTTTACGTTTAAAACACTTTAATCGAGTTCCGTATATTTTTCTGCGAATACTTGAATCACTTTTCTAGGACATTATAAAATCAATGATCATAACCAAAAATATTTTTTAATCAAAATTTTGATCATAAAGTTCCACGGGTTGCGTGGGTGTGTATTTATGTATATTTGTTGTGTATTTATTTACTTGTATATTGATTTTCTCAGAAAAATAAAACTTTATCTAACTGTTTGGTCGATTTACATGTATTCTGCTAAAAGGTAAGACAAGAGAAAAATGTCACCGTTTCAGGACGGGTTAAGTATACATTGACCCCGTAAACATGTTTGTCACCTTTGCTTATCCCGGAGTATGCAAACAACACACTTCATAGGGTGACCTTAATTGAAATAAGGTGAATTAAGTTAGTGAAATATGTATGTGTTACTTTCAAAACAATTATGAATTATTTTCTCTAGTACAAAAATTATGATTTCAATTTAAAATTACCGAGGATTATCATGCAAAAGATAAATATCCTGATCGGTTCATGCCAATTTTATGATGAATTACTTTTTATCTTAAAATGCAAATCGAGACATCTGTCATTTAAGTAATAAAATCGATTCTCTTACGTATAAAAAAAAACCCGTCAATATCACGAAAACATTCTGTAAGAGAGAGAGAGAGAGAGAGAGAGAGAGAGAGTTGATTCATATTAATAAAAAAATAATGATTTCATGTACAAATTCTTCTTTTTTTTTTACATTGAGTAAATAAAAAAGTATAGATGCAATCTTACCTACTTGGCTCGCGACAATCCATCGGGTAATAATGCTGTTACCACTGACTGTGTGAGCGCCGTAGCAGACGATCTTTTTAACCAGGAAGTCGTGCCGTAGATTACAAAGGGAAATCCCCGTCGACTCTTTAAAAGCCCTATGTATAGTATACACACAGATAAAAGATGTATTGATAGCCAAGTCTAAAAGACTCGTTGAAATTCGCGGAAATAATCGTACTCAAAGAAACGTTTTTTAAAGTCTTTGAAATAAAAAAAAATGTGGTAGTGACTTTTGGGGGAGGGGGTTCAAATATTCAATTAAGTTTCAGCTATGAATTAAAGACACACCCAGTTTGCATTCAGTAATATTTAAATATCGGTAAAGTCATGGTTGCTAAATAAACAGAGTAAATATACACAATCCCCTTTTCCTAGACTAATGAATTGTAAATCGTATATGTAAGCGATTGCAAAATCCGCTGATTTGCAATACTTAATACAATGTATATTATCTCTCAAATCGACAAGTAATCCTAGTCTCAATTTAATTCAAATTCAATTATGTATGAATGATCGCTTGAACAAAGGAGGAAAGATGATACACCAACATTTGAAAACCGAGCAATTCACTCTGTCAAAAATTCCCCTAAATTTATAGATTTATTTATATATCAGTTTCATCGATACAATATATATATCTTTCCTTCTTTGATATCATACGACCGTTAAAGGGATTAAATGTCAAATCAATTTTTCGCAGATAACGTGGAAGTTTTGTTTTGTTTTTTCTGAAATATCATACATGTACATGTATTTATGGATTTCGTTATTTTTTCCCCCGAATTTCCTTTTTCTTTGAAGAAATACAAATGCCTTATCAATTTTATTTATTTATCCTTTTTGCGCAAGAAATAAATCTTCACATAATTTTGCAACAACTTACAGTCATGCGCAGATCTAGAGATGCCAAGGTTTTAGGATGGTCCAGACTCACCTATGGAAAATTTTAACAAAAGTAAGCCTTAGAACCCCCCCCCCTCCCCCTTCACCCAGACAAACAAAATTATCCCTTATCCCTTGAACCCTCCCTTCCTCAGTCCTCCCACACCCTCCTACGGAAAAAAAAAGCTGGATTTACATAAAATTGCCTCAAAAATAAAATCGATTTTCTCAGTCCAAACATGCCATCTGGAATCAGTTAGGTTTGCTCTTTTCTTTTTTTTATCTCCGAGTTCATTCAAATAAAGATCATTGTTGGTGATTAAACATGCATAGCATTGATAAAATCTGTAATATTACATAATTTCCTCGGCTCTTGTGTCGACCCAATTCAGGAAATACTCTATATGTTATCAATGAACGTCATTCAGAACTTGTTCAATATTTTTGTGTAATACAAACGTATACAAACTTGCTCCTGTATATTCATAATCATTTTATTGACACCCTGTGCCACCATGAATGAACCCTTTGTGACACTCTGTGTCAATGTAAATGAAACCAAACTATGCCACCGCGAATGAACTCACTCTATGCCACCGTGATTTAACACTCTATGACACTAAGAATAACCACACTCTATGTCACCGTAAATGACCACACTGTATGCCACCCTGAATGACCAAACTCTATGCCACCGTGAATGACCACACCATATGCCACCGTGAATGACCACACTATATGCCACCCTGAATGACCACACTATATGCCACCTTGAATGACCACAGTCTATGCCCCCGTGAATGATCACACTATATGACATCGTGAATGACAATACTCCATGCCTCCGTGATTGTCTACACTCTATGCCATCGTGAATGACCACACTCTATACCACCGTGAATGACCACTCTCTATGCCACCGTGAATGACCACACTATATGCCACCCTGAATGACCACACTATATGCCACCCTGATAACCACAGTCTATGCCCCCGTGAAAGCCCACACTATATGCCACCGTAAATGACCACACTATATGCCACCGTGCATGACCACACTATATGCCACCCTGAATGACCACACTCTATGCCACCCTGAATGACCACACTCTATGCCCCCGTGAATAACCACACCCTGAGCCACCGTGAATGACCATACTGTATGCCGCTGTGATTGTCTACACTCTAAGTTACCGTAAATGACCACACTCTATGCCACCGTGAATAACCATACTCCACGCCTCCGTGATTGTCTACACTCTATGCCACCGTAAATGACCACACTATATGCCACCGTGAATAACCACACTTTATGCCTCTGTGATGGTCTAGACTCTATGCCACCGTGAATGACCACACTCCATGCCTCCGTGATTGTCTACACTCTATGCCATCGTGAATGACCACACTATATGACACCGTGACTAACCACACTCTATGCCACCGTGTATGACCACACTCTATGTCATTGTGAATGACCACACTATGTGCCACCGTGGATAACCACACTCTATACCTCCGTTATTGTCTACACTTTATGCCACCGTGAATGACCACACTATATGCCACTGTGATTGGCCACACTCTATGCCACCATGCATGACTACACTCTATGCCACCGTAAATGACCACACTATATGTCACCGTGAATGACCACATTATATGCCACCATGAATGACCACACTCTATGTTACCGTGATTGACCACACTCTATGCCTCCGTGATTGTTTACACTCTATGCCACCGTGAATGACAACACTATGTGCCACCGTGAATGACCACACTCTATGACACCGTGATTAACTATGCTCTATACAATCGTCAATAACCACACTCTATGCCACCGTGATTGACCAGACTCTAAGCCACCGTGAATGACCACACTCTATACCTCCGTGATTGTCTACACCATATGCCACAGTGAATGACCACACTATATGCCACCGTGATTGGCTACACTCTATGCCGCCGTGCATGACCACACTCTATGCCACCGTAAATGACCACACTATATGCCACCGTGAATGACCACACTATATGCCACCGTGAATGACCACACACTATGCCTCCGTGATTGTCTACACTCTATACCATCGTGAATGACCACACTCTATGCCATCACTAATGTCCACACTCTATGCCACCGTGATTAACCACACTCTATGCCTCCGTGATTGTCTACACTCTATACCACCGTGATTGACCACACTCTATGCCTCTGTGATTGTCTACACTCTATGCCACCATGAATGACCACACTATATGCCACTGTGAATGACCAGACTCTAAGCCACCGTGAATGACCACACTCTATGCCTCCGTGGTTGTCTACACTCTATGCCACCGTGAATGACCACACTATGTGTCACCGTGATTAACCACACTCTATGCCTCCGTGATTGTCTACACTTTATGCCTCCGTGATGGTCTACACTCTATGCCACCGTGAATAACCACACTCTATGTCACTGTGTTTAACTATGCTCTATACCACCGTGAATAACCAAACTCTATGCGACTGTGAATGACCACACTCTATGTCACCGTGAATAACCACACTCTATGTCATTGTGGATAACCACAATCTATGTCATTGTGAATGACCACACTCTATGCCTCCGTGAAATACCACACTATATGCCACCGTGATTGACAACACTCTATGCCTCCGTGATTATCTACACTCTATGCCACTGTGAATAACCACACTCTATGCCTCCGTGATTGTCTACACGCTATGCCACCGTAAATAACTACACTCTATGTCATTGTGAATGACCACTCTCCATGCCAACGTGAATGACCAAACTCTATGCCACCCTAAATGAATAATTTATATTGCATACCTTTTACTGTCAGTCATGATAAGGTAGATTATTTAGCATTCACCCCAAAGGTAATTAAGAATGGAATTTTTTTTGTAATAAAGGAAAGCGTACACAAAAATTTAAAAATCACGACATCGGTAATGAAGTGTTAAGTAAACAGACCATGCTAAATGTGTCGTATTTAAAGAAAGTGAGAGTAAATCTGTCAAATTTAGTTAAATAAACCACTTACGATGAGTATTTATATATATATATCTATTGTATGCATGTGGAACGTATCAACAGATTGAGGTTTACTAAAGTTAGTTTGGGCACCATTACGATTCTATAAAATTAAAATACCGCTCTATAATATCACTAGTGGAACTTTTTTTTTGTAACCCGTCCTCTGCAAGTTCAAAAAAGAACATTCTGGAAAATTGGAGAAATTACTGAAGTAGGTCAATATTCTAAAGGAGTGGTTAAAGTATTTGTAAAAACCTTAAAGTAGCCCAAAGGTCCCGGAATTCGAACTGACGAAACTTTTCGATACCACATGAAGACATAAAATTATGGGGTTTTAATATCGGAGTGTATTAAAGAAAAGATCAAAAATAAAATGCTATGTGCAAATAAAAGGGCTTTTCATTGTGCAATGGTTAATGTGTTAGTTTAAGGTATATGGTTAAAGTATTCTACACTTATATATACAACTAACAATCAGACGAGTAAGAATACTAGACTCAGCCTTATAGAACCATTTTAACACGAGCTTGGACTTTGGGTAGGCGTGTTAAACAGCATTGGCCCGTCTATTTCATCGATGGCCATTCAGCCATGGCTCTTTGAAATCAACAAGATTTGTCTGGCTTTTGAGCTAAGATTACGCAATTGGTGCATATTTAGCTTGAAACCGCGTCATCTTCAACGTGTTGTGGCGCAAGGAAGAGATAGATACGCCCTACTGAAAGTCGAAGGTCTTGTTAAAATGATTCTAATTCAAATTGCATAACAAGACCTCGCTATAAGGCAAGAATTTGAAATGAGTAAAACATTGCTTTGGTCATTCTTAAGAAATCTGGCAACCAAAGTCGTGTGTTTTGGCCCGACGTTGGCACGATAAAAGAATTATCACAACTAACATTGGGCAGAGTTCATTGATCGTGACCTAATTATAAAATACAAACCGGAACAAAGACGGTCAGATAAGGGGCCGCTTATGTCAAGGACCAGGGCAATATAAAAAAGAAATCGCGATATACTGTAAAAATCTCTCTTAATTCGAGGTTGGCAAATTCTGTGCATTCATTTTTCAAACGTTTGTTTAGATTTTGTTGACTTGATTTGATATGTGTAAGATAAATTAACATCAATGCAATTGTTAATTTGTGGGATCTTGGATCATAGGAAAGGGGTTTAAACAATTAATATCAACGAAAATTAAGCCCTGTTGACAATGAAAGAGATAGGCCTACGTCACATTGCTGTTTAACTCAACTCCCCATATTCCAAACTCTTGTAAAAATGGTTCTAATAAAACAACGCTTGCTCCTGCATAAGATTCTTCTAACCAAACCGTTATCTACCATATATATGTCAAACCTTTGCAAATAGAACACCAATCGCAACTTCTCGGGCCTTTCCGGCAAGCTCGGAAAAACACCTCGAATGTATTACCTAGGCGTCCATGACAACCCCCCTTTTTATAAAACTTGATATAGGTACAACACATTTTACGATCTGTTGAGATGTAAGCTAGACTTCATTAAAGTAAATGATATACCCTAAAATATAACACAGATGCGACTTATAAGGCTGTCTAACCGATATTTATTTTAATGGGAAGCGACTCCATTTTGTATGAAATTCTAACATCCGGTGATGTTAATACATTCGAGGTGTTTTTCCGAGCTTGCCGGAAAGGCCCGAGAAGTTGCGATTGATAGAACACTTTAGTTATCTTCGTCAAATTTTGTTTATAGGCAATGTTTTGTGAAACACTTTTTAAGGATGTGCATTCTGTTATGACTAAAAATACTGTAGAATCACATAATTATATTCGTTGGGTTCAAAGTTCTTTGTTTTAAAACCAAATGAAAATTTCGTTGGGAATAAATTTCTTTAAAATCATGTATCAACTCTGTATCTAAAATTACTTGGGTTAAAAATTGGTCGTGGATGTAATTTTGTTGATTTATCTGCCAACGAAAATAACGAAATAAATCTCTGCCTTTACAGACTTCGAGAAAGTGTAGAGCTTTCTTAAAACTTTGGAAAAAGAGTTGGTGTGGAAATAAGTGAGCCATATGGCCATCGCGCACATTACCTGTCAAATATTTTGTATTTCTGACTCCATATCAACCTGAAAGCCGTTTTAAAATGTTGGATATATACGTGTTATTAAATGATAATTTAAATTATTCAATTTAATTTAATAAAAATAATTTAAATTTACTTAGAAAAGACGTTAGGTTTTGCCGTAAACGACTTCGAGCAAACTGGTGCACACTAATACCATTAAATTTTTTAAAGGTGAGATTTTCTGCATACAATATTCAATGAATAAATATTGCACCAATTATTCTTTTGCAGTGATTAAACAGAAAAGGATTAATAAAACGAGTGCGCACGATTACACTTTTGATAATAACCAAGGGACGTAACTAATAACAAGTAAGGAAAAACGACTATATTTACAATCCTACGGTAGCAACATCATATACCTATATATATACATAGAACATTAAATTAAATGCAAAATTATATTAAAAAAATATTTCAAGTTTTACAAGCTTTTAAAAATAAATCTTTGCTGATGGGAAAAAAAAAACAGACTCAAGGCTTTCGTGCAAAAACCCATATTTTACTGAAGTACCCCCCTTAAGCTCGATCAAGTAAGTGTTTACTTCTGTTAAGAAGAAATGTATTGTTTCCATTAAGTCAAAGGGCGTTTATTTTTTTGTAATTGGATACTGGATATGATGACAGATGGTACATGTACTAAGCATTCCGCAAAAGGTTTCTTTTAATACCTAGCATTTTTTAAATGCCAATGAGTCCATGACTATTGACCACTAAAAATTGTTCATTAGTAATTTTTTGAAAAGGCTTTTTCAACGTTGTTGAATCGAAAGAACACTGGTGAAGAATCACTATGTTTAGTAATATCACAGAAACAAAGTACCAACCGAAAGCAGGCCTCTCATCACGATATTTTTTTTCATTCTAGTGAGAAATCTACTAAAGTAACTGCTTCTTCAAATTGATGCACTTGAACATTTCCTCTTTTCATTTTTGTAAACGCTACAAATTGCATATTTTAACCCTGCATTTCAGATTTTAGTTGTCGACTAAAAAACTGGTGTAACCAATTTTCTGTCTATTGGAATGAAGATAGGTCTGTAATGATAGACAAGTACGCCTTGTAAAATCGTTAGAACGCCGTGTGTTTGGACAAGGATATTAGTACACGGGGACTTTTATCAGGGCCAGGGTCAACACTAAGGTCATCGCATCCAAACTTCCGTGTCGATATCACCGATTTTTAAAAAAACTTCAAAGCAAACAAGATATAGCTTAATTTTAATTATTTTGTCATTCATTTGCTAACAATGTATTATTGAATCAAGTTATTATTCGAAGTTTGTTGGTGACTTATACAACCAATTCTGAATAAAAAAAGGTTTTGAATTTCTTAGGTTCACGTTTAGCAAAATATGCCCTGTTCATTGTATAATATTTTTTTGCGTTAATTTAGTACTGAGGTTTTTTTAACTATCATAAAATATTGATGTACATATTCGTTTTAAACAGTTATGAAATAGGAAAACTATTACAAAAGGTAGTAGAGATACGACAAGCGGATTGTAAAGGACGGGGTGAAATAATATTGACTGAAATAAACACTACTATAGGTGTGTTTATTTTGGAATGATACTTATTATCTACATGTACTTGTGACAACAGTACATCAGGTAGTAAAATTGTCGAATAAGCTGTTTCTGAAGTGTTTGATTAGATATTGGTCCCTTTAGAAAATGTGTAACCCAAATGCTATAACGTTATAATAAAATTTACAACCCGCAATGCCACTTCTGTCATACGGGGACTTATACCTTCAACATGAAGTTTATGATGGCCTTTGTGAAACAGGAAGTTCATTTTTGACATGCAAATTGCAATAAACCAAATTGATAACCTATGACGGTTATCGGTTATCTTAATGCATTTAATATCAGTTATTACATGTAGTTTTTTTCAGAAAAAAGCATCGGTTTCTTACATTTGTCTCTGAGCTCATTCATGAGGAATTGGGGTTTGAGGGGAAGGGGTGGGTAGGGGTTATGCTACATAAGTATGTTTGGTATATTAAAATGCCCAGTGCACCACTGAAGCTTCAGTTCTGTAACCGTTCATGTTTAAAATAGGGACTCATGAATCAGTTTTTTTTTATGCGTTGTACGTGTTCTCTGAAATCGATATATTTCGTGGTGGCTCAATTTTCGTGGAATTCGTAGGCACCTCTCATCCACGAATAAACATCCTTCACGAATTAATAAATTAGGATAATAAAGTAATTCGATGACCTTGCGCAACTGCTTTCTGTCCATCCAACACATTTTTACAAGTCTAATATCATCTTTTTATATTAATATCATCTTTTTTATTTAATGTTATTATTCAAGTTTATCAAGATTATTCAAAAATATCAGAACCAATTGAAATAAAACAAAACAAAATTGTTCACATCCCAAAATCTTTGTTTGCTTACATGTACTGTTATCATTTTGGTACTGTTGCCAATATCAAGATACAGTGTACTTTTTGTTTTGTCTGGAATTGTATGATACTAAGAAGTATACTATCAATAAAAATATCAACTTTCATGTTCTTTTAACTAATATTTATCAAATAGTGTTTTAGGGTTCCCAATAGACTCAGAATCAGAAGACAGCGGGTAGTCTGTAGCTTTGAGTATATCATTTTGTTACGTTTATCATTTTTTAGAATATTTGTTGCATTGTTATTTTTTTATTGTTCGTTTTTAGGAAATTGAGAAAACATCACACAACAACAAAACAGTAATGGTGGAGTTTTAAAAAAAAAAACTGGACAGGAGGACAAGACAGAGCAACATGGAAATCTCTGATGACGTTACAATTTGCAACGATGTTTACGTTTTAGAACCATTTTAGCAAGACCTTGGACTTTCAGTATGACTTACATGTACAGTATAACTATCTATGTTTTGCGTCATCAAAAGTTAAAAACGACGCTGGTTTCAAGCGAAGTATGCCCCATTGTGTTGTCTTAGCTCAAAAACCAGACAAACCCTGTTGATTTCAATGTGTAATTATGGCTAAATGGCCAGCAATGAAAAAGACAGGCCTACGTCACATTGCTGCTTGACACAACTACCCAAAGTCTAATCTCTTGTTGAAATGATTCCAATATTCTTATTTGAGATTTCACGAATTATTTTATCTTCCCTTTAAAAGCACCATGTTGAGTAAATCTTTAAATCTCCAAAATATCACAATATAGTATAACCTAGAATAACCTTGAAGCGTATTAGATACTGAAAATCCCAACTGCGCAGTTCTTTCGGTGAAATATAAATAATTCTGTGAACGATTTATCGGTATATTAAGCCAAAAGAATTCTAAATTTAAAAACTTTCACGTGTCACTGATTTTCTCCGTTCTGATTTTCTTTGAGCCTCGTCTTACAAAATATGAAACAGGCTTCATGAATCTAAATAATAGGTAGGCACCTCTTGTAACAGAATACATGTATGTGATAATCATTTATCTGATGAATAATTGTAAAAAAAAAAGTGATTCTTTATGAAAAGGACTTTTATAGATAAAGGCATTGCCTGCTGCCCATTCAATTCATGTTTTTCAAAATAAAATATTTTTTTCAGGAGGCTGAATGGTCAGTAAGTTAATCATCAGATCTACCTTAAATTTTTAGATATGATGCCTTAAGATTTCTTTAATTTTGTATAGAAAAATTCCAAAAATAAAAGCTTTAAAATTTGAACATGTTCCTATTTTTTTATACAGAGCTCTTCTTCTTAAGGAGATCAATATAGTCTATAAAAAATGACCACAACAATCCAGTCCTATTAAATTAAAAAAACGGTGTTTTTGCCCAATACACATGTCAAGTCCTTTTAAGAAGCCCCATTAAATTTTACATTTCTAACTGGTGATTTATATCAAACATTTATTGAATGACATTGACTTTTATTTTTACCTGACGTGGAGCAAAGCATGCAAGTATTTAATATCTTAGTACTATGTTAGAAAGAAAGAAAACGATATATTAGAAAGTAAGAAAACGATATTTCGACAGATGATACCAGAAGGCAGACATTAAGCCATTATCTCATTAAAAGTATTATTTCATGGGGAAAACGGCGGGGGTGTTGTAAACATGGTATAATAGATATAGTCATTTATAAATTAAAGCAATTGAATTTTATTAGTTGGATAAATATCATATTTCTTTCAAAAACAAGCAAACAGCCACCCCCCCCCCCCAAAAAAAAAAAAAAACACCACGCAATAACCAAACTAAAAACAAAAAACACTAAACAAAAACAACTAGAAACTATAACATTTTGGCGTTCCTTGCAGAATGACATGTAAAGCATTTTACTTTACTTTTAAACTATTTATAGGGCAGTGTATTGATACTCTCCAGACCAAGGCATAAATTTATTGACAGCTCGTTAAGTGTTGAATCATTGATATTTCTGAACAGCTGTGACGGACTGTAAACAAATAGGGAGTTCTCCTCTTTCCTCCCCACACACACAAATCACCCTACTTGTCCCGGCTTTACAGATATGTAAATACCAATTTATCATTTAAAATTCACACAACAAATAGTAGATCAATAATTTGTTTAGGACGCGCCTCAAACATATATTTAAAAGGAATGCAAAAACCTGTACATTTTTTTAGCTATAGTTTTATAATTTATAAAACGATGGTTACTTCGTCTTTACCAAATTCTTGTACAAATAAGCCGTAATGTTACCATTAGGAACAGACAAACAGACAGTTTCATACGAACATGTACTCCGTTCAGGACGGATCGAGGAACAAATAAAAAAATTATTTTATTTGAAATTCATTGCTTCATTTCATTTGAATTTTGAATAGCTGCAGGTGTGAAGCGCCCGGTCTGAAAAAATCGGATGAATGACATGGAAGCTACTCTAAGAGTTCTTTGGGTGATAAAAAGTTGCAATGTCGGCGCGAAAAAACTTACGTTAGCTTTTGATTAATTAAACGAAATTTATCTCAATTTTTTTTCCAGACCTGAAGCTACAAACCTGTAGCTAAGTTTTAGGGCAATCTGCTAGGTGATTTGACCTAGCTTCTCAAGGAAGTACTATATTCTGTGTACAACTCGCAGTTACCTTGAAACTAAAAAGATATGCGTTGCACTCTTCGCTTTATGATTCAAAAATAAACACTGAAAACTTGGTAATGAATTTATTTGGCACTTATATTGCACTTGAGTAAGACTAAAACCGGCAAGTGGTCCCCTCTCTGTAGACAGATACGATGGTCGGATCTTGGTTAAATCATCCCGTTCTATAGGCTTCTTTGTAAAGTTCGACGCAATAAAACTGTATAAGGCATGAGGTTTATATACTTGATTATAAAAAGGTCAAGGTTGAAGTTACGCTTACCCGTGAAGAAACAAAAATCATTTAGGTCGATCGGTGGTGTACAGGAACCTTTATATTTTCCGCTAAATGATGATGATGATGAGGAGGAGGAGGAGGATGGTGAAGATGATGATGAAAATGAAAGAGATGATGATTATAATGATGATAATTACATGTCAGATGATGATGAAAATGATGAAAGAGGACATGATCTACATGTACCTTACAATAAAATATTAATTACTGTGGAATCATTAAATTTCGTGGGGGACAATTTTCGTGGATGGCTTAAATTTTAAAATTAAATTAAATTTTAAAAGGAAATATGCCTTTATTACCCTAATTTATCAATTCGTGGAGGATGTAATTTCGGTGATGAGAGGTACCTACAAATTCCACGAAAATTGAGCCACCACGAAATCTAATGATTCCACAGTAGTCCTTAGCTAATCACTGCTTGTTTATGTAAATTGCAGCACAACTACATGTACCTTAAATTAAACTTGCAAGTTTGGTACAGTTACATGGCTTTTTGTTTAAATCCTGATTTTTTTGTATTGAGTATATTTTTCAGTTTCTTTGTCTTTTTCCAGTGGCAAAACTTGCCGAGGTAGCATAATTTATATAGTTTTTTCAATAATGGTTCTGGTACCACGCATACTTGGTAATAATCATACTAAGTATTGTGTATGAAGAACTATCTGATTAATTTCGTCTTTGACTAGATATGGAATCTTGTAAATATTAGTGATTGAAACTGACGAATATTGTAACTAACTCTACATGAATATATACAAATTTAGGCAGACGAAGAAGATACCGTGGTATCATTAAGATTATCATAGGTTTCAGGATTTGGAAACGGGGGAACCTTAGAGCATTGTTCGCCACTATGGAGCATACAGTCATGCTGCGGCAGAGCCCCGGATGAGGAAAATGGACCCCCCGTGACTCCATTCGAACAATTCGTGTGCGTCACCATTTCAAAAGAGTTTTTGGTGAACGGGCGAGTTTTTACCGTTCGGAAGAGTTTTGGATTTTTGAACGATTGCGTAATAGTCATTATTTATCTGAACATGCGGCACACCTCCGTCTGCATCGACAAACACCTCGTTGTCTTGGTGACCGTTCGGTAAAGTCTTCTCCAGTTCTGTTGATAAATCTGACCAGCCAGGCGGTAAAATACTGGAGACGGCTAATTTCCGCCGAGCACCGTGCGCTGTATCGTTTTCCGCCGACCATATCCGCCCCAACTCCGTCGTCAAAATCCAAACTATCGTAGGAAGCGTAGGGATCTTTTTTCTTCCGCGGAACAACTTCCGTTAGCGTTGTCCCGCCTGCATTAACATCCGGTCTAATTTCATTGTATATTCCGTCATATGAACTCTTATTGTGAACTGCAGAATAATGGTTGTTAGCTTTATTTGAATGAGTATTTTCATGATTATCTCCGAGTAATATTCGAGTGTCATCGTTCACTTCTCTCTGTTTGGATGAGCCCACTTTCTCATTGTCTTTCGTTTCTTTTGAAATCTGATAAATACCCTTTCTGTCAATCTGCCGTGTTCTGTAAAAGTAAAAAAAAAACAAAATACAGATTCACATTCTCTAAGTTAAAAAAACTTTAAAGAAATAAAAAAAAGGCAAAAAATTTCATCATTGTAAAAAACGAACTAGTCGGTCATTACAGAAAAAGTGATAATTAAAAGTGAATATATACCAACTTAAACACTTTCAAAAATCAATTCACTAAAAATAATTGTTCACCGTAACCCAATATCTTTGAAATGCTATCAAATTTCCCACCTCAAGCAAAACCCCCACACCTGCATTTAACTATTCCAGTCATCAAATCTAATGACTATGTACAGCATTCCGAAATAAGCATGATTCATCAATCTTCTATTGTTGCGATAGCATTGCAAAATGTTTTCATTAAAGTCCGTTTAAAGTCTATTTAAAAATGATTCATTCAAGTCTTATTTCAAAGGGAGATAAATAATTTAAAGTTAGTCAGACTGATTCATAGAATATATAAAAGATAGGTTTAAGAGTTATCCAACTTTGCCATGCTGTTTCCTAGATACATAGGAATTTCAGATTGAATAAATCATTTTGTCTTTCCCTGTGTTGGAATTTTTATTGATATTATTAGATTTTAATCGTTATCAATGTTTATTCCGTTGTATTTACTCAAAGAAACATGAGTCACCAAAGAGGAAGAATGAATTTTATTTATATTTGGCAAAAATTTGAAAAAAAAATAATAATCATTACAAACCTCCGATTAAATAACAGATTATTTATTGACTTTTGGAACCAGTATATCTCAGCTTGTATCCCATTTTTTCATGGTTACATATTTTACCTCTGAATTAAATTTTACTTAAAGTTTAAACCCTTATAATTATTTATGGTTATTTTTTTTAAATGTAAGCATCTAAATTTATTCATCTGTTGAAAAGCAAATGTATAAATTGCAACACCCATTATAATTCGGATGACAACAAACATCGATCTGATTCTCTGAAGCTCTTTGAGAATGACGCCATTAGCATGCAGTGCTCTACGCCCTTGTTAGTCAAAACCAGGTTATTGAATCAGTGACTATGTAAATCATAATGTGTATATTATATTTTTTCTCCAGCTACATCAGTAACCAACACAAAGAGAAATTATATGAAAAATTATATAAAATAAAATCAAATTTGAATAAAATCAAATCTAAAATCACAACCATCAAATAAATTTATTTGTAAAAATTTTAAATCGTTTTAAAAGTGCAGACTTTTTTCCTATATCATTAACGTTATTCCATACTGCACTGAATAAAAATGAAACATTCATAATCAACCATGGCACCGATTGCGAAGTGAACAGAATTTGTTTGTAAAATTTACATATTAATCAATAAGTGATACCATAAAATCGATATGATTATAACTACCAGGGCTTTTGGGGCCCTAAAGTCAAAGCCCCGTCTAAATATTTCACTAAAAATTATATGAGTAATGTGATACAATGATATATGAATTTTGACTTACTTGTAACACACGAGGCAGATGGATATCACCAGAATAAAGGCAAGGACAAACAGAAGGAAATTGATCATGACGATTTCTGTAAAAAAAAAAAAGGCATACCGTCACTTGATACATGTACTTTTATTTAAAATTTTTAAAAGAATCTAAAACATACAATTGGGGTTTAAGCTAGCAGCACGCCTATTCTCCACCTATTCTTCCAGCATACACATGTGTATTATTGTTATATTATATTATAGATATTACCGGTAAAACACTGCTGCAGAGACTTTCATGTATGTTAGTGCCAAGTTAGTCTGATCACAATCAGATCCTCGATCCGCCCCTTCTTTCTCTATTGCCTCGTGGTGACAATAGAAGAACAAGGAGCGGATCAAGGATCTGATTTAATCATATTGCAATGGGCCAAGTTAGCATTTTTGCACCCGTCTAAGATTAAGATCCCAAATTAAAACCTATGCACTTAGAAATACGTCTAATAATTATCCGACACAGTTTTAGAAGCTGAATTGCAGAGACTAACTAAGTTTATATTTTATTTTTAAGTGTATTGACTAAATTGCATATACATGTAGCGTGTGTTAGTTAAAACACAAAGAAAATGTTTTTCACTTCTGTTGTCTTTCATTTAACTGGATAAACTAATTAATACTCACTTAGAATAAAAGAAAATTTCCTGGGATTAAGGGGGTATTCCATAACGGTCCCATTTCCTGTAAATACGAATATTTATTGATTAAATAAACAATATAAATTACTTAAACAAAGAGTTATGAACGAATTCGTATTTCTAGAATATTTTTAGAACCAAACTAATTCAAATGAACATTTCTAAGATATTAACCCATTAACAGATTAGGTAAAGATGGTTCATTCAATTATTATGATCTGTATAAAGAAAATATCCACACAAAAATTGTCAAATGAAGACAAAAATTAATTAACTATAAAATTCAGCTAAAAAAATTAGACGTACCCGATTTCCCATCATCTGACGTCAAATAGCCGCCATCTTTGATTTCTTTTGAAGACGCAATAATGCCACTTCCGGTGGACCCACAAGGAAGGATGTATGGAGCAAAGGACGGTCCTTTCACGTCATACCCAATAACTACAGTCAGAGAAAGAAGTAGAAAAAATAAAATATTTTCTTTGAATTTAAAAATCATACGCTTTTTCAAATTTTAAATTAAGCTGAGTTGTGAGTTGAAGAGGCTTGCCATTTCATGTTCTCATATTCAAGATAAAAAACAAAATTTCTGAATCAAATAAACGATTCATTGTTATGTATCCACAAATTAAAAAAGCAGCTGAATATTAAAAGTTATGATTGCGCGAATTTTGGATGCCGGGATGACAATGTCATTCCGCTGCTAGTCAAAACATTGCAAAAGTATTAACAATTCCAAGACTTACAACATTATGGAGTATGGTCATGTAATTTTATTCTATGGCGTTTTTGAAAGCGTTGCCATGTTGTTAATTTTGAATTTACCGGATGGCAGTAAATACAAAATTTATCAACATCACTCATGACAGCATTACTGATTGGTTGATTTACCTTCATATGACACAAGGAATCGGTTGCCCCTATCCTCGCCCTTATAGTAGGAATAACTCTGAACTCTGACGTCACCACACGACTGGCGGGCAATATTGACATTGTGAGTTTGACAAAAGTACTCAGCAACGTCGGTCATGGTTCGGCAGTCTTTATAATGCACGTGCAGAAATTTGGCAGAGCAGTCGTTCCCATCCGTTTCCTCGCGAGAGTAGGACATGTGAACCGTCACGTCAATTCTCTTTCCGAGACCAAGAGCTATGGTCCATACGCATCCATCGGGATTCCCATCCGGATTCTGCGGGAATCCGGGACTCTTTATGACTCCGAATCTGGCTGGGAGTTTCTGTGTTATCCCCGTGCATGTTCCGTGTACCTCAGAATCTAAAAAAAAAATGGGGGAAGCTATTCAGTGTATGAAATTAAGAACCAAGGGTTTGCTACATGCGCAAACTTAATTTTTCCGAGCAATCAATATACTGTCTTCCTTGTAATCAAATACCCTTGCCTACATCGTGTCAGCTTCCATATTCATGACAAGTGCAAAGGTAGAGAAGCAAAGTTACACAAGTTTTCGTTGGGCTGATACTGTGTTTGAACATCAATAAATTGATTTTCTTTAAATTTTTATTTTGAATTTAAAATCTAATGATGACAAAAAGGCAAGGCGACTAAAAAATTGATAGACCTTTTTCCCCATATCCGTGTAATTGTTATAAAAGCCATTTTGAATAAACGATGTTAAAGAATCGATGTTATCAATATTAATTGAGCAAATGGATTCGTGCCTTCATCAACACATGTTGTTCGGTGAATATGGAATAAGTTGACACTTATCGATACACCACACATCTGATACAGTTTCCCAGTCAATGAAATATGCATATGATATTCAATGGTAGATTGACTGTTGTAATGCCAATAGGGATATGAAATGCTAAATTGCATTTTGGAAAGAATATACTGTATATTGAGGGACTCGTATAGTACATAAGAATACAGCAGTCTATCTTGTTTTGAAAATTCGCATATCACCATTAGTACTTAATAAGATACTAAAAATTGACTTAGGTTTACATCGTATTTTTAAATTCCATTGTAAATCAACAGCCATAAAGGTGACCTCTACCAAACATCAACTGGAATGTCGACTGTCTTTCAAGGATCAAACGAAACCCAAGATCTCAAGGACAAACAAAATTCCAACCCAGCGCCCCAAATTTTGCAGCGATATGTACATTGTACTCGTGCAGTTTAACAATCGTCAACTTAATTATTGGTTTTTACAAGACACAGTATATAAAAAAAGTCTTCTCCTGGAATCGGGGAAGGAAGAATTATAAAAGGGTCTGCTATGGCTACTTTCTATAGAGACGGGCAATTATCGACGGCTTATGGAAATGACCAGTGCCATCATGCAATTCTTAATAGGGCCTTCTGGGTAATGCGATTTTCTTCAAAATGGCTGGTTTTTAAGGTCCCTTTTTGCATTTACTGTTCATATTAACGCAATCAATCGACTTTTTTTCCTTTTATTAGCACTATTTCCACTGATCGTTATTGTACGTAGCCAATCTCCATTTCTTTATCATCTATATATGAATTTTCTTATTATATGTTTTCTCAATGTAGATAAACGTAATTATATCTTTTTGCTTGTGTACTCTATATGCATGTCTTTGCTGAAATTACCAAGGCAGAATATTTCTTTTTTATCTAATGTTGTCTTTAATATTATAAAGGGAGTCTAAAAGTTATTTTGTTGCTTCAAATTACAGTGTATTTGGCAAATTTAATTGTAATTGCAGCTTTAACCAAATTGTTAAGCTTTAACCAAATTGTTCACTTCTGAATAAATCTAATTTTCTCTCAGCAAAAAATGAACCCAGATTTAAACACCAGATGCAACTGGTAAATGTATGGATTTAAAAAATACTATGCTTTACTCAAATTTTTATTCAAAATTAATTACTTTAAAAATTAAATCACTTATATTCCAAACTGCACCTTATTGTTACATATAATTATATTTATAAATGATAAGGGAAACACGTGTTGATATTGTTTCCGATGTTTAAGAATTAATTATGGTATTAACGATTTCGATTGGTTTATTGATAAGCATACGGGATTAAGTGTACTTGTACGGAACAGGTAGTTTACCTGTGTCCAGGTATTAGGGAATTAAAGTCATTCGAGGTTTCGCTGCTTTACATGCAGCGAATGCAACAGCCCCAACCCCTCCCCTCCCTTTACATTTACTATATACATATATCTAATGTTTTATTTTTTTTTATATTGTAGAATGTTGATTATGAAACCAGAAGATAATGAATGTACTTGTTGATGTAAAAACTTTAACTAAAAATGAAGTCTGTTGGCACAGACGCAGGCGACCAGTTCCTACATATATATTTGAGTTTTTAATTTATAAATGATTTATATTCACTTGAACTGGTGAATAAGAGCATAAATGAGAGATAGTCAAGGTCCTTTCAAATTAAGCGCGCGTAGCAATTTTAGATTTCATGACGTAAGACTCTTCACATTTAGGGAAAGTTTCAGAATCTGATTACACTATACTTTATTCTTTGGAATTCTCATTATATTAAACTAGATCATCTGAATCAAACTTACCTTGAACACATATATAATCAACAAGGACGAACGACCGGTTACGACACACATTGTCCAATCCCAGAATCCTCAAACCGGAAGCTCCGCATTGCTGTTTCCCTTCACAGGTAGGGTAAATAATATAGTTTAGGTTCCAGGGACAGCGTTGGTCATCATCTGGCCCACATTTCATCCTGGTCACGTGAATCGTGGACCCCACGGGACATAGTAAATCTCTGGCCTCCTCACTGCAGAGGTTTGTTCTACACTGAGGCGTATTTTCTACTGTAAAGAACCAAACTTTATACATGTATCAAAATTGACACACTTTTTGTTTGCTGGCAAGATCGTGTTTTGTATTGGTTATCTTATAAATGAATGATTGATTGGTTGATAATTTTATTTGGATGTTATAAGTGATCTTTCGGCAATAGTGATCTACAAAATTGTTGACGTTATATACAGCATATATAAAGATAATTAGAATTTCTTCCTTAAGAAATAAACTTCACTTGGACCCAAGCCATTTTCAACATTTGCAATATTTAAAATTTTTTCAAAATATAAGATTATATTTTAAAAGATTGTTTATAAACAGACTCAGTCAAATGAATAAATATACCAGATTCGCAAGAGAAATCAACCACAACCGTTCTGCGTGGCTGGTCCTGACAGTAGGTCCACTAGCTGCTGCCGGAGTCCGAAACTCTCGCATGAACTTTGACCTTCGCAGATCGAGACAATTCGGTCTTTCTCGGGACAGGTGTAGTTGTTGGGCATGCAGACGACATCCTTAATTTTTAGCACCGACTTGGAATCACATTTCAAAAACTTTCCGCTGTTTTCGCAGACATCCGTTCTTTTGACTTGATCACCTATGACAGAGAAAGAATTGGAATATGCAAATGAAGGCAGCTGTAACACAAGGGTCTGTTATATTTCTGAACATGAAGCGTTTTACAGAACAAAGCACTTGCTTCTTCTTCTTTTTCTTGTGTTTCTAACATCTCGCAAAACAGGGTGGGTCTTCCAAGTTAATAATTAAGCGACGCAATTTGCGAAGTAAAAAAAAATCAATGGCAGTTGATATAAGATATCACCATTTGTTATGTTGATTTTTGTTTTAGCTGCTAAATATGACAAGATGGCAAAATAAAGAAAGAAAAAAGAGAAACTTTCACTAAGTATGTGTTTAAGCAATTGAAAACATAGGGCATTTAAAAAGCTAAAGATTGATTTACATGTAGATGTAGGTAGGTACCGATAAATGTATTCAAAATTGAACTGAAACCTACTTACATAACCTAACATAGCAGTTAAATTGTCACACATCTTTAACTATTTTTATATAATCTGTGTACATGTACCAAAAACATTTTTCTGCGTAAATTCATCCAGCAAGACTCTAAAATGATCTTTTTTTTACCATAAAGGATTTATGATCAAATCTATTCACGGGAGGTCTAGAGGAGACATAACAAATTATAACAGGGCTCCACGAAACCTCTCAGCTTTATTTAGTCTGGACGCCCAGTCATGGCCCTAACTAAAGTCGTCAGCTTCACGAAAAAGTGCGAAAAAGGGAGGGAAAAAAGAACTTAAAAAAACACATCGTCCAATGTGTGGCAATAATAACAACTTAGCACCCGGTCCCTATCCCCTGGGAATCAAAATGTCATTTTTATAAAACTTGCTGACTGTAACTGGTTATCCTTTTATGGATTTGCATCGATTGGACAACCCAGGGGATTACCCAGAATTCCTCACAACTTCCCTTTTTACTTGCGTTTGGTTCGAGTTTTTTTTTAAGCCTTCAGGGAGGAGAACGTCGTTTATACAGACTTGTTTTAGTGAGCCGGGGTTTCTCCACTGTCAATTAATTACAGTATGTACTAACAAACACTGCAATTGTGTTAGTTCTCTTGTTTATGGGGGGTAACGTTGTTTGTTCGGTCTCTGGTGTATTGGAGTCTACATCAGACAATATATGTACTTGCACTAAGAGATTGGCTTTTCTCCCCTCTTTCCACAAACTCATGAATAAAAGTAGTCTAATATCATATTACGATACATAATGTAAATTATTTAATCAATTAATTATTCATTTATCGACTGAAAACAAAATCTATAACAATTTGATATTTTCCCCATCCTCTTCTCACATTCAAGAATACATTGGTCATAATTTTTACAGATCATTAATTAATAATAACATTTGTGTCTAGTATAAACATGCAATGAAGTGCAATATAATTTGATTTATCAAATTGAACCAGATCCAAAACTTATTCAACCTATGCCCGTTCTTTGCACTGTTATTTAATGGACTCTTTGGGGGTAGTTTTCGGTGTTTTCTTTACGCTTAATCTGAAAAGGGGAAAGGCCGGGGGTCCATCATGTGCCGAGTTAATTCATTATCGGTTAGATTTCCATGAATATAATGTGAAGCTAACAAATATGGGTAATTACGAGGCATGGGGTCTCAGTTGTGGTTCATTCCAGGTTATTGACCATATAATGATGTTATATAACTTCGGCCATTAAGAGGGATGGATAGTAATGGCCATCTTTATACACTATATTGTTCTCCTTTAAAAGGAGAGCTCTGTTTAAATTTAAATTTAAAGAATCAAAATTCAAAACTAGAATATAAATCATTTCTTTACTTAATAATGACCAGAGTATACCGTATACTAGTAATCTATAATTCATATTTTTTTTTAATCTAAACTAAATGAACGCCAATTTGTTGACCATCCAGCGTCCCTTAGTCAGAGGCGACTTATATCCCATTATTTTCAATTTTTTCCATCTCCACGAAGTTAAAATATTTTCATGTTATATGATATTCCTCTATATTGAAAAATACTTTCGATTGAAATATATAGTTACTATGAATTTTTATATGGGAAGTATTCTATAGCATTTTCCGTGCTATTGTATGAAACATTCAAAATGTTGTACATGTAACTCTAAAAAAAAAGCCTGATGATGCACCCAGAATATTTGGGTATTTAGGTTTAACTCCAAATAGAAAAGGAATAATATATCAAGAAAAGTCATTTTAAATTGAGGAACGTCTTCGTGTGTCGACACCGAATTTCTACGCTAAATCACACAAATCACAGTTTTCCCCATACAAGTTTGGTCGATTACTATTATATATGCCATAATATATATTATGTCTGCTCCAACAGCTAGAGGTAGGTTAATCTGACCTATAAACTGTTATATTAAACCACTGTTAGGGATTTTTATCAATGGGCCGACCGATCCACACACATCTACTATTAACAAAAATTCTTCTATTAAACCACAATTTATGGAGCGTGGAAGTGTCCTTCCACTGGCGACTTCCTATTGTCAGTTTAACCTTCACAGAAGCATGCCTATACCCTTCGTTTCAATGGAAGACACCGTAGGATGTTATGGGTATTTTAAATTCTACCTATTGAAATAAGAGAGAAAGAGGTGAGGAGGTCAACATTCAACGCATTTATGAAATTTTATAATCCGGAGTTTTTTAAACTTTAATACAATCCAAGCATGTCCAAAGTTAAAAAGGACCGTCATTTGTATACGTATATGTAGGTAATATAATAAGGCACGGACAATTCTTCGGCAAATTCACACAACTGAGGCTATCCACCCCCCCCCCCCCCCCCCACAATCTCGCCCCACCCCCAACGCCATCTCGAGTATCAATAAAAGAGTACAAATGTCCTAAGAAAGAAGGCGATATCAATGATATACGTATTATTTATTCCCATGTAGACATTGGAAGACGTGAATAATCCATTCATCGTGTAGATACATGCGATCATGCTTAATTAAATACCACGGGCTTTTCAAAAGTGAGGCATTTTAAATATGCAGCGGCAGCTCGCTTTGTTGACATTATCCCTGTTTATCTCCTGTTGAATTGGTCCCACCTCTTATCAGGTATAAGTGCTCCGGAAAAAGAATTTAACTGTGTAATAATTCACCTGTAGCGAACAGTCTCTTTGACTTCTAATTGCCCTTACTGTAATCAAATCTACGCGAGGCAATGACGTTGAAAATCTCTCTCTAACGATACGACACTATGTACTTCTTATATACTACTGAAATATATATAGGGAGGTCAATGAAACTGAAGGGAAAAATAAATAAAAATGTTTACCTTTTATCAAGAGTGGCAATGTCAATAAAAGAGTCCATAGCACACACGAATACATATCCTCCGCGTTTAGTGATCAAGTCTAGAGAGGAATAAAAAAAAAAGGCAAATGCAGGTGAGAGTTCACTCAAGCGAGAAAAAAGAAATTTAATATATTCATCCCGTTTCATAGTGTCAGTTTCATGGTGTCAATTTCGTCTTGAAATTTTTCCTCTTAAGAGCTACCAGAAAAATATTGTAACAAAATACCTGCTTGTTGATATTAACTCTATCCAAGTAATTAACTTCGGCCTTAGGTATGAAATGGTTAGCATTTCTTCTGTAATATAAGTAAAATCGCCCGTTCCAAGTATATTTCCGACGGCTGTGCAACATCAAACCTATAAGGGCGGGCGTTATATAGTAAACAAGACACTGCTTTGATAAGTTTATGTATACTTTAAACTTCCCAATACATTATCCCCGCTGTAATTCTCAAGGCCTTGGCTCCGAATTAAAAACACAGTGAGAGAGAAAAGAAAAAGGTGACTCCATTAAAACGAGTCACCGGTGTAAACAAATGGCCAGCTGCCCTGGATATATTATCATTCTACGTCACAGGCACACTCAACAACACACGGACACTCATGTAACAGATTTCTCTAGAGGAAAAGATATATCTCTCTCTCTCTCTCGAATAGCAGTGAGGCACTTTAGATTCTAATTGTGGATCCAGAAATGAACATTACGATTCCGGTACAATATCCGAGGGTACATCTTCTCACTCTGGGAATCGGACTCCGTGGAAATTCAATATATTCCCCCCTTCATAAATCACCAAGTAGTTTAAGCCGTATGTTTGCATAGGCCGCTGTGTCCAAGAATCTTCGGCTTATTACGTCTGAAGACCAGCTATGCAAACATTTGCGCGATTTTATAATTCTTATGTCGATATTAAAGCCCCCCTTCACATTTTCAGGACTAATGCCAACATAAATTTCCAATTTTGTCCGAGATCAATTATTCATTCTTCAGGTTCCGGATCGTCAAGAAAAATAATGTTGAGCGCAACAAATAGATTATTTTATGGTGAAATCCGATTTGCTCATTTTCTCCTCACGGGAAAGATTGAACAATGCGTCTGTAAATTCTCCCGTTTGAAATAGGGAAATTTGATGAATTTTATGACAACAGGCTGAGATTCTACGCAAGAAGTAGCCTAGAGGCGAAGAACCTATTCATACTCCATCAAACTGCTTTCCGGTTTTGATTTTTGAGTGTCTATGGCAATTCATTAGTTTGATCGTTGATGCAGCAATTGCGGCAACTTGGATACTGCTACAATAAACAAAAGAAAAAAATCATAAACTATCAAGGTTATTAGTCACTATCGGCCAGTGATTTAATAATTGTTTGTAATACGATGCTCACACTTTCAGTAACAAAGACTGAAGTCCAACCGCTTCATACACGAATGAAAATAGTGAAGAAAAAATTGAATTTGCGATTTATTGTTCGAGAATCAAATGGAATGAAAAAAAAAGTCCTTTGATTATGCAATGTACTTTTATCATTGCAACATTATATTCTTATTGATAAAGTCTTTTATACTACAGAAGTTTTTTTTTTAGATATTCGATCTTGTACATGTGTGACAAAGTAATATTTTCTTGTTAAAATAAAAGGAATTTATAGATAACATGGAAATTAGAAAGAAATAATCACTACTGTATTTCATTTTTATTTCAAAGGAAATTATTTTAACCCTGAAATCAAGGAAATTATTCGCGATCGAGGGGCAAATGCTCGCGAATCACCGTTCAGACGGTTTACTTTAATTATTATATCTATAGTTTGCAAGCACAAATTTTTAATTTGCATAGTCTCGAGGACTGAGAAACTATTATTTCGCTTCAAAAGTTATTTACAATGTATCCACATCAAAACCGTAAACGCAAGAACTACATGTATTATAGAGCTTCTATTTTTATTTACAAATTCAGAGCTTTATCGAACTGTGGGAAGATAACGCCTCTCAAACGATCCCGTTACATATCCCAATGGACGCGAAGACGCTAATGTCCGGAACACCTAGAGCGTAAAAACTCATTTGCCGATTCATTACCTTTCCCTTCTGCAAGCTCAAGTACATGTACATCGATTCCCGGAACCGCGTCATATTTCCTATAAAAATGGCCATCTGCGCACACCGGAAACGTTCGACTCGTGAAGAAGACATTGCAGGGTATTGTAATTACTCGAATTGGTGTCAATTATCGTTTATTAATTACAATTTCGTGACAAAAATAGAGCATATGCAATGAAAATGAAATATGTATGGTAAGCTTACCAAGAAAAGATATTTTGCTGTCAATTTTAGACGCAGACTATGACTGTATGAGGCTTTGACAAGGTGTGGGCATATGACTTATGGACTTTCGAAAATATATTTGCAGACGACAGAAATAACATGGTTCGTTATTAAAAATAAGTAGATACTGATAAAATAATATTTTCATTGGAGCATTAAAGAGTATTAATAAAGGTTGATCTATTATAAAAAGGGCTGTGAAAACATAATTACATAAAATGCCAAGAAGTCCTGTTGTGTTGAACATACAATATTGGATTTACGTATTGACAAGTTATGAAGAAAGATCTAAATAGAGAATCAAATAAAATATGGCTTGGGGAAACAGTGTGTTTAATCAAAATCCAGCCTATAGTTTGTACTACATGCATGCCAAACAAGACATAGTTACACAGGGGTTTAGAAAGGGAAGGGGAAAAAACGTCGATGAGGAAATATTTGTACAAAGCATTTGATTGCAAAAACGCGGCCTGAACATACTTGCTGTTGCTTTAATAATTAAAACAATAATTGAATCTGACTCGTTGAAGAATTAGACAGATGAGACCGACCAGTCATGGTCTAAAAATAGCACGGCTTGTCTCATGATCAGTTGTCTTACGCAATAAAGGTTCAGAAATCAACGTTTGACAATGTCGGCAACATTTACATGACATGCAAAAATGAAATTTGGCCTTAGAAATGTGTCTGGTATGGTCCTTTTAATAAAATGAGAGAGAGGGAGAGAGAGAGAGACAGATGGGCAGACAGACAGATATGTTTCATTCGACGAACACTGACCTTAGAAAATGTTGTTGATAATTCGATCTTTAAATTCAAATTATTCAAAGAAGCATTTAAATTAAAAACGGTTTTGGTAATTATAATATAGTTGTCCAGGAATTTAACAAATCCATGGAAAAAAGATGCCCACGAATATTAATGGAACATTAATCCACAGTCTGCAACATATCAGACAGTGTTAGTATGAAAAAATGGACTTGATATAGAGATTTAAAGATTTGATGCATTTGCAATAACGAGAGAGAGAGAGAGAGAGAGAGAGAGAGAGAGAGAGAGAGAGAGAGAGAGAGAGAGTAATGAACTCACCAACATCATAGTAAACGATTTTCTTCACTCTACTCGCCAGTACATGCATGTAATCCGTGATGAAATAAACAATAACTGACGAGGAGACAGGGGGAGAAAATTAGGCCCAAAAGTGATCAAGTAATTGTTCGACAAGATGGTGATTAAATGAACGTAATCAAATCCAATAAAGACTTTTAAACGTCCCTTGATAGACAGCAAGGCTCGCGTCGGGGTTGGAACGTCCGGCAAGGTTATTAGACGATCGAAAATTCCTCGTGTAAAGGTCCTATTATCTGAGGCGCTCTGTGAGAGGAATTATTAGATAATTAATAATAAAGCTCCAATTTCTAAAGTTCAGGGCTATGACGGTTATTAAGAGCCGTGGTAAGCTTTGCTATAGTTCAATCAAATTTGGCGCTTGTTATGCAATGCATAATGTCACAAATATGATAGAGATGAAAGGGAGCATGTTTTGGGGAGGGGGGTCTTAAGTGTTCTTTTGTTGTAATTCTGCTGGTTATATATTGTTAAAAAACTACATTTGACCATACAGTTCCTATTTTGGTTGGGTTTTTCTTCAATTCAAATCAATTTATTTTCACCCAAACCGTCAACGTGACGGTACCTGAGGTACATATTTACAAAATTAATGTAGACATAGATACAGAGGTACATGTACAGTACAATTTAGAGGGGAAAAAATGTAGCCGAAACCGGGATTCTTATAGTGGAAAGAAAATTGTATTTTGCTCGATTGTGTTCGACGAGTATGACTATAGCTGTGACTAGACGCCCCCCCCCCTCCCCGCGCAGTGTAGGAAACCAATAAACATTGAAACAGGAAGAAAAGGTGACAGAAATATTTTTTCCGGAAAAAAATCTAGGTTTTAATGTCCGTAAACATTTTTTAATTTGAAACTAGGAAACATTTATACGTATAGTTTGATGGTTGAAAACAGCTTTTTATTCATATTTTGTACTTTTGTACTGTGAATATCACAAAACCTTTATGAAGTTCTCTGCATCGTTCATAAAACCGAGTGATGACGTCATTCAGTATCCGGTATTTTTTCCCACGTTTTCATTTCATGGCTCCTCCAATAAACCTCAATAAACAGGTAATCCATTTATCAGGAAGTAGTGTTTGCATTGGATTCTGGACAAATATTGTTAACTGACATTTCCAATTCTCATAACTTGCCTCACAATATAGAAGAACATCCATACAGCCTGCGTGAGTGGCATTCATAACTTGCAAGAATATCCAATAAAAAATATCTGATATTCTAATATTTTTGCGTATGCCCCAAGTCTTGCATCTTTCAAAATACCAATTAATTAATGGAGAGCGGATACTGGCGGGGATTTTGGAAGTGTGTTTTTTTCACGGATCATAATTACTGTTTCTGATTTATTACAGTTATAAGAAATAATGGTACCAAAAGACAAAAAAATCAATACAAACCTCTTATATACACGATTGTGGTGTTGCTTATACATATATTACATACAAATATATATACTTATTTGATAAACGGCATAAAACACAGGTTTTTACAAATAAGATTTAAGGTGGCTGGATGCTCGAAAAATTACCCATCAGATGGTATACTTATACAGAGCTTAAGTGAGGTTTTTAGCCATGAACTATTTTATTAAGTCACGAAAAAATCTAAAAATTTCAAGTTTAAAAGTTTGAAATTTCCATACATCTTTATACGTAGCTCTTCATTTTAAGGAGATAAATATGGTCTAAATATTGACACAGCCATCCAGCCCTCTTAAATTTATGGTACATGTAGATGCTAGCACGATAGAAATTTGACCACGCTCACTGGCTTTATACATTTACATGTAGGTCCTGTCTCGACCCGAGATCATTAATCTTTTGATTTCAGACTGTTTTAGATTTCTTTGATGAAGGTGGGATTAATTCAATGGTTCCTGGTTCTGAAATTCTAAAGATGTAACAAAATTAGAGAAATAGTCTGCATAAGACGTCAAACAATCAGCACTCATTTGCGTGTCAAACTGTAAGATAACATTTTTCTTCTTCAATTTTTTGTCAGATATGAATGATTGCAAGAGAATATTGGCTTTTTTTGTTGTTGCTTGATTATACATCCGAAACTACGACTTTCAAGAAAAATGATTGATTAAAAATATGTCGCCAATTATTGCATCATTTGACACTACAATCGAAAGGCGTGTACAAATAAAGAAGCTACTGTATTTGATTGAAACGTGATTATTTGCTTTTAAGGGCTCTTTATTGTAAAAAAAAGTTGATTCGTTTAAGGTAGTCCTATACTCGGCACTAAATGGGCTCAATCATTAAAAGCTTAGCTTTATATGATAAATATACATTCTAGCAATACATATACAAAATAAAATATGTTTGTTTACATGCTAGTTTGTATGTTATCACCTCTCAGACGGGTGTACCCCCTTGCGAAAATTATTGACAATTATGACATTTGCCAGACGTCCGTTTTTCCTAAAAATAATTACCAATTTTGGGAAAATTAGAACTGAGCATTGAAAATAGAGTATAAATATTTATTTAAGCCATATCTCATCAATAATTTTGAGCAAATTTTTGTAAGTAAGTACGCTTAATGGACCTGATGTATCAAAATAGAATGCAAAAACTGCACTGCTAGTATCGCGTTTGGTAATTTTTTAACTATTTTATGGACTCAAACTTAAATTCATGGTGTTTATTCTATAGATTGACATCTTAGAAAAAGGATTTGGTAAAATAAATTATATGTTGACGGATTACTTTTCACGCTATAAGGTCTAAACCAAGTAGACCCTGACGAAAAAATCCGTAAAAATCACATTTTGCTACAGTTTTCTGCCTAGATCTGTCAACAATGTTAGATATCATTAAACATTAATTAATTGACGATGGATTAAATTCGAAATAGCTTTTGTCTCTAAACTTAAACCGGTTTTAGTAAAAGAAAAAGAAAAATTCGGGGGGGGGGGGGGGTCAAAACAAAGAAGATATAAGCATACCTGAGATCCTGGTTAATCAGAAACTTCGTTTTTCATTTTACTTTAACAGAATCGAGTTTCTCAACATTAATCATTCCAATCTCTCATAGAATACATATATTATCGCTCTAATTGCTTATTATTGCCATTGTTTACAACAGCGATGTAGAGCAAAATCAATACAGGGTATCTAAAACGCTTTGTAAAAGTCGAACCAATATTGTAAAATCCGTATTATGACGTAGTGCGATACTCGGACTACTTTAACTAATGAAATTTCAGAGCTACAACAAGTTTTGAGAAAATGTATAAACTTTTCATTCATGCTATAGGCATTGTAGTTTCAGGAGAGCATATTTTACGAATTTCTTCGGGGAAAAGCTTTGGAAGTTGAACCATATGCCATATTTGTAGCACATCTTAAAGTAATTTTTTTTCAGATTTGTATCAATGCAGGGATCCATATTTTTGTTTTATGAATTTTCCATTATCTTCATCTCTCAAAGAATATTTACCCTTCGGCTGCCGGTGGATAGGACTTTGAGACTTGAGGAAGTCCAACCAAATAGAACCAACGGTTACATTTACCAAATGAATGGCATATTTGTATTTGCACTCCGACCCCCTTCTTGCTCTTTCTATACTACAGTAGCTGTGTATGATGTTTACTCATGTTTTCCCAAATGGATTGAGAATGAGTAATAATTTGGTTTGACTCATCTAATCTATATCGACCAGAAAACAAGGGAGTCAACGAGACTGAGGATTAATCCATTTTTCAAGGAACACGAGCCCGAACATCGGAAATATTACCATTAATCATGATGTATTGTCCTTATAACGAGGCTTTAAATGGCGGCCATAATGGTTTACACACGTTTCTTAAGTGTGTTCGAACACAGTATAACAGTATTGTATTTCTGTTAAAACCTTTCATCGTATTTGAATTATAGGCGTATAATTACTTATGTCATTATGAAATACTTTAATTCCCCCCCCCCCCCCCCCATTGTTTCACTCTTCTTTAATAACAATAATGTTTCTTTCCGAATTTAATTCTCATTTGCACGGAAGCAATTATGGGTATGTTGGAACGAAAAAAAAAAGAATTTTCAATTACATAAAGGGCATCCATCTTAATCTTAATACAAGGAATTAATTCGATTGGGTATTTTTGGAGATGATGGATGGAATATGACTAGCTAAAATTGATTTAACATCATCACGCAAGTTTGTAACTCTAGATGCATTTAAATTAAGAAAATGGGGCTTATTTTAATACCTAACGCTGTGTGAGTAAGCAAGCGTATTATTTTAGAGTTAAACCAGCTTGTAACTAAAAAAAGAAGGACAAATTTAAAACGTTTGAAAAATTTGCAAAAAAGTTTATATATATATGTAATATATATGCTACTTTTTAGCATGTTTTGTTAATGTGTATCGCTTTGTTATCTTAACATGTTGATTTCGTTTCGTAAGCATACCTTACTTTTGTTTTTTCAGTTTATAACTTTAATAGTGAACAAACAACCTGTATATATGCTACAGTGTAACAAAAACATGGCGCGAGCCTTGTTTACAAAACGAATAATTGTGACCTCTGCATATCACTTTTAGCAGGACAACAGATATTGAAATTTTAATTGACCATTATAATTAAAGACAGCTTGCATGTAGTTTACAGAAGTAGCACTTTGACCAATAATACAGATACATGTATTTGTAAACTTTTAGCTTGAATGGTGATACTGCCGTTTTCAAGTTTTCCATGAAAATTGGTTGGAAACAAAGTTAATTTTAACTTACGCATTCATGCTTCATGAAAAGCAAATTATTTTCAAAAACTAGGCGAAGGTATTACATGTAGTATCAAATTTCAAATGCAATATATCTGCATCCATGTCTCTTTTACATGTCTGTAATATGTGTTTGCTTCTTTACATCTACAGAGTAAAGTCGATCGTTTGTTTTTTTTAAAATATTGTTTTATGTAGGTTACTTTAAAAATGCTTGAATCAAAGTATACGCCACAAAAAGTTTAAAAGCTTTTGAGCTGAATTTTTTTCCCCACATTTCCTAAATTGATCCATTTATATTCAAATTTGACAACAAAGCTTTCTCCATGTCTTGAGAATGAAACCAAATACATACATTGTACCTACCTCTCTTTTTGACGGCTAATTTATGTTTGCGTTGTGAATTTTTTGAAGGCTCTCTTATTGACATGGGCTTGACTTTTTTGGGGTAGATCACATACACACGTGCATATTATGTTATATATACATTAAAATAATGTTAAGTATATTATCATTCCAATCGATTCCACTTTATTCATATAAAGATGTCACCATGCATACAAGTATGTCGGCCTTAGGAACTGTGATAGTATCCGATTCGCATTTTTTACAGCCTGGAGGAGGGGGTCACTACATGCCAACAAATTTAAAATGAATCAATTTTCAAAATTACGTTCAAGAAAACTTCAAGTCCTACCCCTTATCCCCTCCCCCTTCATACATGAATATCCCACACAGGTCGATCTATGGGCTTTGGTACTCACGTGACGGTCACGTCCGGTAAACCTCTTGTTATAATTTCATGTACATTGTAGTTCAAAACTGTCAGAAACATACGCTTTACGTGGATATTTATTTCTTGCATTTTATTACAAAACTACAGAATTATTGGGATATTGTATACATATCTGCATGTACATTCATATTTATCTATTAAAACTTTGTTAATTCTGAAAGTATATGAAGAGTGATACAAAGTCTTATTGAAGAAGTTGGTAGAATTTTTTTTTTTAATTGGACAATTAGGGGCCCTCAAGGGACAACAACAAGGTTGTACAATTATGTTATTTATAAACAATATACACATTCATACATTTTAAATTTCTTTCTGTATATGTTTGTAAATATCACACTAAATTAAACCATTTTAAAAAGACTTTGGACTTTCAGTAGGATGTAAAAATCTATTTCTTGCGTCAAAACAAGTTTAAATGACGCTGGTTTCAAGCGAAATATACACCGATTGCGTAGTCTTCGCTCAAAAGCCAGACAACTCCTATTGATTTCAAAATGCCATGGCTGAGTGGCCTACAATGAAATAAATAGGCCTACATCACATTGCCGTTTGATACAACTACCTTAAGTCCAAGCTCTTGTTAAAATGGTTCTAAAATGAACTTAAATCAAGCAGTAACAATCCGACTCAACATGAAAAAAAAAACGCAAAATTTAATCAAGCGTCACATGAACACCAAAAAGATCTAATCATTAACTTCTGACATTATATTGTTTTTTTTTAAAAAGTATATCACTCTAGATTGTGAATGCCATGTCGTTTACGTAAATAATGAAATATTTGAAATTTCCTAAACAATTTAAACTTCAATGTAGGGGTCTATGACAATCTAAATGTTGCCAAAAACAACTTTAATATATACCCAAACAAGGATCGAGTAGCTCGTTTTCTTTAAACAGAGCGGTTTATTGTAATTTGATCATGCTTCTTGGAAAAATAAGTAATATTTCAAGATGATTCATATTTCATAAGAATACGTTAACCTTATAACCCCCTTTGAAGTTTAGCATTACCAACCAAGCACATTATAGCTTGTAATCCATGGCCAAATCAAGCACATTGTGGCTAGTAACCATTATAGCTACATGTAGTAATCCAAATCAAGACCATTATTATAAAAGCATGTGATCAAAATCAAGACCATTTCTATAATAGATTGTAATCCAAATCAAGCACATTATATCTAGTAATCCATATCAAGCACATTATAGCTAGTTATCCAAATTAAGCACATTATAGCTATCCAAATCAAGCACATTTATTTATAGCTACATGTAGTAATCCAAATCAAGACCATTATAGCTAGTAATCCAAATCAAGCACATTTTCGATTGGTACTCTCCTTAGTGACAACCTCAAACTTAAGGTACTTATACAACAACTGTTAACAATATTTACAATATCATTTATAATATAATATGTGAGCTATATCACTGAATCAGTAAATAAATACAAAGTGTACATACCGGTATGCATTTGATTTAAAAAAAAACCATTTGAATTTTCAGATCAACATTAAAATCAAGTATAATGTGATTTTAAGTGTTATTGAGCTGAAATACTTTGATGTATGGGTAAATGGCTATTAAGCACCCCACCCATAATGTGGATTGATAAAGAGACATGGACCATGGATTTGTTACATCATTTTCTGCCAGTAGATACTGCATAAAACGACCGTCAGGACTCAGGAGATGAACACAGCTATTCCTAGAGTCACTTACAATGAAGTTACACTGTGAGTCACAAACTACATCACCTGGACAAAACGGGGCTTTCAGTTTCTGTCCTCTGTAAACTAACTTCAGAGACCCAGAGAGGGATAGAATAATCAGTTCACCGGTAGATTCACTGGTCGTATTCACCACACAGATATCGGTGTTACCGTTCTGTATGACTCTAAATGGTCCAATAAACAGCCTGGTCTTACCGTCCTCCTGGTACTCGTACTCACGGATGACGTCACCGGTCAATGTCACGTGTCTGACCAGACGTCTGTTGTGTGTGTAAAGTTGAACTTCTTCTGGCCCATTATCACTAAAAGTGACCAGCAGTCCTCCTTCTGTTGATTGACAGATTCCCATTGGCCTCAGTGGATCTGTACTAAACATTGTAGAGACTGAGCCTGACAGGGACAGACGGACAATGGAGTCGTTGTCAATGTCTGTTACATACACATCGCCATTGTCTGCTACACATACATCACTTACATTGATATTGAGTTTTTCTTTTTTCTTATTTTTTATGTTAATTCGTTCAAAATATTGTGATTGTGACACATAACATGTATCTTTATTGATAGCCTCCAAAACATGTACCCATGAAAGTGTACCTCCATATCGAAATGAATCTGTCTCGGTAACACCATCCAAATCAAACGTTTGTCCCATCATGGACTCCAGGGATCCTTCACTGATGTCCCCTCTTCTGTATCTCAATGAATGACCCCTTTTCTCCATATCACTCTCTGTATCAGACACAAGATTTTTTAAGTCTCTGAGGTGGTCTATCAAACTATAGTCAGACATGGTACCGTGTTTGTCTTCCAGGAATTTCACAAGATCCTTAATTTGTTCTCTTTTCTTTTCTAAGACTAATTTTTTCTTACTTACTTCAGCATTTTTTCTTTCCAGATTTTCTCTCAGTTTAGTCTCAAGATTCTTCTTGATTTCATCAAGTTTTGACACAATTGCATCATAATGTTCCTGAAGCTTAGAGACCTCAGAATCACAACATTTTTTGTTGTTCTCCATTTGTTCTGATGCCTTCTTTATCTTTTCATCCATCATTTTCACATCTTCCTCCTTAACCTTACCCAGGGCCTTCTTTAGCTCTCTTCTCCTTTGACTTCCTGCTGTGGGTATCGTCTTCCAGTCGTGATCCTTGTGGTCTGTTTTGGCACATTGTGAACAAATAAACTCATCACAGTCCTCACATGTCATGTCTATAGTCAAATCGTGTTTTTCACACATTGGGATGTTTTCTTGAGGAGATCCAAACGGATGTATGGAAGATATGGCCGCCATGTTTCTGTTTCGATAAACACCTAGCAGCGACACAACTTAGATTTTTTAATGGTAAATTTAAAAGGCGTGCTACAGTTTTGATCAACAAAAAGATTGCTTATTGAAAGGTGTATACTAAGTTCAGGTTCTTTCATGCGAAAATCCATTTTTTCCAGGGTTGGGGGCACGACGAGGGATATTTGAGTTTGCCAAGGAGGGGGCGCGGGGAAGGGGAGACACATTTCGGTAATTTTACTTTATATATCAAATCAATTTCCCAGGGGGGCATATACCCCCTTTTACCTCCCCTCTAGATCTGCGTATGGTTCTATTCAGTAGAATTGAATGTAATTATATTTGTTTAGCAAAAATTGATTATGCAAGCATGCATGCAAACTTAAAGGTATAATTATATGTGGCGTATTTGAAGTAAAATTTTTGACATGAGTTTGAGTAAAAATATACACCGTGCTTCTTATAATTAGACGTTTCACAAACTCTAGTCCCTTAAAACATGTTCTTTCTTTAGTAATATGTCTCTTAACTTTGCTACACGTCTGATGAATATCAATGTGATCCGCCATTTGTTATCGACTCCACAATAATTTTAACAATTATTTATTTATTTATTTATCTTTTTAAACCGAAGGATATAAACAAATATTTCTTGGCATGGAAAAATACGCCACATATACCTTTAAAAAAAGATCCAAGACAATCTTGTGGTACTGGTAGTGGTACCCATTTAAATTTGAAATGATTATACAATTGTGAATTCAATGTAAAACAGTTGACATATTATTTTAAAGATCAGTAATTTCTTCAGGATTACGAAATTTTGCGTTGTATTTCTTTGATGGAATTCTTTAGACTGAAAACTTGATCGACAAGAGATCTAGTACAGTCAGTCATTTTGGATATACATGTATTAGGAATCACCTCGCTTTTTCTGTTTTTGGAAATTTGAAGTGTTGTTATGCAATGTATAAAACGTCAACAAATGTAACTATCCTAAAGCCATCATCACCAAAATATGTTATGATCTATAAAATTTAAAGAGGATATATCATACATAAATAATATTACTTATTAGGTTTGTTACTGACTGTTTAAAGAAATTTGTGGGGTCGGTAAAGTCCATAGAAGGCGAGGCGGAGTAATAATGTTATGATCTATAGAACTTAAAGAGGATATATCATACATGAATAAGATAATTCAAATTGTTATTCAAATGATTATATGTACTCGCTGATCTTGGTGGAGGAAAACGCTGTTCAATGTATTTCACATTTAGCTATAGTTCTAATCATTGAAGAAAATTGGCAACGCGGGAGGTTAACCCTCTTGCTGCGACGTTTACAAACAAATATATACATTCCACATATATTTTGCACGTAAAGCTATTGAAGATATAGCACCATAACACAGGCAGGATACTAAAAGGTTAAATCACGAGTTTTAATTGTGACGTCACAAACGTTGAACGCTGATAAATACAACGTCACAAGCGAAAATCAAATATCACGCTTGTGGCTGTTACTGTGGCTCTTCCATTAATTTGAACTTACCCATAGGATAATACCGTTATTTGAGGTATAATTCGCATTTGCGTCCGAGGCAAGAAGGTAAAAAAATGTAAATATAAGCATTAAATCCTTATTTTTTGAACGCTAACGCGCGTTATTCAATTTGTATGCACACACCGTTGCAGTTATATATGAGACGATATCTTTCAAAAAATAAGGATTCAATACTTAAATATAATAACGTCACTGCAACAATTACTAGTAAACGACGACATAAAATTTTGCGGGAATAATTTTACATCGTGGCTCGATTGCGTTACACAAAGTGCCCGTTTCAGCCATATCTTATCTATTATTTTTTTATTAATTTTTAACACAGAGAGAGAGAGAGAGAGAGAGAGAGAGAGAGAGAGAGAGAGAGAGAGAGCGCATATCGTTGAATTATTTTAATACAATGATTTTGTGGAATACAGAAATTATGTAACATACATGTATTTATAAGAAATAAACATCACGAGATCAGATATTAGACTTTATTTACGTAATGTGATCTTGACGTAGGCGATAAGAACGCTTCCTTGAGTACAGGACTTTAAAAAAAAATGATCTTCCCTGTAGCTCATCTATATAGAATTTTAAAAATGAAATTTCTTACTAGAAAAACTAGATAAAATGAAAGTTTTAATAGCGATGATATTCACACATTCTTTAATCATTTCTCTATTTCAGTAAGGTTTCCAATTGCCTTCATGATTGTATCAAAATGATTTGTATCATTACAATCTGAAGTGATTTTGGGGAAAAAAATCTTTTGATGATGTAATTCTGCCTCAAACCCGATGATTTCTAAAATTGCATCATCAAAAGAAAAAGAAAATCTCGGAAGAGATTTCGAATTTGGCCCTTAACACCCAAAGGAATTCATTCTGATAATTCTTGGGAAAAAAACTTGAATGTAAATCAGAGAATAGTTGTCGAATGCAAAGCTGTGTAATCAAATTACTAAGTTCTGTTGCTTTTAAATTGCATTTGAGATGAATGTTATTTGTAAACGGTATCGAAAGAGACTCGAAAATCATTTCGTTTGCTAAGTCCCATAACTCTAAATGTTACAGCATTGATGTATACAGTCAATGCATATTTTGAAGATACTGGGTGGCAGTAAATTCAAAATCTACAACATGACACATATAATGTTACAATATGTATTTGTGATTAAACTTGGCTGGGTGACCGTGGTCAATTTTAGACTGTAAAGCTCTCCTTGAGAAATTTTAAAGCAAAAATTATATAATTTTTTTTACTTGACAATATTTAAGGTTATCGTGGTCAATTTTAGATAACTGTTTAAATCTCGTTAATAAATTCTAAAGCAAAAATTATGTATTTTTTTAACTTGATAATAATTAAGGTACCGAGGTCATTTTTAAAGACTATATAGATCTCGTTGAGGAATTTTAAAAGCAACAATTATGTATTTTTTTTTACTTAATAATATTCAAGGCTATAGATCTAGACTGTATTGATCTCCTTGAAAAAATCTAAAGCTATTTATGTAATATTTCTTTATTTGATAACAATTTATGGCTAAAAAGTTCAAGTCTAAAAATGTACGGTAAATCTGATCGGTAATTGTTGATGACGAGGTGTCCGTGATATGTCGAATTGCAGAAAGAAAAAAAATAGTTACTGTTCTTTTGATTGTAATATTACTATTAATCCATTCTTGATTCAAATATTCCATTGGCAATAAACTTTTTCACGTCTTATATAGGAAACTCCAGAAAATATTTTGACAGTGCACGAAGTGATATATATATGATAGCACAAATCTCATGTCTTGCCTCGGAACACCACCCCCACCCCCACCCCCGGAACAGAATTATGGATCCGCGCATGTCTTGGGAACATAAATCTAAGGACATACGTTATATGTAAGAAAAAAGTTCTATTTAGAAACAAAAATATGATTTTCTGGATGATTTTATACACTGGCATTTTTATCTTAGATCTTTCAAACAATATATCTTTTGGCATAAAATATGAAAGACAACTTTAACACAGTTATTAATTTTGAACTTGGTATATATATTTTTTTTAATTTGGGACATGCGAATATTTGCAAATTTAAAGATATCGAATGCAATAACAAACTACATCTAGTATGTGTTTTCCCATATGTTAAACTACATCTAAATTCGCTTAATATTTGGTTCAGCAAATCATACGAGGTCTCAAAAATATTACGTGTACTATTTATTGAATTATTATCAAGACCGCAAACGTTAGACATTTTTTGAAAACAACTCCAATATAAAAAAAAACACCACGTAATAGAATACATACGATTGATAATGTGATGAAAAAATGTCAAACTATTTGTGAAGTCTTCAGGCAGCCAAGAGTTGTCAAAGAAAAAAAACCAGTTACCTTTCTTGACACTTCTAAGAATGTCAGAGTTAACGCCCTTTGTACTGTTCTAATATGTTCTGCCATCATAGATCGGAGGCAGGGGTAGATATTGGGGGTAGGCGTGCACAATTATTAGACAGGGGTCTTAGACCACTATATGGTCGCCCAAAAATCTTCGATGGCGGCCCAGAAGACTAGTTAGACTAGGTATTTTTGAGATTCTGTTTAGCAAAGTTTTAACGTCATTAAAGTACAGAAATTTTTTCCTGGAATGGAATCACCGCAACGGACATTTTGGTGTCTGTAAAATAAAAATCTTGGAGTGAAGCTACCAATTACTCCTGTCTTTCAGGAAAAAAAACGTGTTACATATCCATTTGATATTAATTTTGATTCTGTTGAAAATTTTAACAATAATATACAATGTATTCAAAGTTTCTTTGGTGCATGATTAATGTGGGTATGAAAGTAGCGACATTGCAGAAAAATACATACCCGCCAATGTGTGATCATTGTTTGCTTTCACTTTAATTTTGATTTCAATTCACGCGCGGATCCAGACAATTTTCCCGGGGGGGGGGGTAATTTTGTGTAGTGAGGGAGAGAGTTAGAGGCCAATTTTCGATATATTCACTCTGTGGATTTGTGGATTTTGCTAATAAGTTAAAAGTTTCCAGGGGTGGGGGTCCGAACCCCCCCCCCCCGATCTTTGTATGACCCTAATACTTAATTGATACCGATGGATAATCTGACGCATTTATCATAAGATGCAGCTGACAAAATTTGGATCTGGTTCCTTACATAGCAAAATAACGTTTAATACGGTAATTCTGCATTTATAGCTTTAATTAAGATGAAGGATACACTATACTTAAAAAAAGGCCAAAGAAAAAGCAAGATCGAACTGAAAGAACTTAGATACTCTCAAATGTTCTTCAGAGGTGGTTGGATATGTGTTTGAGGTTTGAGATATACCAAACCCTTGAAGTCTCTGATATCAAAAGGATCTCAGAACCTTCAGATTATAGAGTGTTCATAAAAACCAATACGCGTTAGGCTTTTTGTGTTATAAAAAAATGAAAAGGGGCCCCTCATAATAGCATCATTATATTTTGACCTTGTCCCTTTATGCTGTGAATAATTGATAGCTTGATATATAGATAGAGAGAGAGAGAGAGAGAGAGAAAATCTAGAGAGAAAGGAATACAATATAAAAAGTTCCGATAATTGATTTCTTTCAGTATTATTGAATTCAATTGTGTGAACCATGACAAGCACAAAATTTGTATATCAATTATTGATCTTACACAGAGAAGAAAGTGAAAAGCGCGAAAAATATGTTCACTTTTCACACACGGCAAATATTCCCATACCCTACATATTAAGGCACTAATTCTACCCTGAATTTAGGTAAAGTTTTATTTCAATATTTGAGTAGCTATATTTGGGATACCTGTAGTTAAATAAAGAACACTCCACATCGATCGCTTTGTCAAACGAAATATTTGGTTTGTGGAAGAAGAATGCCACAAATTGCCACTCAAAAATTAAAACTGAAATGGCATGCTACAGCTATTATTATTAGGACAGAGAGGTGAAAGTCTCCCGCAATTTCGTTGTCCAATATATGAGTTTAATGAAAATAACTTATTGATAATTTTATTGATCTGCATAGTCTTAGTTCCATATGTCCACTAGAGTTCAAAAAAAAAAAAGAGAAAAAGATCACATGTACCGAGATCGGGACTTCATTTCTATTGTTGAAAATTGCAGGTACAAGCAACTCAACTGCATTTGGGCCGATTAAATTCTGTGAATGAAACATGCACGTGCGTGTAGACCAAAGTTTTTCATTATAATTATTGGTTTTTATTATTACACAGAAGTATATGCATATGCAATGTATAATAAAGTTACACCTGTCAGGATCATTTATTCGCAAATAGACACTTCGAACCGATTTGGGATAGATTAAATTTGGTAGATGCATATATATGCATGTACATTTATCATGTAGCCTGTATCTTCAAGTGTGTTTCTCCCCACTCGTTTTAATATTTCCCTTCCAAAAAGCCAGAAAATTAAAAAGAGAAAGAGAAAAGATACATGAACAAAGAGAGAGAGAGAGAGAGAGAGAGAGCACAAATGGATCCAGAAACTTTTTTAGAGGGAAGGGGTCGAAAAAATGTTATTGTGTCTTTGCCGAGGGGGTGCCTTTTATGTGATTTAAAAGATATTTGAATTTTCCAGGGAGGGGTTCCCCTGGGCCCCCGCAAGATTTACGCAGAGAGAGAGAGACAGAAAGAGAGAGACAGCGATTTCTAGAATGTAGCGATTCAGGCCTTTTTGGATTAAATTATCGACAAAAAAAAATAATTGATCAATGCACTGAGTACTCTGTAATGTGAAACTTTTCAAATATTTACTGCGCTTTCAGAGATGAGTTTAAATCGTTTAACAAAGATACTTGACTTTACTCAAACTCAGCGGAGGCGATTTACTTACAACAGACGTCATGACCATTCCAATAAAAGAATAGTTGACCTCTTACTGTAATGAATCTATAGAAAATGTTCATTTGTACTTTAAAAAACATATCAACGCAACGATCATTTGAGTACATAATGTATATATACATGTACGATGCAAGGGGTAGTTCATACCACCCGGATACACCTAGTTCATTCTTTTATAGTGTGAACGGTTTTCAATCAAGTTTATGCATGTATTAAAACTTGGCGCAAAATGAAATTATAAGAAAAAAACAAATTGTTTCGTAAATTGATTGAAATGGAAATATAATAAAATAAACAATGCTTTTTGTGTTCTGTTAAAGTTTACCAAAGCGGGATAGATGGTGTAGAAGACTTTGTTATTTTCCTTTTCAAAACCAATCGTTATTTTACGATATTAATGGGTTAATAAACAATTAATTATATATAATCGTTCGAGACTATCTTCTATATATCACGAACTTAACTTTCAAGCATATAAACACAACAAACTATAGAAAGTCTTCAGCTACCTTTAGAATAAAGAAGAAAGTATTATTAAAAATTAATGGTACAAACAAAGAAGTTTCTCTACTGTATTCACAACGCTAACATTAAATATCGAACAATTTTATGAATTAAGGAATTTTGGATGAGAAAAAAAATGTTCAAAGGCCAGAATTATCAAAAATAAATGCACATAAAAGTACAATAAGTTCCCGACACAATAATTTACTAGCCACAATGAAGAGACGTACAATTTTACACCAAGGTTGACTGCTCATAGATATCAGATGCCGTGCCAGGCAGTATTAACTTGCTCTACAGATGAAATTGATAGATCACTACTAAAAGTCATGACATGTACTCATTAACAAATCTAACGATAAGTTAAATTAGTTATTTTAATTCACGCGCAGACACTGACTTTTTTTCTCGCTTTAAAAGAATGCACTACCTAAAAAAAATCAATTCATCCCAAAATGGGAAGCGTGTGAAATATATTCCACCACTTCGAACCAATTCAAAACGAAGTGTGAACATAAGAGAGAATGGGGTAAAAAATAAAAATCGAAATGATCAGACAGCAAAGCACCTATCAGCATGCTATTTAAATACTTGTCTTTAAATTTCACACAGACGGCTTTCACTTTTTCTTTCAATGTCTCAAACAGCTTTTATTTAAACCCGAACAATGGCCGAGCCCAAAATAACCACATTTATTGAATTCAATAATTACTGAACAAATTTAGGAACATTCAGTTTTCTCTCGTGCTTTGATGGAAAGCGACTAAGTCCTCTACTCTGAGTAAATTCAAATTCAATAGATTGTCAATACTTACTGCCATGTTAAAGTAACATAGCTAAGTCATAGATCCCCGATGTTTATAATTTGATCCGAGTTCTCGCGAGAACCAGAGAGAATTCAATCCCGACTGAATATAGACCGTCTGTAATCATCTCCGTGTCTGATTTTCCAACTCTATCCGGAAACTTAAATAATATAACGAGACATATAAATCTGGATATCTTTTTTTTTTCGTGTGAGGAAAACGAATATTTTCCATCAGACTGCACCAATAAAAGAAAATATATTGGTCACGAATAGAAAATAGAAGCTATCATGATAGAGAGCGAGAGTTAGTGAGAATGAGCGAGAATTAAGTAAATACTATCGCCAAAAAAAAAATTAAGAGGCAGGAATTGGTCACAGATATATATAGACTGGACAAGGAAGAAAAAGAAGCAAGGAGAGCACAGAGAAAATTAAAGAAACCAGATTTGTGGATTCTGTCACCTTTTCGCCATCTGAAGTGCAAGACTGGGAGCTTCAACATGTGGTGGGTCATGCCTTCTTCAAAGTAATTCGCAGAGTGAATGGTAAATAAATCGGCTGTCTGAGATTTATAGCAGCTCATGATCAGACTTCATCTGTTGGGTGCCCGTCTTCCAACAAATGATAGAAATTGGTGTCGTCTGCTGTCTTCTTGAATCCTTCCAACTCATCAGGCTGACGATGGAACTCCTCCAGAATTTGCTCTAATCCGACGTTGTTGAAACTTTAACGCTGTTTGATTTTGTATTGTTGAGGACAAAGTTTTTAGAATAACGCCAATTTAAAAAAGGTAAGTTTTGCAGGATTTGGTCTGCCAATTATTGACTGTATAAATGTTAGTTATGATATAGTTTTTTTTTTATTAGAAGTTACTGGAAATTTAAGGATGCATTCATGCAATTATCACTTCCCACAACATATACTTGAAATAGTGATAGCACAAATCCAATTTGCTCATTATCTTTCATTTATTTTTGTCTATTTGATTTATTTATGTATTCGTAGCAGCGCAATTCGAACTTTTAATTGAATTTACTGCTTTTTTTGTTTTTAATTGATTAAAAATAATGCAAGAACCAGAAATTCATTCAATCCTTCACAAATTCCCAGAGATTTACAGAAATCCGAATCGACATTTGTATTTTGTCTGTCAGCGCCAACCCTCGATAAACCACAATAAAAACCAAGAAGCCAATTAATGGTTAGGGAGATCGTCACTCGTGCCCTATCTTTCCCAAGTCTGTACAGAACGTATTTTAGTTTCTCGGTTCATTATAAACTGAGAAAAAGAAACCCATCGAAAACTGCCACCGGCGTTGCGTATTGTTAGACTGTAGGCCCTCGGTGGCAGTTCTGAAAAAGGGGGGTAAGGTCTGAATAAATATGTTTTTCCGGTCAAGAAATGAAAGAACTTTACGTTTTAGTAGACCAAAGAGTTGGTGCCAAACTACTTTGAATTTGATTTTAAAGCGAGGAAATTAAATGTCCAATAAATAGAACGAGGAGTGGGCTAAGGGGGAGGAGGGCTCTATGTAACGATTCTTGATTTCTTGCGTCCCCATGTTCACTCTTGAAGTTCGAGTGAAAATGCGAAGGTTTAAGGGGTGTATTAAACGATGTTTGCATAAAAGGAAAATAAATGCAACAGATAAGAGCAGTATTTTAAGACATTATTAATAATTGCTTCATTTTTTGTTTAAATTCTTACTATTAATTAAGCGAAACTGAAAGCATTTCGGAATCCACGAAAATTATCACTGTTTATGAACTGAAAGCAGTTAAACAGAGGAAAATCCCAGGGGTTCCGAAGAAAATAAAAAAAGAAACCCAAAAACCCAAACAAACAAAAAACTACAAGAACGATATTTTATACGGCATCTATTTTTGTTTCATTCGGTATCTTCAAGAAATCTAGGAAGGACAGTTATCTTTCAACAATCTTCGAAATTGAGAAGGACTTCTCATTTTATTCAAAATTACATAATCTTCTACTGATATCAAGATATGAATTTAAGTTAAAATTGTATAATACACGAACCATGGAATCACAAAAAGAAAAACCAATTTCATTGCAAGATCCTTTTGTGTGAAAGTTTTCACAATGATGTATGGACGCAAGCTATGGACACGATCTATATTAAAACGAAAAAAAGTTATCCAAATGTCATCTTTAATTTGTAATAAAATTTCAAGTTAGACAGCATTCATGCAAACAGAAACATGTGGCGGAATTGCCTAATATATGTATTTAATGTTTAGTGGAAAATATATAAAACCTTAAATATAGGGCCTAATCAACACGCCTACGTCAACATTTGGCAGTGTTGGTGAACAATTTGTTTGCCTTCAAATATAAATTATAAATTATATCACACGGGGAAAAATTGTTTCAAATGTATAAGAGACCATTGCGGCCAATTGGCTATGAACATTGCAGGACAGAAAGTAAATGTTTTGTAGGAACATACAGTCAAAGATCTAAACGTCAATTATTATCGTTGCTTGAATGTTGTGTGTTCTTTTCTGTACTTTTTTTTTTGTAACATGCTGTTGTATACATAAACGGAATGACCTCTTCGTGCAATGGGGGTCATTTTCCTTTCTTTGCTCTGCGTGACAAAACTTGAATCGAAAACATGGAAAACAAATTAAACAGCACATTATGGAATTAACGGTTTTTTTTTTTGGTTTTTTTAAAAGACTTTCTAAAATAAACTCCCTTATTATCAACAAGATAATTTTTTTTATTCCATGATAATGATATCGTAAAGACGGCTATTGTTTGTGACATCCGATTTCTTTTGTCAGTCTAAATACAAATTGAAGGACCCCCTTGAAATTCCCCAGACACCTTTCATAAATCTAGATCTGTTAAAGTAAAAAAGGCCCCATAGATTTAACACGTGTGTTTATTAAACCCTGTATCCTTTGTTCTGGCCCTTTAGTTAAAAGAGCTTCGCAAACTTCATGTTTATTTTTAGAAACTACTTGAGCCTTTTTGGTCGCGGATAAGGTAATATAAGATTATTTGCGTGATTTATATCTGCTGTTCATGCACATATAAACTACATACATGTCTCATGCACCGTAAGACGTGTACTTTTTAAAGTTGTCATCTTTCAACTTAAAGTTGTTTTAAGTTAGTTCAAGGGTATTCATAAGACATCACCCTTGAATATCATATAAACAGTGTTCTTTGTGAATTGTAATTTTAATTTTTTATTTGAATGAGAAAAAGAACCTGCCCATCCACAATGGATAAAAAAACCCAACTAAAATTGTTTATTACAAGCCAATTTATTTGGAAGCCACTTTTTAAAGCTATAGCCTTAGCGATGATATCCCACATTACAACGTGTTTTCGTCGTGGTCATAGCGTTAATCTCGCGTGATTCGAGTGTTAATCTCATGTGATTCGAGTGTTAATTTTGCATGATTGCAATTTAGTCTTCAGAATGTTTTTCGTAAAACACACTGTTTGACTTCAATAAACAATACACTTCTGTTTGGAATTTGGAACCTTGTACTACACGTACAAACACCGTATCTCAATTACAGGGTATTTTTGTTACCAAGAATGACTTTGAAATTCAACTTACCGTACTTTGTATTTGGTCAGACTTTAAAATATTCGGGATTTTTTTTTTACCTGAAAATTGACGGAATAATGACATATTTTTCTTATGCATGTACTTGTAGCAACCAATATCTCGTCAAGCAAAGTACAAATATAAATTATTTTAATTTATTACTCATCGCGTATGTTTGAATGCGATTACGTAATAACAAAATTAAGTAAATGTTTATGTAATAGCGAAAATTAGGGTTACATGATTCAGCGTTTGCAAACAAAAACATCACAAACATATTTTAGTGATATCAGAGACGTTAGAAACCCTCTATTCATGTTATGTTTACATAACATGTTCTTAATGGGCTGATTTCTAATCAATTCGTGGTATGTGGGGCGGCAGGGCCGTTTTTTTAATGGCTATGACGTCATCGATTAAGTTACGAACAAAAACGTTTACTGTGGGAGTTTCATGAAACCTGCATGAGACGCCATATTTGAAAATCAATCCCGCACAAATCATTTTGATGCAGGGGGTTTCGATCCTTCAAAGTTCATGAAATTGTTCGATTTTGACATTTTGACACGCTCGTATTGAAATGATTCATATTGTAACGTAATTTCCGTCTGTGTGTCGATCTTGCAATGATACATCATTAATCAGCTGGGCACGAACACACAATAGCTTACTTTTGGTCAGGGTTTCTCCGGAATCCAAAAGTACGAAAGATTTGTTTTAAAAGAAATGTACATTCATGTACATGTACTGTATTCCGCTGGTACACTTACAATATACATGTATGTTACATGTTAAAATGGTTTAGCCAAAGCTAGACTTTTTGTTTTGAGTTTTCAATTACATGTATTAACCCAAAATGAATATATAATATACACGTAGTTTCTTTTGAATCTCACGACCTTTAAAAATTCTGCCGTTTTGTTTCTTCTTTTATAATTTAATGTGAAGTTGCACCAATTTTTTTTTTTTTTTTTTTTGGGGGGGGGGGGGTCTATTCATTGCAGATTGCGATTGTCATTTATTAAGTAAATGTATGTTTAAAGTTGAAATAAGAATATTCGAATCTGTGTGTGCTCACAGAAAGCTTTGACACTTATAGTCACTCATTTTATCAATTTATCAAATTATCCCGGCCGATTTATTTATCCGTCTGCCCCCCCCCCCTTCCGCTCCTTCACCCCACTTAAAGCTTAAAATCAATATTCTTAAAAAAAATTTACAATGATATAACACGTAAAGATGTTTTAAAAATTGTTTAATAATAATTGCATATAATACTCTATTTACACATACAACACTAAGTCTTACATTTCCACTTAATAAAATCCTGCTCTTTGTATCTGATTCACGGGCATAGATAACATTTTCTTTAAAATTCATTGCTATACATTTTTACCCATTTAATATCATTAGATCTAAAACCACACGCGTGCATGTACCTTCAATATATACATGTATCTATAATGTATGGACATTTACATAAAATTAACCAGATTTAAATAGAGAAACTCGGTAGTTTACATAAGAAAATAAAAACAACACTTTTTTCCGGTAGGTTTGCAAAACTCAAGAGTCGAGCATACTAGGTTTTGTTCAGACAAATTAAACAAACGTTATCTGCAATTCTTATATATATACAAAATACTCGGGCGGTCTCGAGAGGCAATAGAAGAAATTCTCGGTCTTATAAATGGATTCTGACAAAAAGCATGCCCTCCATTTCACGAAATTTATGACAATACAGTGTAAGGGGAAAATGGCAGACACTCGGCTTTAACAATATACATGCATATACAACTCTAGATTTAGGTTTTCGGAAGGGCAATTATTTAGGTCAAATTCATATTAAATAAGAGAGAGAGTTCGACCTCGTTGTTTTTATCTATTCATTACAATATGGGGCCTCGACCTTCTCATCTTTTTTTATTGACAATCTTTTATAATGGGTTTTATTTTACATCGACCCGTGAGAAAGATATCGTTTGATGTTTGCTTAAACTTATGGAATGTCACCAAGGTCTAAATATTTCAGAACAGTTCAAATGATTTCACGTTAACTTTTATTGTTCACGAGCAAATGAAACTAAATGTGTAATTCGAATCGATCGAATATCACTAAAATTGAAAAAAAAAAACCATTCATTGAGAAATAATCGTCCCATCAACGATCACCCAAAAAAAACCCAACCTAATTCTCACAAAAAAATCTACCATTCTTGTGGCTATAATAAGTCATTATTAGTTATTATATGGGGGAGGGGATGGCGGTCAAAGGTCAGTAGAAAAGTCAAACAGTTGATTGAATGGCGTTTATTAATCTATATCCTTATCGCTTCGTGAAACGGTTTTTGACACTTTGTTAAACGGTCATAAACGAATCACTATTTAATTCCCCCCACCCGGTAAATTGCTCAAGGACAGGGAGAAATATGAGAGACATCAAACATAGAAAAATGCCGCCAGATCTCTTAAACCCCAATTTATAACCTCGAAATAAACGCTGTAATTGCATTTACGAGGCTAAATTTAGATCCCAAGTATTTACTAACACGGCAATCTTTGAAACCTGCTCGCGACTTTGGGGCGAAAATGCGATGCGTTTTTATGACGAGTACACAACACAGATGGAATTTTTTACAGGCAGGTTGTAATGCAAAAGTAGGATTTAGTCCAAAAACTTGCATGTTAGAAAAAATTTGGGTGGAAGACATTGTTTTGTGTGCGTGTGCTTTAAGTAGAGGGGGGGGGGGGGTGGTAATCTTTTTTCCGAAAAAAAAATTGGACCATAGGTATATACTTTAGGGAAATCCGGGACAAGTGACTCTATATCAGGGTCTCGGGTCCATAAAATACATGATATCCAGATACAGTGCATGTTGGGGAAAAAAGTGAGACAGAGATCAAAAGTATATCTTTTATGGACCTTGAGTCAGGTTCAGAGGAACTATATGGAGTCATGGGGTGAGGATACCGGGGAGAGAAGAGTTGTACTGGGAATGCAGCTAGGTTTTATGAAGGGGGGAGGGGGGGGGTGATTTAAGACAATTGGAGGAGATGAAAGTTTTGGGACGCAGAATATCAAGTCTAGAGTTTAGCTATACTGCACTTTTGAAAACAATTTAGAAATCCTATTAAGCATCGTCGAAAAACCACGGACAATCTCGAATAGGCTTTTACTGACCGTGAACCAAGTCATTAAACTTTTCTCGTTCTCATAAATAAAATTCATATTCCTTTCGGATTGGCTCCTTCACACTTTTGTGGAGGGAGGCTGACCAATCCTGTTAACCCTTTCGCATGCATCTGTAAACAACTGCATGTTTTTATAACATTATCGTCAAACAAACTTTCAAAAACTGGAGTGTTTTGCTTTCTAACTGGCAAATTGAGAATAATAAACTGACGTTGCCTTATTCACAATTATCGCCCCCTGGTTAATCAAGATAGACCCCCCCCCCCCCCCCCCCCAATGAAATGCGAATCAATTTTGCTTTCTCATCGTGATGGACCCAAATTTAAAGAAAAAAAAATCGAAAACAGTTTAAAAGCTTTTTAGAATGTGTCTTCCTTTGTAAAAACTTTGTTACTTGTATCAATCTTAAGAGTTTGGATTAATTTCAGTTTATCTGTAACAACAGTTGAGCAGAAAAAAAAGTTCCTGCTCAGAACAGTTGCTGAGCATTTGCTATTGTCAGATTTGTGGTGATATGAGACCAAATAATCCCATAGATTATTCTTAAAGAGATAAAATCCTGGCTACATTATGTAACGCATGGCTGTCGTGTATTTGTTTAAGCGTCAAGCCGAGTAATCAAAGTGTCTAAAAATGGGAGATATATTGAATATACTGGAATATATTTTTTCTTTGAATTTAAGTCTAAAATAAATAAAATGGTGTTTAAGCAAAAAATATATAAAACAAAAGAAGGAGATAGACAGACATACAGACAGACAAAAGTTCCATAAAATGTAATTGTTAATTTATGCTTTGCCTCGTCGTCCACAAAACGTGAAAGCTTTTCTGTTTTGTTCAATTTTCTGGAACCCAACTAAGCAACATGAATCAGGATGAAGCTACAATTGAATTCTGGTCCCAAATAATAATAAATCTTGTCAATTCAACCAAATCGTTTAGCAGTAAACTGAGAAAGATCGGCATTTTCTGTTTTGACCTTGAACTTTTCAAGTTTACCTTGACACACGGTTATCCATATTGTTGACAATGCACTTATGTTTAAGGTAGCCTATCAAGGAACGCACACTTTACCGGATGATGCCAATCCAATACACAGAAAGTGAAATACCTGTACTTTTAAAACGTGAATTAAGGGGTAAAAAGGGGTTTCGCTTTATTTTTTTCATCATGAATTCATGGGGCAATTCATTCTGATTAAGTAAGAAAACATGTAGAAAAGTGAGTAAAGGATAAAGCTAGTAAAGTTGTTGAGAGAACGCGATATATATGGTGCCAAATCTTAGTAGAAAACGTCCACCCAATTACCCCCCCCCCTTTCCGAGTTCCCCACTCTCCCTAATATTCGCCTCGTATCATTATTTGAGAACCTGCTAGTTAAACAGCTTTATGAACTCTAGATCTTAAATAGCTTTTTAGTAAATTGAATAAAACTGTAACAAGTACAATTAAAAAGCCAAGAGGGTTTAAATTCTTTCACTTGAACTTTTAGCTCCAAGACAACGATTTTTTTTCTTTCTTTTTGCTGGACCACCGTGTAAACATAACAATGTTCTATTGAATGGAAACCGATTCCAATTTCTTCCTTTATTTCTTCATCAAGTTGATACTCGAAAAACATTATTTTCCTGCGGTATGACAATATCGTTTTTAAATACCCTCTTCATTTACCATACACACCAAGTCGTTCGATTTTTTTCACCAAACACTCAGTGGCAAAGGCTTGTCTGTTTTTGTTTGCAATGAAAGTCAAATATTAACCTTTGTCATCTACTGTTAGCTTTACAATGTCCTTATACCCAGTCCTCTTTTAAGAGCTACCGCGAAACAGAATAGACCTATTCAACCTTCGCAGCCTATACCAGTACTTAAGGGCCGTTCTCCCTAATTGAATAACTCGTCCGTCTGTTTGTTCGATTTAATTGTTTCTGCATTGTGGGGGGATTTTTTGTATCTTGGAGCAAAAGGGGTTTTGTGAGAAAAACAACGAGTGGTAATCGAAATTCACATTTCGAGTGATCTTTGGAGTTTGTTTACGAATCACTCTGCTTAATTTATCGCAAAACGGAAATAAAATTCTTTCTTTTTCTGGAGCACAATTAATTATAGGTAAGTATCTCTATCGATATAGTAACACTCTGATGATTGTCGAGTATTGCGGAAGAAATATTAAATATTTCTATTAATCATTTAGTTTAGTAGAATTTCCTTCTACCGAAGCGGTTAATTAACATAAATAACAATATTTCCTGTTTCGTATTTCCAACTTTTATCATTTTTTTTATCAATTTTGAATAATAATAGAGATGATGATCTGAACATTGCTTAGTGTATAATGTATAATAGTACTCATTTTACGGAGCATATCAGTTTTCTTTTTCCGCTTTTCTCTCTCTCTCTCTCTCTCTCTCTCTCTCTCTCTCTCTCTCTCTCTCTCTCAACGTTAACAGCTGAATGTGTATACATGTACTTAGAAATACCCCTTTGAAATCAAAATAATTCATACTGTACAATCTGGAACGATCATTTTAAACATATAAACTTCGTGCACTCCTTTATGTCACATTCATTAATTTAAATCAATTTAAATTTTTCAAATAAAATTTAGAATCCGCACGATTTAAACCATAACCCCATTCAACACGAGGGAATTTAAACCTATATAATTATGTTTATATTTAGCGATACTTGAACATCGCACTTTTTTATAAGGTTATACTAGATTTATCATGATTGTAATCTAAGTCTTATCACAGTGAAATCTGGCGATTAAAGTCCGAAGGAAGGAATCAAGTCAACGCGATATATTATCTGACAAATATCATATAAATATATATATAGACTAGTATATACTAGTCTAGTTATTCCTGGCCATTACAGGAGGGATATATTGCATGTCGTCACTTATATTTAGCAACCAGTCTTGAGTCTACTCTACACGGCAATTTTTCTTCCTCTGTGCTTCTTTTATACTGACGCTACCACGCCACCTGGCGATATGTATACATACGATTTTGTGTACATAACGATGTGAATTCAGATTCATTTATTTATCTGATGTGTGATATGAGTGAGTTTGTTTATGAAAACAAAGGAATAGAAGCACGTGTTTGTTAGTGAGTGCATGTAGCAAGGGTTTTGTTCAATTCAGCTCTGTGGAGGTATTCGTAAACGTTTTGAAAGGTAGGTATATTATATAGAATTCATAATTTACAAGCAGCCGGTATTACCTGTACCCGTCCGTTATGCGCATGTAATATGCCGTCATTTAATGTATCACGTGGAAGATTATGATCCCAAAAATTATACTTACTATACCATAACTATGCTATGTCAATATATGACTAATTAGACTATTCCAAACATATACTTATATACCATAACTATACAATATCAAGATTACAATATCAAGATATGACTAACTATACTATTCCCAAAATATACAAGTTTACTTTACCATAACTATACTATATCAATATATGATTAACTATACATGTACTAAACCCTCGGTTCGTGGGTAGGGGCAGGGGGTAGTGGTTGATGAGTTTTTACGATTTAAACATATCAATTTTTTATATATTTTAATTAATTTGAATAATTTATTATAATTTATTTTTTATTGTTTTCATAAAACAATGTATATTCAGTTTTAATATAACCAGGCTCTTTTCGCCATTTAAAGCTTTATTCTGCGTTAATTTATTGATTTCTTTATTTCTCTCCGAACAATCAACAGAGGAAATTGATCACATTTTTCATACAAGTACTTTTAAGTAAATTGCACATGTTATCATTCCATGGTTTTAGTAATATATTTTTGTTTGATATTGTTATCAAGTGACCCTTACGATACAATACAAAGTCATGTATTAAAGCGTAAATAGTTAAAAGTAAATTTTATATCTTACATGTACATGTAACAATTACAGTTGCAAGTATAAGTAGATTCATTTTTAAAAAACACCATGACACACTCAGTAGTGTTCTCACCGTTCTAATGATGCGTCGATAGAATTACATAACATTTACATCCGTAAAATGAAGTTGTCCACTATGATTTAAAACCTACAAGGAAATACTGCAACTTGTAAACCATACATTGAAGTGAAATAGAGACACAGCATAAACCGCATAAATGCATCATTTTACCTTTAAAGTATGTTCAAGAGCCACCTCCGCTTTATAGCGGGTATACTTAGTAACTATTTGAAGAAGTATTGTTCTGCTCTGTTGTGCTTTCATAAGTCATAGGCAGATTTGTTTTGTGTTAACCAGACAAACAATATGCAGTTATTATCTTTATCATCCAGCTCCGTCTTAAAGCAAAACTCGCGGCCTGATTGACAACTACGAGTCATTAAATTTGTCGAGCAGTAAGCTCAGTTAATAAGTTGTGTTTTTTTTGTTTGTTTTTATAGAATATAATACTCGTGAACATCGCCTACTCCGTCAGAATCTCTCAAAATGACAAGCTGATTTTATATAATTATAGAATTCCGACTTCTACTATGTCTTGAAAGCGAAATCCGGGAATTGTTAATGGGCGGAAATAAACCAATTCTGCCAATCTTAATCATGGCTTAACAAATGTCGATTTCTCAAGAAAATTACAAACCCCACAGCAGAAATACGGAAACCAAATTATCAAGCAAAAAAAATAAGAAGAAATTTTGTGACAGATAATGTATTCATTAAAAAAAGGCAGATTTTTGTACAGACAATATCTACATCGAAATTCTTTCTCCAAAAATTAAGAATTTTTTTAAACGAATCACATAATTACGCGTGCCTTTTAGTTAAGTGAATGATATAAAAAGGTGCGAGAAGGTGACTGGGGGTGATAGAGCTATGCCTTTTAGTCACATTTTAGTCACATTTCAGTTACTTTTCAGTCACAATTTAGTCACATTTCAGTTACCTTTCAGTCAAAATTTAGTGACATTTCAGTTACCTTTCAGTCACAATTTAGTCACGTTTCAGTTACCTTTTGGTCACAATTAAGTCACATTTCAGTTACTTTTCAGTCACATTTCAGTTGACTGAATACATGTAGCTTCATCCCACGACCTCATTTGATTGACCTTTGGTCCAAAAACTGCCGATTTGCAGATGCAATCATTCAACCTATACTAGTATTGCTTATGGTATAATAAGACAAGCGATATATTTACTTATCTTATGTAGTTAAGTCAAAGCATAAATTGTATTTTTTTTGTTCATGAGATATTTGATGAAAATGAAGATCGTTCCCCATTGCATATAAAGTAGTCATCTGGATTTAAAATAAATGACCTAAGTTACTAATAAAGCGTAGCAGCTCCAGCGTTTCAAAATTAAGCATTTAATGTAACATTTGCACACAAAGAATTATATGAACATTAAACGTGTTTTAAAGGTACTGCTTTTCATGATAAAAATGAAGATTCCATGTCAATTCTACTTGGCAATAATCTCAAAATCCTAATACTTAAAGACTTCCACCATACGTTATGGCGATACTTGCCCTAGGAATTCATTGACATGTTAACCCTGATACATGTAGATACCGTCATACGTGTCTGTTTGGATAAGAAATATATATATATTTTCTTTCTCATCAACAGGGTTTTCTTGGGAAACTCTTGGACAGTGAGAACGAGAAAGGATTCAGAGATCAGAAGCCAACGGCTAGACATAGGAACACACACATCATGGTACAAGTCAATCACCATTATCATAATAACAGAAACAGTGTCAGATTCCGGAATAAAGACCGTTAGACCGACTCGTAAACTACACAACCTGCAGCGGTTAATGTGAGTATAAATCCCATCTTCTAAATATGCATTGATAATTATAATTGCGCATCCAGGCACGTATTATCGACCGGGGGGGGGGGGGGGGGGGGATGTGGCAAAGGGGGTGGGGGTTGTTGTTCCCTCTTTGTTCTCGCAACAGGCGTTTTTTCTAAAATTTACATGCAGAAAATTAAGTTTTGAAGAAGCTGGCACCTCTACATTACTTTGGAAGCCTGTAAAAATCATATAGGAAATGAACAAAATTATCAGTATATAATACTTCACATTAATGACCCCTTCCCCCCGACCACCACACAGACAACGATTTTGAAAGATTGGCGAATAGGTTTTGGATTTTTGTTCTGGTTTTTGTTGTTTTGCTCGACGTCAAGACATTTCGGGAAACTCTGCTACACGCCTGTAATCATGGTATGCGCCGAAATTTGATAAACCGTTATATTGTTACATGACGAACACTACTGACGAACGTACATCATAGTTTGCAAACTTGGCAGAAGTAACGTTAAATAAGATGAACAAAAAAAAATATATAAATATAATCCACATTTTATTATGTTTTACACACTTTGTAAATATTAGTTTTACTACGGCTGCGCAACGTATTAAACTGATTTGTAAGCTTGATTCAACGACAGTTTGACACCCACCATTATGCCTAAATATATGCCTAAATATATTTATTTTTCATGGTTAAACATGAGTCAAATCAAATTTGTAAGCATATCTAGTGCATAGAATCTTGTAACCTATAATTTGACTGTGGGAGGAGCTTGTGTTCTATATTATAGGCGGTGTTTTTTGCACAATTCCACTGAGCTTCTTAAGAGAGCTTGATGGTCGAGGTAATTTTTTGACTAAATTAATCTCCTTCAGAAGAAGAGTTCTATATACAGATAAAGCAAAATAATCAAATTTCAAAGCTAAAATATATGGATTTTTTCTTTACTTAATGATAGCTTATAGCTAAACAAATTATTTCTGAAAGTTTGAGGATTTAAGTTCTGATGGTTTTATTAACCGCCGAGTCTCCTTAAAAAACATGTTTAAACTGAACAAGAACTTAGATTCTCGTAATATATAGCTTGCTTGGATAAACGATGGATATAGGTTATGGTATTCACGCACCATTTGATTGAATACTGTGTTTGATATTTATGAAATCTTGCGATCTATTTATAAATATTATGCAATGTTTATTTCCTGACCCCTAAACCTGTAACATTAGCCCAAGGATGTTTATACCTGCATAAATAAATGATGACTCAAGTTCGTTTCAAATTACAACATATAAAGTCTTGCAAATGTGATTCCATCCAAAAGGAATCTGGGTTGTAACAGGGGCCATCTTTAACCCATTTTCTGGGACAAACTTTGACCTAACGAAAGTGCTTAGCCAGTTCTTTGTCTTCAAGAACATTTAACTGAAAGACAGTGGTTTTTAACCGTTATGGTTATTGCATTGGATTTGAAAGAGCATGCTTAGATTAAAAAAAAGGCCGGGGTTCACCTTAAAAAAATGTTTATTTCGTTAAAAATGCCGCATGAAAATGCCTCTTTGTATCACCTATATTTCATGATAATTATTTACTTTGTTCTACATACAAAGAGTTTGTATCTTTTTTCCCCAATCCATTACAATAACGATACTGAATTTGACAGTTATACAACAAAAAAATAACCTTACAGGGATGAAAAGATCTATATATCACAAAATTATTTTCTTCCTGATCATTACTTTACGACGTCATTAAAAACTTAAAACTGTCTATTATTACGACAAGAAGGCTATTCAAAACGATCTTTAATGGCCGATGTTTCTTTAGGAGTCGTTTTAATGAGCAAAAAATTTATTTATACACCTCTAATTGGGAAGATGTATAGATCTATGTAGATGTGGGGTTGTCAGAACACAGTAGATTTGTCAACAATTGCGAAAATCTTAAGTTTGTTTCCCAGGAGCTTTGCAATTAAGTTCCTCTTCGTACCGTCCTTTTGCTTGCTATGCATACTAAACTAAAATCTAGGCCAAATACTGCCTCGTTAGTGAGCAGCTTTGTTTTTTACCTTTTGTTTGAATACTTTCACAAAAATCAATTATAACAGAACCTTACTCATCATCAGATCATCAGAACTCGTACACGTGTGTTTTAAGACTTTTTGCTAGTATTGCGAGATGGACCCCCCCCCCCCCCAATTTCCAGACATTTTTTTCTCAAATACGCCTTGCAATCTTGAAATCAAAGATTAGGTTTTCATTGATAATACATATAACTCTCAAAGCTTTTCAAACATTATGAAATTAAATATTTAAAAAAAAAATCTTATCTGCTGTTCATCTGCAGACTGTTTTACCATGGATCGTATAACATTACTGTGTCTCATGGCTATATTACATACAGTTCCCTAAATAGCGTGCTCGTCCTCAAAACCGGAATTTGAAAATACAAGCATGATCTAGAATTTAATGAACACAAATGATCACGGATAAACTTAGACTATAATAAAGTTCCATTTCATTCACTTATAAACCTAAAAGCACTGTCAATTACAAACCAGGCGTGTGTTCATCCTTCGGTTACGTTTATTGTTCTTCAATAAAAAAGTAGTCTTATGGTTGATGAAACAATTTAATTATAGGGTATTATTTCCAAATGGCTTCATTTTACAGCCAGGAAGTATCCTTTCGATCTCTTTCACTCAGTTCCTCCGACTTAACGGTTTTAATGTATTTCACGTTTGAGTAGATTAATAATCTCCTGTTCTGGCATATTCGTACATGAACATTATCCGTCGTTCATGCTTCCTTACATGTGTATGGATTTTATGCAATGGAGAAAATGTCTTGCACAGTATTTTAATTTAAAACCTCACAATTATCGTGCTATGATTTCGCCTAGCTAATACGAAATTTAAGTTAATTTGATACCCATTTCTCTATGAATATAAACAACCATGCGTTATCTGTATAGCTAATGTACTTTACATGTAACCAATTTCTGTAGTATTTTCGTTATGATACAATCATGTTCCATTGCAAGAACTTTGAAAAAAAAAAAAACAAAAAAAAAATACAAAATAAATAAAAAAAAAAAAAAAACCCTTTCCAAAAAAAAAAAAAATTATAATTAACGCAAAATCCACGCATGCGCACTCCAAAATAATTTGAAAAATACCTTGCCAACTCAAATTTATTAAAAATTGATGTTAATGTTTTAATTCTGCAACCAAACTACGACGGCACATGTGTGCAACTTAGGAAAGTCCAATCTTATATCCATGCACATTTATTTACTAATCTAGGAGGACATATAAACGATAATATAAACATGTTTGTTTTGGGAAAAAATCCAACTAACTAAAGAAATACATGAAACGCCAAACTATTACATGCAAGTCAGTAATAAAGCTCAGCTCAATTTTACGTTTCATTTTGTTTGCTACATTTATACTGGCAAAATCACAGGGATGGGATTTGGATGATCCTCCAAATCGATTGCGTAAGGAAATTCTATCTTCAGACGAGAGCATCAACATTGTTGTGTTTGATCGCCTATTTGTCACAAGTCTGGACCGCTTATGGTCTCTGTTGAGTTATTTTGGTTCATTTTGCTTCAGATGCTGCAGTAAAAGGGGGCATAAAAGGTCACGCTATCGTGGGGAAATGGAATTTCCGGATTATTTTTATGTGAGTATGAAAATCTTTTCTGTTTGATTACTGGCAGTAAAAACGACTCTCTTCTAGAATAGACATTATGAAGGAGATAAAGTTTATAATAGAAGTTTTGGGTTATGATACTTAAAAAAACAGATAAACATTTTGTATATGTACTTTATAATTGCCTTAATATATGATTTGAAAAAAAGAAGAAAATTATATCAAACGAACTCGTGAAGCTTTGGGATTTTTTTCTAACTTTAATTAATTAAAAAAACAAACCCTCAGCAATTAAACTGAGTGTTCACTTTATCCACAAGTAATGGAAATGACAATGGTTATGAATCTAAGTAAGACAGTAATTTTATTATAAGTATTTATTATTTATACACATAATTTTATACCAAAATAATTTCATAACAGATGAACCATTTTGGTAACAGCTATCATATTGTAATAAATTACTTTAAAATTTTACGTTACCTTACGTGAAATTTTTAATTATACAAACACATTCGGCATGAGCTTTAGATATATTTAATTTTTAAAATTATTTGTTGTTTTATTTTCATTTTTATTTTTTTTTTAATTAGCTCCTCCCGTGACCCCTTAAGAACCTCACATGACCCCCAACATGCCTGCATGCTGTCCCGGATTCTTCATCCTCCTAGTTCTACTTTTACCCGGAGCTCAAGGGGTACGCTTATAAAGGAAATTGAAATGCATATCCTACTTTGAATGCAATACAGTTAAACATGATCAAGGGCAGAAAATAAGAACTACTTAGTAAGCAAATGAAAATAATAATCAGATAAAACACATCCCTGTAAACATAGATTTCGTAAATATTACGGGTCTTCTCTAAAATAAAAAAGAATAGACCAGAAATTTAACAGACATTTCTCCAAACACCCTTCGAAAAAATAAAATGCTCGAATATATCTTGACACGATACCGAGCCCGTGTCGTGGCGTTTGATTATGTACTACAATTGTACTGTTTTGAGTACTAACTATTTCTTTGAATGTCTTTCAGAATATAGTGCTGGTGTCCTTAGAAGAACAGACTAGATTGCTAAATGAAGCCCTCCACAAATGCGTGCTCTATATCTTGGACTCCGAGGCAAAGAGTAGTTCTCAGAACGGTGAGTTCTTGAAAATAAAATGTAGTTAATCTTAAATTGCAGGGGATTGTTGCTTTATATCTTTGAGAACACTTCGAATAATGTTACCTTTAAACCTTTTAAATACTATACGTACATATATACATGCATTAGCGGTGCACCCATCAAAGCAAAGCGAACTTAGAACCATTTTAACAATAGCTTGGACTTTGAGTAGTTGTGTTAAACAGCAATGTGACGTAGGCCTGTCTATTACAGTGTCGGCCACTCAGCCATGGCTCTCTGAAATCAACAAGATTTGTCTAGCTTTTGAGCTAAGACTACGCAATCGGTACATATTTCGCTTGCAACCTGCGTCATTTTTAACTTGTTTTGACGCAAGAATTAGATAACTACGTCCTACTGAAAGTCCAAGGTCTTGTTAAAATGGTTCTATCTTGTGAGCTGCATTCGAATCCCCATGGGACCTTTAATTTTTTTAATTCATTTTTGTTTCGATACTTATTTTCCCCTTCTCTATTTAATGGTTACCGATTTTGTAATACTTTGATTTACACATTTTTTATGTTGAATTTCAAGAGATTTTCTTACAGTGTATATAATTAGAAATGCATATTAGGAGTGATTACTATGGTCATTATCTTAACTAACTATTTCAGTTTCTTATATAGAAGTAGGCAATCAATCTATTAAATTCATCTTGGTTTATTAATTTAACATCGGGTGCAAACTATAGTAAACCTAATTTATATTTTCATACAAGTAATTTTCGGTGTTTAATTTTCTTTCGTACCTTTACTCATACTATACGCATCGTATCAACTGATTTAATTTGAATAAGAAGCAGTGAGTTTCAAAAAAAAAATAATTAAGATCAAGAAAAAATAATGAAGGATATACATGTACATAATGATAAAGAAGAAAATCCGTCTAATGCAAAAAACGGGTCTAATCTTCAGAGACTTAATCCTTCTCTTGTTTTCCAGTTTTCTACATGTATCATTCTATTGATCATTGAGACTCATTAAAAGAAATCAAAGCAACCTTTCCACACACGATTTCCAATTTTTTCTCCAATTAAGCAGAATATTAAGAAGTTCCATTGTGGGTTCAATCATTTGAAATTCACAAGACTCGAACGGATCGGACATTCGCTCTTTTTATTTCATTTTTGATTGAATCTGAGATCAAAGAATATCAGTCTCTATATTTATAAGCAAGAGAGCAAGCGTTAATGACTTCAAGATCTAGACAGTCATTTTATTCTGGTTCATTTGGGATAATATCGGGATTATTAGGAATTGAACATGCGTCAAGTCTATTCGTAATATACCATTACGGAAAGACAGTGAACTGATTTTGAAAGGGTGACAATTAAATTCAATTCAGTTATTCACTAAATACCACATAACAAAATGGTTAACGGGATACAATTTAACCGATAATAAACAATATAACTTACATACAATTAAATTCAATATACTGATAATATGCAATTATACAATATTACTTACGTACAATCAAATAAAATATAACCGATAATATTCAACTACATGTACAGTTGTATACAATATATACACCACATAATCTCCAAACTGTTTTCTTTACGTACATGCGTACATACCTACATGTATATTACAAAATTGATTAAAAGAATTTATAGGGTTTCTTTTGGCAATTCTATATTTGAATATGGAACTCAGAAAATGTCTGTGATTTAGGGGATGATTGCATTGGATTTTTCTTTATTTTCTGTAATTACTTTACAATAATTTAACCATGAACGAATATAATTCATGTTGTCTTATAAGTTCTACCTTTCACAGTGCTTATTAGAAGTAGTTCTTTGCTTACATCTTTGATGATTCGTAAAAAGTCTTCTTTTACATTGTATAGAAACCAGTTACGATTTAACAAAATTTAACTATAGCAATCTGTTATGATTCGTGAAAACTTACTATAACAGCGGTAACAATTCTTATATGTATTATAACTGAACCATAGCAATCTGCCATGCTTCTAAAAACTTAAGTTTTCAGTCAAGATTCGTCAAAACTTAACTTAAGCAATCAGTACATTGTAATGATTCTTAGATTAAAACTTAAATGAACAATCAGTAATGGTTCTGAAAACTTCACTATGGCAATCTGCCATGTTTCTAAAAACTTAACGATAACAGTGTGTAATAATTCTTTAAACTTAACTCTATAATGTCATTATGCTATTATACTTTTTGACATTTTACCATGATAGCAATCTATAATAACTGGCGTGACATTTTACCATAACAATCTGTAATGATTTGGCAAAATATTTCCATAGTACTAATTGTATTCATAGCCCTCGGAAACTTTAATGACCGAATAATTTGACTGTACTTGCAGTATCAGAGGGGTCGTATTGTCCTGCCACATGGGACTCCTTGGCTTGTTGGCCGCAGACCAAGGCCGGGGAAACAGCCGTCATATCTTGCCCGAATTATCTCAACCAGTTCGACTCTGCAGGTATTTATATGCATGTAAACCACATTCAGACTTGTTCTAGCCGTAATCTTTTTCTTTTTCTTTTTTTTGACTGGGTGATTTCTCCAACCTTTCCCTACATTGAAAAGGGAAGGTTTTCGAATTTGATACTATAAATTGATGAAGCTTGATGGTAAACAGATAAATATCTCAGCAGCGAAAAATCTAATAACATTCTGTTAAAACATTGATTAAACTCTACAGCAAATGCATGGAATTTTGTCAATTAGCTGTTCTTTGTTTAAAGGAAGAAAGACTTAGTATACAACAGACTGGTCATTGCCGCGCCATTCCTACTCTAAAAAATGGCTATAGCTTTAAAACACAATCCAATGCATAGTAGTTCAAGTGAAATATTTTTGAATATCAGCATTGAAGAAGTGTGCATGTATATAATGACATCATTTTATGCAATTACGTCATTCGCCATGATGTCTAATTTGACTTTTTTTCAAGACAGCGTGATTTTACAAAATTAATACAAAAAAATTGTATACTTTATAATCTTTTTTTTTAAAAGCCAAAGCATATAGAAACTGTACCGGAAACGGAACATGGCTTTTCATACCGGAACTGAATTCAACATGGTCCGACTACCGCGCATGCGTCATAATCAATCCCGGAATCACAGTTGTGCCCAAACTTATAGAGGTACGTAACATTTCATTCGATTATACACTAGATAATGGATGGTTAGTGATATGAAACTATTATAAAACATATGTACTGTTAATCTAAATTATCGATCAGGCCACTTGGTCGGAAATAAATATATTGAGGTTATCAATGTAGTTTATCTGATAAATTTATATAAATAGTGAAACAGATGGTTTATCGGACATATACAAACATTATTTATATTATAGATAGGTAAAACTTATGTTTGATTCATTTATTTATCAAATCATATGACTTATACATGTATTTAAAAGTACATGAGTTGTGCAGTCGTATCTGTACTCTTGTGCATGTAAATAATATACATGTATCTGTCTGTTTGATTTTAAAGTGCAGTGGTATGCACACTATTGGCTTTATTCTAACAATAAATGATTTCAGTTAAAATAATTTTTAATTAAAAAAACCCCAATGGTTTTCTGTTCTTTGAATTTATAATTAGTGGACAATTTTGATTGTTTTCGTCAAAATTTCAACCGATCTAGTATTTTCTTAAATTGTGCACAGCTAACCAGTTACAAAGTTTTTTCAGTAATGTACTGGGTAATAATTTCTTTCCAAGATTCAGTAAAAGCCCTGTATGATCGAAAATAAGCTAAAGTAAATGCTCTTTTAATTTTTTTCTGTTAGGATCACATGCCGTCCATTACCCTTATGTACAACATTGGATACGGGGTGTCGCTAGTGTCGTTGCTCCTGGCAACCGTCATTATGCTAATGTTCAGGTACGACCCCATCAGTGACTTTTTATGAAAGAAACAGATTGAAGATATTTAACATTTCATAAATTCTTCTGTCTTAATTAAACCGAAACTTTCAAATATTGAAAACCAAGGTAGTCGTATCCTTCGAACTAATGAATCGTTATGAAACACTCTCTCTCTCTCTCTCTCTCTCTCTCTCTCTCTCTCTCTCTCTCTCTCTCTCTCTCTCTCTCTCTCTCTCTCTCAAATCCTCCTATATGCCTTCTGTATATCTCTCGTTTGAGTTTTTTAGTATCATGGGTTTATGGGTTTAAAAAAAAAATCCGAACAATTTTAAATATGATACCATTTTATTTTCTGTATATTTTAGATTATTATAGCATCGTTAAATTTTTGTGCATAAGCAATATCCTCTGTCATAAACTTTGAAGTACCGCATTACCTGCTGTTTGTCTTGAAACAGAAAACTTCGTTGCCCTCGGACGACCATCCACATCAACCTATTTGCATCTTTTATGATCAGAGCCTCGTTCTCATTCATGAAGGAAAATTTATTGGTCAGTGGAGTAGGTTTCCCAATTGACGTCACAGAATCATCCAATGGATTGGTGGAATTCAAAAGTGAAGGATCTGTAAGCTCTCTTTTCGATTTATTCTCTATAAATATCAATTACAACCTTTTATTTAACATTAGAGTGGGATGATTGAATTGATTTTCTTTTCCTGGAGAACCTGGACATCTTATAAACGCCTACAGACGATGTCTGACAAAACAGAAGCACGACTTTAATTCCTTTAATATGGGGAAACGTTTTTCTTACAAAATCATGTGGCGGAATGTAAACATTTGACTATTTTTTTAAAGAAGTTTTTAAATCTGACAGAACGATAACCGGAGTCAGGATTTTATTTCTAAAAAAAATACAGAAAAAACAATGTTGAATACATTATACTTTGTGTTTTAATGTACATGTGGCGGGTGTAATATATATTTTTATAGCGGACAATACCGCTACATTTACATTGGCACAACACATGTTCTTACATGTAAACTGTCGTAACAATAATCACCTTTCAAACTTGCAAACAAAAAAAAACTCAGAACAGAGTAGAGTCTGGTAGAAAAAAAATCAAGATAGGTCATATGAAGGAAACATGGCCGATGGTATACATCTTTTATACTTTAATATGATCAGGTGTTCCGATAACACATAATCTTTAAAAAGAAACAAATACTTGAATCACGATAATTATTTGCCTGAATGTTAGTAGTTTGTATAAACTGCATTTAATTAACGGAGTTTCTCCTTCTTTTCCAGCATTGGGAATGCAAATTTTTCTTCACGATGTTCTACTATTTTCTGGGCGCCAATTACATGTGGATCTTAGTAGAAGGCCTGTATTTGCACATGTTGGTTTCCGTGGCGATCTTCTCGGAGAACAGTGGCGTCAAATGGCTGGTCTTGTTTGGGTGGGGTAGGTTCATGTTATAATATACTTTATACTCTTAATTTTGATTGAATAATAATATTTCTAATTAGAATTAATGTGTTTTCAGTTGCATGTGTGTAAAAGGAATGCATGTACATCACAAATTTAAGCAACAATCTAAAAGCTTCTTGAATACATTTAATATTTTATGATAAAAATTTTACTAAAAAAGAAAACTTTCGTGAATTTTAAATGAAAATATTTGTGCTTGCGTAATACTGTATACAAGGTAATTTTCGCCACGTGTATTTTTCGCCCGTTATTCAAGATCAAATGCAAACAGTTTCGCCCCGTCTTGAATTCGCCCAGACACAGTTGTGTTACATGTAAAAGAGAGATTTTATGAGACATTAAAGTACGCCCAGTCTTGAATTCGCTCGCTGAAAACGAGGGCGAAAGAATAAAAATTAAAACGGGGGCGAATATTTCTCTGTTTACAGTATTTCACAAAATGATAACATATAATACAGGTATTAATAGCAGTATCGCAGTAAACATTAACATTACTTCTCGTGAATTTTCCAAATGCTCTTTTTTCATTCGAATATTACGTGAAATTGGTATGTGAAATTCCTGTAAAGCACAATGTATAATTATAGTTTGTGCATGCCGGAAATACGCCAAACATTTCGATGGATTTTTTGTTTAATATTAGACAAGGTGAGACAGATTCAATGTTGAACGTATGTCAATCAGTTGTTTTATATTTAATATTTAGCCTCTCAGCTTGTGTGTGTTATTCCTTGGGTGATAGTGAGGGCAACATTGGAGGATGTTTTGTAAGTATCATCCCATGCAAATAAATCTATTAGCATAATACTTAAATTTCAAGGTACATGTAGTACATGTACATGAATCTACTTAAAAAATTTCTGCATTTTGTAATGTTTGCAGATTTTATTTTTCGAAGCTCAACATCAAATCTATTTATATCACAAATCTGAATTTCAATGCCGTTTAATGAAATTAATCAAAGTTTCTGTTAATTTAAAATTCAGTGATTTAAACGTCATTTAAAGAATATTGATTTCATGTTAATTTTTGTTTCAGATGTTGGAACACCCATCCAACCTCAGGCTATTTTTGGATATTACGTGGCCCAATCGTGATTTCTGTTGTGGTAAATATTATAATATCCAAAAAATGAGAAGAAAAAAAGGTTTCATTATTATTAGTAAGTAAAGTGAATGGATAGTATGATATTTATTCATTACGTAATTTCGCTGAAATTAAAATTAAGGTCAGACGCGACTTATCTGCCATTATTTTTTATTTTTCCCATCTGTAAATTTTGAAAGAACTATATATGATAAGAGTTAAATTTGGCCCCCATAATTCGCCATTTTTTAAGTGTTTCGGGTAGAATAAAATGTAAACTAATTTTTTAGAAGAGTTGAATTAATTGTTTCAATTCTTTTAGTAAAAATGTCTCATTTTTGACAGGTTAATTTTGTGATTTTCATCAACATTATTAGAATACTCTTCACCAAGCTAAACGCATTTAATGCAAATGAAACGAAGAAATTCAGGTACAAGTAAGTAAAATTTTCCTTATCATTACTGAATTGAATTTTACTAAGAAATGCATGTTTATATGACACCATAACTATTTTAGGTTGTACATAATTATTATAAATAATATGCACGATAAATTTATCCCATTTACATGTAGTAAAAAATTGATTTTCATGGGTGAGAGAGAATAACATTCTTTTGAATAATGATTATCGACTTTTTAGACAGTTTTACAACCTGTTTGATTAGACAAATTCCTCTAATTCCAGGTCTTGCTCATTGTGTTGATAAGTACAAAATATATGTTTCGTTTTTTTCTAATTTCACAAATAACGTAGTACATTTTGTGTTGTAGAGACAATTTTTATTTCTATTTGACAAATATACTCTCTTTGTAGTCTCTATTTCACTTCACTTTTTAACATTTACACGTTGTTTCGTGTAGTTGAGTTGTAGAATTGCATGTTCACATCAAATAAAGGCCAAATTAAGAGGACTCGATGGACGTGGCCATTTTTACGTTATACATGTATTTATCTCCTTTATTTGAAGAGCTCTATATATCTACACTGTATATAGAAAAATGTTCAAGCTTTAAAGCTGAAGTATTTGGATTATGCCTTTTGTCATATGAGATTTCACGGCAAAAAATATCATATTAAAAAATTTAAGGCAGATTTGATGGTTAATTTGTTGACTATCCAACCTCCTGAATCTTATGTGAAAAAGGACCAGTTATATGTAACTGATTGGAAGTATGCATGCTTCTTTGTTTTTTGTTTTTTTTGTCTTAGAAAAATCACCCTTGGTACTGGTGTTGGTATAACAATGAACATAAACGCACCTTGTGACTCCATCATGATCACCTACTAATGAAACTTGTCTTTAAAGGCAGGGATGGTCAATCATATACTCAATATGAGACCTTTGTAACCAAAAAGAAGAGTTCAAAACAGAAATCAATATTGGAAGTTCAAAGAATTCATTTTTCTCTTAACAGAGTTATAAGTTACATGTATATCAAAAAATAATATTTAAAACTGTTTGATTTAAGGGGATCTGATTTGTAGATTTAAATATGATTGATTGATCATCCAGCCGCCTCAAATTGTAAGACGTCGTAGTCTTGTTTTGAGAGAATAGTTCACGTTTCAATAAATGTCCAAAACAGTTTCGAAAATTTATGTTCTTTGTGATTTTCAGCCGTAATTTTTTTCTCTCCTGTGATTAATTAATTTTCCTTTTACTGCAATTAATTAATGTTTTAATTTGTTCCATGAGTAAACAATGTTCCATTCTGTGTTTAAACCTCAAATGACTTTCTTGATTTTCACTTTTCATTTACCAACTTGAAAACACCGATTGTGCTAGCATTCATTCTGTTTTTGTCAGTAAAGCATGGGGATAAAGAATAAATTAAGAAATAAAAAAAAGCCCTCGTTCAACTATGGATCTACGTTTAAGATGTTTAATCAATTAGTACAACTAATACTAATATCATATACAGTGTACTAGACACTGACCACATTAACATCTTCATCATCACACTATGTTTATTGTTGTACCTTTGTGAAATTGTGTTTTTTTAGGGAGAAAGAATAAAAAAACCGGGGATAGCCCCATCTATAAAAAGACAACGTGTAAGAACAGTTTTGATACAAGCGAACGCGCTTATTCTATCCAGAGTGACTAAAATATAGATCTTCACAACAAGGCAGACAACTTGTTTTTTCGATGGAATTTTCATACACACTTGTATTTGTTATTTCAAATGAGAAATAAAATGTGTCTACATCTTTCTTATATCAGCTCATAGTGATACATATAGTATTATATAACAAGTTCTTTTTCTTTAGATTTCAGTTGCAAGCAAAAATAATTACATGTATTTTAAATACTTTTTTAAAAAATCTAACATCAAGAGAAAAAGAGGCGAATTCAAAATTAATATTAGTTAATGATTATCCTATAATTTCTCTGTTAGAGTTTATCACGAATCATGTTATTTTTTCCACGGAAACATTAAAGAAGGATTGTCTTCTGACAAACCTTATACATGTATATCATATACAAAGAATATAAATTTTATCCCCCCCCCCCCAAAAAAAAAGTCCATGAAGTTTCAGAGTAAAACAATATACAAGGTGAAGCAGTGTGATGACCCGTACATTTTTTAATTGAATGTTTTAGAAAGCTGGCCAAGTCCACCCTGGTCCTGATCCCCCTGTTTGGGGTCCATTATATCGTTTTTGTGGGGCTGCCGGACAGTGTGAGCGATGAAGCGGAACTGGTCAAACTTTACTTTGAAATGTTCTTCAATTCGTTCCAAGTAAGTGTGCATCGTGGAGTTTAACATTGATTGCATTTTAATGGATACTGTGTATAGGTTTATTTTCGCTCCGTGTTATTTTCGCCCTTCTTCACTTGTAAATGATTTCGTCCAATCATGAATTCGCCCACACAGTTGTACAAGTCATGTATTTAAAGAGAGATAATCTGAGACATTGAATTTCATTCAGTCTAAAATTTGCTTGCTGACATGTGGTGGCTAAAGGGGCGAAAATAAAACGAGGACGTATATATCCCAGTATACAGTTTTCAAAGAAAATATAATACCAGTCGCAAATATCGATTATATATAAATAAACGAATTCTCAATTCCTAGTATCCAAAAACTGAATGGGATCAGTAAAACGGTATCCGCTAATGTTCAACTCCGTCAAAAGATCAAATAAATGTTGAAAAAGAAAAAAAAATAGTAATGGAAGATGCACGATAGGGTTATGAAAAAAATAATTATTCATTATCTGTTTCTTTAGTACACTCAATAACGGCAATGAGAAAAAAAAACCCATTTAAAACGTGAGCTGAAAATTCGTCACACCGGTCAAAAAACATGTACATGTAATATCGTATTTGATATTAAAACATTTGATAAGCACAAACTATAATAAATTTTAAAGCTACCCTATTGTTTACTAAACAACAGCAAAACGTCTTTGGCCAAGGGCTTTAACTTCATTTTTAGTAAATTTGATATAAGAAACATGTTATTTTGAACTCATTTGTAGCGAACCTTGAAAAAAATTAAATCATTTTGGTTTTAACTTTTTCAGTATCTACTAAGAAAGACTTCATCAAAGATGATTTTTTTTATTTTTCTTCTTTGTTGACAGAATTTTCTAACACCTACTTTTTTATGTCATTGATACATGTAAAAGATAACTCAAGAAATTTGAATATTACAATGAAAGTTATCTCTCTCTTTTGCAGGGCTCTATTGTGGCACTGATTTTCTGTTTCTTCAACGGAGAGGTATTAAATTGTTAAAGATCATACTCACTATTGATGTTCCGGATCTAGATCTTCATGTACATGTATACACACTCCATGTATATACGTTATAATTGTTAACATTTATTTTGAAAGGTGCAATCAGAGATAAAGAAGAAGTGGCGGCGGTTTCTTATCTCCCGTGGCAGAGGTATAAGTCGTCGCAATACGTGTAACACCGTGACGTCATTCATGTCACGCACGCGTGGTGGGTCTTTGGGATCTACAACAAATTCCCAAGAGTCAAAAGACCATCCAAATCAAAATGGAAATTGCACTCGCGAAACCTCAGTAAACTGTTTTAACGAAGAGCTGCACCCACTGCAGAAAAGCATAGTGAACGAGAACGGGTTTTACCTACACCACAACGGAAGTGACGAATATAAACCGTTCAACTGTGACTTAAGTGAAGAAACTTGCTGAGACGTTGAAATTGATATGCTCTAAATATATCATGGAAAGTGAAAGTGACCAGTTCATTCATCTTTATCAGTCGAATGGGAACGGAAGTGACGAATATAAACCGTTCAACTGTGACCTAAGCAAAAGAACTTGTTGAAACGTTCAAATGAACTTTGAATAAATATGCCATGGAAAGTGAAAATGGCCAGTTCATTTGGCTATATGACTCTTAACGGAACGGATGGGACGAATATAAAACGTTCAAAGTGACTTATATAAAGAAATTTGCTGAAGTTTTCAAATTGATTTTAAGAAATAGGCCATGGAAAGTGAAATTGAAAGTGGCCTGTTTATTTGTAATCGTAACTACTTGGCCATTTCCGGAAAAGGGCGAGCGGGATCCGAATGGCCTAAAGGAGTCCAAACGGAACGGAAGTGCTGAATAAAAAACATTTCAACTATGACCCAATCGAAGAAACTTGTTGAAACGTTCGAATGAACTTCAACTAAATATGCCGTGGAATATTTAAATGAAAGTGTCAGTTAATTCGGCTATAGTAGTCTGTTATTCGATTTAATGTACAACAGAACTTCGAGTGTTATAGTGATTTTTTTAGGGGAAAAAAATCCCAGACTTCGAATTAATCTTGAAGACTCGATTTCCTTGATAATGTGAAATACTTTTGTGAAGGCAGCAATTTACTTTCCGAAGGAGAGTGAGAAATCGTAAAGGGTGATTCCGATTTGAATAATGCACCATTGATTTTTATAAATCAACTTAACTCATCAGATCTTTCCATTTAGAATCTCAAACTTCATAAAGTAACTTTAAATGCGTATTGAAAAGAAATAACATTTATCATGCAATCAATTATAAAAGTTTACAAAAATGAAAGGTACAAGCAAATGTATTATAATGTAGAAGGTTAAACGTCCTTAGTTTTTTTTAGACGAAAAAAGATTCGTTGAAAGAAGAATGCGAAGTCATTAGGTGATATACAAATAATGTTTTTTGTTTATTTTGTTTGTCGAGGGATATTTGATTTATGCAAAACAAATAACTGCATTTTAATATTGTGACATCTTATTTGCCTGAAGAACATAGCTAACAGATTTCTTATAAAATGATCAATAATACTTAATTATTTTTCTAATTTAATTGTGCATGAAATTGAGAAGCCAAATATCTTGGGTACCAACTTTTAACACTAATTCATCTCAATTTAAACCAAGTGAACGTTAAACTTACCCTCTAAAACTGTTGTTTTGTGAGATTTCAACGAATTTTTTTTATCACAAAAAAAAAAATTAAAAAATTAAATTTCCCCACAAATTTGATGATTCATGCCTATGACAATCGTTTACCGCGCCGAAAAAAGACAGGTATTTGTCATGAATCGTACACTGTACAGATAGCATATTGGTTAGTATTCAATTGAAAGTTCACTTGTAGGTATAAAAACATCAAGTGTTGAACATTGATCATGTTTTTTATCTTGTAAATTGATGTACCATAGAACACTAGTCTAAACATTTTAAACTGCAATCATTTGAAAAAGCTGTCTTGTCGGCTATTTTATGCTTGTACGAGACTGGTTACTAGATAACTCGTACGATGTAACATTCTGTAGACAACTTTCAACTGTGTGTTTTTATTTTTATATCAACATGTTAACCATCACCTTGACCCCAATGTTTAACCCTGTTATAGAACCATTTTAACAAGAGCTGAGAGTCTGGGTAGTCGTGTCAAACAGCAATGTGACTTAGGCCTGTCTATTTCATTGCTGACCATTCAGCCATTGATTGCTCTTTGAAATCAACAAGATTTGTCTGGCTTTTGAGCTAAGACTACGCAATCGGTGTATATATATTACCCCAAACCATCGTCATTTTTAAATTGTTATGACGCAAGAGTCCTACTGAAAGTCCAAGGCCTTGTTAAAATGGTTCTAATACATACTCCCGGTAGACTTCTTGTCGTGTATATTTCCCTTGTTTGTTTGTATTTTGATTACTAATTCGTTATATGCCAAAGACTTTTTTTCTACATATGAGATACAAGTATATCTTTGTTGAACTTTCAAATCTGTGATGTATTTATTAACTGTTGTTTTTTTTATCATTTAAATGAAAAAAAAAACGATTGCAATTTCTTCATATGGATATGTCTCTTGACAATTATGTGAAATCTAAATAGTAAAGATGTTAATGCCGTGTTTGTGTTCATTGCTGTGTCAAATTTTTAATATCAAGAGTGGTTTTTGTTATGAAACGCTGGACTAATTGAGGCATGGTTATTGGTATGGAAAGTCCACAGATGATATGCTGCTGCTAAAACAACCACATGTATTATTATACAGTAATAAGACCATTGTCACTTTAAGAGGGCCCGATGGTCGTGGTCATTTTTAGACTGTATTGATCTCCTTTAAAAGAAGAGTTCTTAGGCTATATAAATATATTGAAAGATACCCAAATATAAAAAGTGAAATATGTGATTTTTTGTCTTTAGTAGATAATAATTTATAACTTTTTTTTTTTACTTTTTTTTTATTTTTATTTTTTTTTTCATTTTTTATTTTTTTTTTTTTTATTTTTTTTTTTTTTATAATTTATAATTTAACAAAACATATCTTAAAACTCTAGGATTATCTGGTGGTTAAGTTATCCATCCAGTTTCCTTAAACACAAGTCCAACATATCTCAATATTAGACTAATTAAAGTGCTGAGCTCAAGTGATGGGATGTTTACAAGAAAGGTTCGAAAAATTAAATCTAGTCTGATAGGGGTATTCTTATATGGTTTATTGGATTTAGTTGGAATTGAATGGGTTAACCTTTGCATGGTTAAATTTTGCACAGTTGTATTAATGAACCGATCTTGAGTGTATAGCATTAACTATAAATGAACAGGAAAATAAGTACTATTACAATTATAATTATGCTTTCCCATTTTGTATCCTTGTAGGAAGGTTCAAACTCTTATTGTAGTTTTCTGTTTTAAGTCAATGACGGGTTAAGCACTTTCAATGATGCACAATGAAATTTACAGAACTTTTCATAAATTTTGACGTGAAATATCGCAAAGTACTCAAATTTCACCTAAGGTAAATTGTTGTTGTTCAAATTGTGATTATTTACACGCTTACTCAAGTTGATAAGCACCAAAGGTCATCTATGGCTAGTTTATTGCATCTTGTAAAAATTGTTTTGCACACATAATAAAAATGATATGATATAATATCTATATAGATATTTAAATGTACTAGTAAATTACGATATTAAGCAAAAATACGCAATGGCAATTATAGTAAATGAAGTTTCAATATGTTTTTCAATATCATTTTTAAAATACTGTGCTCCTTTAAACATATACCGGTATATTGTTTCAAATTATTGGATGTCATGTGACGAAAACAATTCCAAGAAATACACACTATCAATTGATTCAGAAAGCATATTTGAAAATGACATCATCTTATAGAATTAAATAATATTTGCAGAGTAAGAACGGCTTTAGATACTTGCTGTAAGCTCCAAATACGGTGTTTTCAACCAAATTGATTTTTGGAAGTTACTCTGAAAAAAAGGAATATAAAAATATCAAAAGCTCATTTCTATGGAATCCGGATAGGGCCTTGTAATACACAATCACATCATCGCACCATCGATCATTGTGTATATAGTGCGATGACGCGATAATGCGATGACGTTGAAGCGATGGTGCAAAACCGCGAAGACGATAACGATGCGATGGCGCGACAATGCGATAACGTTGTTATAATGGCACGGTAAAGCGATTGTGCGATAGCGATAACACGATGGTGCGATACCGATGACGCGATAGTTTGCGCAATTGGAAGGAGAAATCATTTTATGTCGTCAGGCAGAGAATAAATGAACGTATTATGTATTAGAAATCTAATTTATTCGGTTGATAAACTTGACTCTCTAATAATAATTATGAATTACAAATTAACCATGCACTTCTTGCCAGACATATAGTATTTAGAAAAGCTTAATTAAAGTTAAATATATCAAAATGATAAATCAATTAGAGAAAATCGCATGATCGATGCATGGCTTTTAAACAGGGAGGGCGATAATTCACATCTTCGTATACTTGAGAAAAGTGAACTTGTTCCCGTAAAATTGTGAGCTATATTAGTTTTTTGATAAACAATGTGTCTACAGTGGTTGCACCCCCCCCCCCCGCCTACTACCTCCACCCCTTTCAAAGTGCACAGAGAGAGAGAGAGAGAGAGAGAGAGAGAGAGAGAGAGAGAGGGGACGGAGGGAGGGAGGTAGGAGGGATAATGAGTACATGTACACGTATTCTGATTTATCTGTTACAATGTTGTTATATTTTTGTGTAATAAAAAAGGGGGCGGTTGAGCGAATATGAACGCGTATTTACTTACATTATCAATTTTAAATCTCCTTGGTAAAAAATAAACAAATTTTAAGAAATTCATTTAATGAAGTGAAAAAAAACCCAAAACATTTGCACAAGTATTATTTAAAAGTAAGCTGATTAAAAAGGTGTACGAGTTTGTCAAAAAGTTATAATCTTGTACGCGTGTATTAACCTCATCATTACAACAGGAAATATAGTGTCAACTATTATTAAAAAACAACACATCCGCTAAATGTTTTTAAATGCCAACTATGTGTAACGTGTCACCCTTTTAGCGAAAATCAAGTAACATTCCTGACAATTTACAAATGATAATTAATATCCATTTCTCAGATCAAAGAACGCCAAAATATAATAATGTCGGTTCTACATTCTTTCATTTTCAATCTAACAACGAAGAAAAACGAATGTGCGGAGAGTCACTGAACCGAGAAAAATCACGACAGGCATGTTGTTAATAATGTTGATGTTAAACAAGATGTTGTAAAAATAGAAGAATTTGAGGGAAATTAAAAGTATTGGTATTGAAGACCTTATTGTAGTGACGAGAAGAAGGGGAACAAAAAGCTACATGTATCATGGCTTTTTTGTATGCTTGGCTGAAATTATTCGTCATTCTGGTAAGAGAGTACTCAAAAATAATTGATGCAGAATTATATTGAGCTGAATTTTAAAAATACTTATGTATTTTGTAAGTAAAATTTGAAAAATGAAGTTTGCATATTTTGAAAAAAGTGATATTTGTAAATGTTTTAATTTATTTTCATTTTTATCTTTCATGTTTAAATAAACAACAACTCTAAAAAAACCTTAATAATTTCAAGAATATTATTTCAAAGATAAATTTTGTAAAGTTTCTTAAGTTTTTCGTGTTAATTTGTTTATTTTTGGGTAGCTTAATATTTCAATCAACTGTAATATTTGCATATATAGAGTTTTTAGAGAAATTCAGACCCATTTAGCGATAAACTGTATAATAGTATATTTTCTGAAGAAGAATCATTTAATCGAATGGATAACTACGTAGTCTTGGTTCCAATCAATCATTCATGAACGGAAATAAATAGTAGATTGTAAATACGTTTGTAATGTCAGAGAAATAGAAAAACCGGTACTTTATTTTTAGTTTTTATTTAGCATTTAACTATGCTTTTAAAGCTCTTCGAGTAAAAATTAAGACTAATTCAATAATTTTATTTCATAATTCTGTTTATATAGTATGGACAAATGAATAAAATTTGCATTGATTTTAGATTCCAGCTTTGAATAAAATTTGCAGATAAAATAAATAGCACTGTGTTAGAACTTTTTGAGTTTTTAACTTTAATATATGACATCAATCGAATTGTAATATTACATGTAAGTCAATTGTCAGTGGTCTTCTTTGAAAGTTTTCGCCATTGAATACATCAAAATTGACAATGACATTATTTCTAGTTAAAAAATATTTCTAGCTATAAAAACGCTTATGGTTTATGTTTCCTCGTCAACAAAACGTTTAATGACCCCTGCGACATGCCTGTTTATTTCAAGCGTCTCTATAACATCAAAAGACATTAGATAAATTACCTAGTGCTTTTAATAATTTCCTCTTTAGAAACAGCAAAAAATAGCATGTACATCGTTTGTCATTTTCACAGGTATTACAGGTAAAAATTAAATATTTCTGTTATAATCGTCATTGTAGATTGATAATCAAGGAATTAGGCCATGTCAATGATAGAAAAAAAACCCCTAAAAACATGTTGTTTTATTCTTTCAATAATTCGCCTAATATCTTCACCTTTTGCACAATGTGTAGGCTAGAAGTCGAAAGATCGAAAAAGTCAAATGTAAAACAATACTAGACATACTTGATATACATTATGTTTAAACATTTTTAAAATGTTAAAAAAAGTTTTTATTGCCAAAAAATCAACTCTTTTTTTCTGTGATGTGTGTAATGTATGGTGAAATATCAGCCCCAATTTGTTTATTTTTTAACCGAACACCTTTCTATCATCCGACCTGACAAAGATTTTGGTCTCTCGAAGAATTTGTGAAAATTTATCATCTTATTTCAGATTTCGAAAACATAATGAATAAAAAATTCACATTGTTAAAAAAAATCATAGCTCCAATTAATTACTTAAAATATAGCACAACTGTATTTATCTAAAATTATCTAAAGACGTCGGTTATCGATCAAATTACTCAATGAATTTATATCCTATCATTTATTCTATTTAAATTCAATATTCCTTTGCTTCTATGTAGAGAACTTTTTTCTGCTTGAGGTTTAAGAAGCGTCCAACACTCAGTTAACCAAAAAACACTGTATACTTTATTTTTCTTTTGAAAACAGGTATTACAAAGCAAGATATCGTCAGGCCAGACAGGTTCAAATTGGAAGGATCCTACCGGATGGGACTGTCAGTACACAGGTAAATGCGCGACCCAGGGGGACCTGAGTCCATTGTCCAAGATCCCCTCAATGTCTCATCAGGACATCCAGATCGTCGCCGACCAGAACGTCCAGGCCCTAGCGCCACAACTTAAATCCAACAAGGAAATGATACCGTCTTTACCAGACATGCATGTCTCTTTCGTCCATTCGCCAGCAGAACCCATTCCAGCCTCAAAGCAAATGCACCACCAGGAGGCGGGGCACCTTGATCAAGTTGCAGCTATAGGGCAAAATGTTTGGATACCCAATCCGTACTTTCAAAGCCGACCCGATACTAAAAACACCTGGGTGACCTATCCGATGATCCCCCTTACGGATAAGAGATTGAAAATTAACATATCCCCGGATAAAGGTACACATAATACCATACATCACCAACACCAACAGCATCCCATAAAAGGAATTCCTGTTCACCTTCCCTTTGAGCCAGTAGTCCATCCATCAAAAGAGCAAAATGTTCCTGTTTTTCCTTTACCTCATAAAGGGCAGAATGCCGTCACCATTCAAGACTTTCAACCTAGTTTTATTTCAAATAATGTGCAACCTAAACCATTCATAGCATCGAAGTCTCACATATCTAATTTTCAGAGTCAAGCAATACATCAGGCACCTATGCCTAATGCACCAAAGATTTTGGGTACACCAGATGTCCACAGTTTACCAGTGGCAGTTATGTCGGTACCTCCGTTGAGTCCTCTTCCGAGACCTCAGCAACAAATCAAGCATGTTCAGCCTATTTTCATTCCTGTCCCCATACCACAACACTCACGGCCAGCAGAGACAAGTAAAGTGTTGCCGATACAGCCTCCGCATAGACCTATTAAAATGATTCCAATCCCGATACCGCATGCACCACAGCCATTACCTCCAAAACGCAGCCAAGCAGTATTGCTTCAACCGTCTTTAAATACTCTCTCAAAAATCGTAATACCAAGCCGACCTCATCCATCAACTTCCCTAGGATCCTCCTCATTTCCAAAAGACCAGGTTCGTATTTCTGGTATTCCAGAAGCATCTCTACACCAGCAGATCTACGCCAGAGACCTGTTTGGACAAATCCAAGCTTTGGATCAGTCCAAATTCCTACCCGGGATTCGTAGAATGAGGTTTCCTATCATTACTACAGATAATCGACTAAAAAGAACAAACCCTCGCAAACTGAGCGGAGGAATGGCTGGTTCTATCCATGGCGGTGCTCAGGCGGGAAAAACAAGCATGGGTGACTTTTTCAGAATGGCTCAAATGAGGTTGTCAACTCAAGATATCCTCCAGCTATTACGCTCTTCGACAAATCACAAACAAACACTAGACACTCTTCTTAAGGGCTATATCAACCTCCAAAACAATGCAAGAATATCCCAGATATTCAACGCCCAACATAGGTCTCGGCTCTTGCAACTGATTCAGTTTTACCATTTCCTCCGACCCGGTTCTGAACACCGTGAGCGCTTGGAACAATTGTTTCTTCAAATTATTCAGAGACTCCATTCGACGGCAGCGCAAGTTGCAATACACAGCAGAGGCAGGGGTGCATCTACGGCAGGAGGAATCGGACTAGGTGTCGGGGGAGGAGGAATTGGAAGTGGGGTAGGAATGCATGGTGGAGGAATAGCAGGAGGACAAGGAATAGGTATTGGAGGACAAGGAGGAGGATTGGGAGGAACATCTGGAGGTGGAATTGGAATTGGTGCAGGAGGTGGGTCAATCACTGGAGGCACAGGGAGAGGGGCAGGGGGAGGAATTGGGGGAGGGGCCGGGGGAGAGGGTGGATCTGCAACTGGGGGAGAAGGTGCAGAAAACGGCGGCAATGACGTAGAAGGCGGAAGTGACACGGAGACTGAAACCGAAAACGAGGCTGATTATTCAATGGATGATAGTGAGGAAGATAGAAGCTATTTTAGGGTATTTAAATGAAACTGGTCGAGTCAAAACCAAAACTAATTTTTTTAAGGAATGGATTATTTAAGGAATTTTAAATGAAATAAATGAATCAGAAAAACTTTAGTAAAATTTGAAACAATTTTATTATATAATTCTGCATGCAGTTATAACCTCTTAGGCTTAAGTTAATAAAACCCAGGGCATAATAGTAATATCTGTTAATATAAAGAAAGAGTTTGCTTCAAATATTAGAGCTTAATATGCCCAATTGTTAATGCTTTTTAATCAGTATTATGAAAATATCAAATATTAATAAATATCAAAATATTTTATTTATACACATTACAGCGTTATTAAAAATAGTTTTAGTGTAGACAAATAGGCATGAACATGCATTTACAATTTCTGGAAAAGAACAAACTTCAATTTGAATAAACTTCAAATGTGTACCTATTTGTTCATGACATTTCACGAGCAAAATATTATTAAAATGAGTTCAATGATTTTTTCTAGAGGCTGCTGATGTTTCTTCTATTAAGTAAAAATCAAAACATGGTTTCTTTTGAGAATTTGATTAAAGATAAAAAGGAGATGATACCTGTTCGTCTGTATATTTCTCATATTTTTCTTAATTTTCTACATAAAGTTAGTTACAACAAAATCCATTATATACGCTATAGTCTGTCCCAAGTACTTGCTTCCATCGCTTATTGATGATTTTTAATAAAATTACACATACCTGTGAAAGAAATACATTTGAAATAGTTAAAAGGGAATATATCCAAGATATCTTCATTGAACAATTATCCCTTTTCACTCATAAAATTTCACAGGAACGAAAACAATTTTCTTACGGAGATTTATAATAGGGAATGTTTACATCTTTTCTCCATTCGGAATACACTCAGAATACATCGCGCCATTTTTTAACGTTATCATCCGGGCTCATTAATGGCTGTTGCAGTAGACTTTCAATTTCGGGATGTGTATTGAAACCTGAAGCGGTAGAGGGGGCGTTTCAAAACAGATAATCTGGACATATTTTATATTAGTGGATGAACGTAGTTTGAGCACAGAGGTATTTACTATTATTGAAATATCAAGCAAAAAGTGGTGGAAGCAAAAACTCGGGACAGAGTATAGTAATTCGCATACAATTCACTTATTAAATGTTGAAAATATTGCATATGATTTTCATCTGACCTTATCACATGCTAAAGTTTTGCACAGTTCTTGTTTGTTGTAAACTAGCAATGATATTCTCACTTGATAAATAGAGGATTTAAAGTGTCGCAAAGCAAGGAGTGGGTCCTCCGTTAATGTCGAGAGTAAAGCTATAATCCTTCAGGATTCGCCAAATCACCAAACAAATTTTAAGAAACTTGCATAACGCACACCGGTCAGTTTTCTTTAAGATAGTTAGAGTTATCTGCCATTGGATAGAGAAAAATAACATACAGAATTGTGTCTTGCCTTGATGGCAGAGTGGTTGACGCGGTGAGCGCTACTGCTAGGAGAGTGGGTTGCAGAGGTTGCGAATTCAAGCCCCGGCCGAGACGGAGGTGGAACTCTGGTAAAGTGAATTTCTCTGTGCTTATTGTATATCTATATCGTTCACTTTGGGCAGGTATATGTCTCAGTTTGAGAGTTATTGCAATGTTTGTGCTTATATAATTAATCAGTTTAAATTTAAAAACTGACGGATAAAAACAATAGGTAGGGCAATAAATTTTATATCATTTATGTAAATAAAAAAACTCCGGTATAAAACAACTTTCCATTATGTTATGATACAACATTTTTTTCGCCATGCATGCGCTAAAAAGGGAGATCGAGACTGTTCAAAACATCAATGAAATTGTTCAAGTGACTTTGTGGCATATCTGTACCTTTGACCAATCTTTAAAAGGGAGAATTGCTTTCTAACGTGCTTTGGAAAGTTTTGGATTGGATTTCAAATAAGAATTTTCAAGATTGATCTGTAACAAAGCTTGAGCAAGATCCCTAAGAATTGCAGACGTTTAGGCCCCAACATGTTTAGGCCCCAAGACAGTTAGGCCCCAGGTAAGATGTTTAGGCCCCAACATGTTTAGGCCCCAAGATGTTTAGGCACCTGTTGTTTATAATAATAATAACTGATAGTTGAAAGAACATTGCTTTTAAGCAATTTCGAGCCAATAAATGCAATTTACTTTAATTTGTAGTAAACTAACAATCGTTACGCAAACATGGCGTTGTTTACTTTATATACAAGTTCTTGAAAAACTTTAAACACGAAAAACATTATGCTATAAACTTGCATGCACACGCTATCAATGATAGTATCATCCAGCATGGTTATGTGTCCGTGCTTTAAATTAGTTAATACCATGATCAAATCATACTATCATCACAAAGAAACGAACAAATGTTATATAAGGGGAAGTATTTCATTATTGATATTTCAAGAGAAGAAAACAAATTATTGTATTTTTTTCTATTATCGGAATTATACAACACTTGAATGTCATAAAATTGTTCAGTAAGCTTATTTATGGCAACTGATTTATACATAATATTTTTAAGAACCCTTATATATTCCAAAAGAACTCACCTACTTATTACCCAAATACAAGTGAAATATTATTTATGTGATCATATTTCTATCTCCCAAAATTATGTAATTTTTCTGCCAATGAAGCTTAACTTGTATTTGGCCTGTCTTCTTTTGGAGACCCGTCTCTTCATTGTTTACTTCCAAAGTGAGGTGTGAAACCCTCATTGTATTACTAGAAGATCTCTTCATTATCTTCTCCTAATTAGCACCTATCTAGAGAGGGAGCAGGATACGATGGGGGTGTTGTTTTAACAATTTAATTCATGTCATACACAAGGTAAATGAAAGTCTTTACCGTTTCTTTGATCTCTTATTAGAAAATTAAATACAGAAAATAATAGGATGGAACAAAATAATATGATATTTAAAAATTAATAAATTATGCATAAGATGCACATTATACTTCTTTATAATTTTTAAAATAAATGAAGTTTAAAAAATAAAATGTACATTATAATTAACTTAGAAAAATGTAGACTGGTGCCTAAACATCTTGGGGTCTAAACATCTTGGGGCCTAAGCGTCTTATCAATGAAGGGCCTAAACATCTTGGGGCCTAAAAGTCCTGCTACCGATCCCTAATCCTTGCAATACATGGTTGGAACCCCCCCCCCCCCCTCCCCACTCTTTTCAAAAAAGGAGAAAGATAAAAAAAAAAAAAGCATGAGGGAAGGCAACCTTATTACATTGTGTGTTTTGTATAGCTTCATGTTTAGTATCTCAGAGCATTTCCCCTATCTCTGAGATTCGGAAATAGAAAAGTTGAAATTGAAAATAACAAGACATGGTTACATGTTGTGGCGGCGCTCCGACAGCAAATTGACAAAAATCATATCGCCTTTGTAGATTGTTGCCCTTCTGATACTTTACAGACCACATAATGTAAGACAAATGTAGCAAAGCTAATGTAATACATGCAGAACAAATTGACATCCTATCTTATTTTATAAATGTTTAAGTTATTACCTACATTCAATTTTTAAATTAAGTTTATATAAAGTATTGGAATTCTCCAATTTTCTTTTTATTACAAAAAAATAAGATATCTGATTTGAACTTAGATTATTACTTTTACTTACAATGAAAGATAGTACAAAGATGAGGGTTTTTTTTAATCACGATACCATTAAGGCCCATTTTCATTTAGGCTTAGTCTCTTAATATTAAACCACACCTTCGTTAAGTTCATTACCACGCACAAAGTATGAAAGATTAGTTTACGCGCACAACTTTTATAATATCGTGAAAAATCTTTTACAAGGATAATCTAAAACAAATTAAAGTTTTACCGGTAAAATGGTTGTTACGAACTGCAATAAAATAACAGGGTTCTGCTGTCAATTCTTAAATATTAAATAAAAATATAATATAAAAAATGCAATTGGTAAAACGATTGTTGTATAGATTAGATGTAATGATTACTGCTGTACGTATTTGTATACGCTCACTGTGTTGTTGTAACACTGGCCAACCCAGAGATGATTTTTATCATCCACACACACACTACGAGGATCCTCCACCCCTTCTTGAGCTGTGAGTAGAAGAGACAAGAACTGACCATCCTGATCCAGAAGATGAACTGTTTCATTTTTGAAATCACAAACCAGAATATGACCAAGTATATCAGTACATATTCCATAGGGCTCAAAGTCTGACTTCTGACCTGTGTAAGAGAACCTGTGTTGTCCTAATTTATTCACTACCACCACAGCATGTTTGTCTGATACACATATATCATTATTTATGTTTTCTATGACGTAGTGTGGATTACTATAAAGTTCCTGTCCTTTGTAATCCCCCTGTATATTCTGCATTTCTAACCCTTTCTGTTTGTACCTAGTGACTTTACCATTTCCCTGTTTTGCCATACCTACCAGTATGTCCCCGTTCGTTTTAGAGGAACAAATACTGAGTGGTTCCCAGTCCCCTGTTCTAATGAATTCAGTGATAGTTTCATCCGGCATTATCCTTTTTATGACGTTGTTTTCTTTGTCTGTATAAATCAGAGAACCGTCCTTTATGACTGTGTGGTACCCTTCGCATCTACCATTGGTTTGTATCTTTTGTAGCTCTTTTCCTTGTAGATCTGTTTGAACAAGGTTTCCTGACCAATCACTGACCCAGAATCTTTCTGATTCATATAATGATATATGAAATGCATTAGCAACACTTGGAGCGGTAAACGTACCGATCTTGGTGACAGAGGAGAGAGACATATTTTGTTTTACGTCAGATTCCTTTCTGTCTACTCCCCTCCTGTTCTCTGTAGGTAGAAACTGTGAAGAAACCGTTTCCATGGGTTTTATTTTTCTTTTCTCTGGTTTAGTGTTGGGAACATTTATTTTACCCAGTAGTTTGGCGACATTTTCAATGCTGTATTGACCAGCAGTAAACACAGGTGGGACTGGGCTGGAGAAATCTGGTATGGGTCGAATGTTGAAGTTTTCTGATTTAAGAGAAATCGTTAATGTTTCTATGCTTGAAGGGGATATATAGTCATGGCAAGTTTTTATGAGATCATTGAGATAGTTGATGTAGCCATTTATACTTTTGTTTTGACTGTTTAATGTCTCTAATAACGCCTGTTCCATTTTGTTGACTTGTTCGATATTATCTACCGCGACTGTCTCAACCAGCATTATTACAGACCTCGCTTCAAACATCATATATCTTCTTATGTCACCCATTATCTTCTTTATTTCCATGATATCTCTGACAATTTCTTCTTTTATCTCGTAAGATGATGGCTCAAAATATTTTCGAATTTTGGCAATTTCTTCTTGAAAATATGAAACCTTTTCAGCATAGACTATTTCCAAATCAGTAAACACATGGCCGCGATGCTCTTGTGTGGCTGTGCATTTAGAACAAAGTGGAATTTGGCATTCTTCACAGAGAAGATCAATGTGTCTTGAGGGGTGGATCTTGCATTTCTCCACTGGAAGTTTTCGTTTGCGATCTTTGTAGGGAACCACATCATGGTTCTTTGTTTCTGGGCTATTCTGATGTTCGTCTCTGCATTCTTCACACTTTGACTGATGGCAATCATTGCAATACAACTGGCAGATTCCCTCACAGTCTTTCGTGTCACAAGCCAAAAAATGTTGGGCGTCCTTTGGTATTTGGGAAAAAGATTGTGCCATCTGAAATTTATTAAGTTGATATTAGCTGTTATATTATTTGCTAAATCTTTGTTTAAAAAATTTGTTGGTAATTAAATTTGTCCTACTTAACCCCTTCCTTTTTCCACCTACGCGATGAGGCAAATGCATGTATGCACACGTTATCATTTACAAATACCTTACTGAGGTTTTGTTTTCCTTTTTTAGTTCACCTAAACCGAAGGTTCAAGTGACTTTTCTGATCATTTGATGTCCGTCATCTCTCTGTTCGTCATTCCGTCTGTCTGTCTGTAAACTTTTCACATTTTTTACTTCTTCTCAAGGACCAAACTTGGTGCAAAGCATTATATGGCGAGGGGATTCAAAATTGTGAAAATGAAGGGCAAATCTGTTATTCAACAGGGAGATAATTTCGAAACAATGACAATAGTGTGCTTGTCTTAAAATAATATCTTCTTAAGAAACACTGAACCAAAAATGTTTGTATTGACACCAAAGCTTGTATATACATGTATAGAGAAGATTAAAAATTGTTAAAATCGTGACCGCTGGACCAATACTGGGGATCCAAAAGGGGTTCAAAGTTTAACTTAGAAATATATAGTGTAAATGTCTAAAAACCCTCAAAGAATGTAGATTATTAAGTTTTAAAATCGTGACCCCCGGATTAATATTGGGGCCCAATGAGTGATTCAAATTTTAACACAGAAATATATAGAGACAATATATAAAAAGCTTCTTCTCATTAACTACAATGCTACAATTTGTGATGTTACTAATGAAGCATCATCTTCAAATAATATAGATGATAAATTGTTTAAAATCGTGAACCGACCTCCGGACCAATATTGACGCCCTAAGAGGTGTTTAAAGTTCAACATAGAAATAAATTGGTAAAATGTTTAAAGATACATGTATAAATTGGTACAGTAATACAAGGAACTGTTTTTCAGGTGAGCAATGTGACCCATGGGTCTCTTGATTATAATAGTGGTTTGGTCCAAGGTACTATCTAGATTGCTTAACTGAATTTTGAATGTCAGTTGATACACTAATTATATATATATATATATATATATATATATATATATATATATATATATATATATATATATATATATATATATATATATTTATCTCATACGTATGGTGTATATTACCCGTGTGATAAACCTTTGCTATATCACACGGGTGATGCTATATCAAATACTTCCGGTCCGAACTATTTTTGATACAGCCCCTTGCTTCAACGCTTCAGTGACCTAGATTTATATGTTTTTACGAAGATTTGCTAGTACTTTCAACATAACTATATTTACTACAAAAATTGATATAAAAGGGATTTTGTCAAAGATTTAAATTACAAATATGAAGGAAAACACATAACTGCGTCGCATAGGCGTCGGAACCGAGGGGGGGGGGGGGGGCTATTCATAACCGTAACCGTAACCACAATTTTAAAAGTTATACACAACCGTAACCACAGATTTTTGATGAGTTTAGCCCCCTTCCAACTTTCAATTTGCTTTGTGATTTTTATAAAACTGCAAATTACGTTAACTATCAAGGAGTTCATCCTGACGACGCGATGAAAACAGCGCTCTGATTGTGTACTGGCGTGCCAGTATATATACAAGAACTTACCGAAATAATGTTTCATAAGAAGTTTATTCCACCACCAGTAAGCATCCTTATTCACTTTAATTTCGAATCATAAGGCTAGTGTTTGTTTTATAGAACATCAACAACTGTTCCTCGTTCGAGTCAATTCAAACTAACGAGCATTCGCAACTTCGTGTAACGTTATGTCAACAAACTTGATTATTCACGTCTTCTAATCGGAATTTCCATTTAATCAAGTGAATAAGCTCTAAGAAAAACTATTTAGAGCTAAAAATTATTTTAAGGTTTATTTCAGTGAAACTTTACATTAAAACAGTTAGATTTATCTCAGGAATGACGTACTAAATTGTATTGCGCAAGGTCACAATTGAGCCGCATAACACAACGTTGCATCATCGTTTTTAATCTTTGAAAAAAAAAACAATTCGGGTCACATAAGGGACTGTCTCAAAAGCTTCATAATATAAATCAAATTGTATGAGATAAATAGAACATCTATGATTGTGTGATTTTAAATTTGCTTTATCCAACTCGTTGAAATGGTTATATTCGCTCGGCAAGCCTCGCGAATATATACACCATTTCAACTCGTTGGATAAAGCAAATATAAAATCACACAATATAGATATCCTCTCTCTCTCTCTCTCTCTCTCTCTCTCTCTCTCTCTCTCTCTCTATATATATATATATATATATCTTTATCTATATATATATTTATAAGATTAATTCATCAACGTTCTTGGTTCCTTTTTAGATAGTTGGTTTTGAGCCAATCAGAGAGCTAGGAATTAATCAGTCATATAATAATTGTTATTATTTGAATTAGAATAAAAATTTAACATATACGGGGTTCAAACTCCTGAACATTTTTTATAAAGTATGCAATATTGAGCATGTCTTAAAATGCATGTAAGTAAATAAAAGCAACGTAGATAAACGTGAATTGTTATATTGATCAAAGAGTAAAATGATTAAGAAATGAGTCATTTTTAAGTCCATAATATGAATGCCTATGAAATAGTTTTCCTTTGTTTTGTACTCAATAAAACTATTTTTACTTACGGGTTAGAGTTTTAAAGTCACCCTAAGTTAATACAGTTATTAATGTACGAATGACACATGGAAACTGTTAAAGAAACACCGTACAACGTTACTTCCTACACATGTAGTTGCACAATAGTTTGAATGGAATCTGCTGTCCACCTTGATTAATCAGGTTACAGTGGGTTTTTTCCTTCTTATCAGTTTGATATATGGGTTAATGTTAACCAATGGCGTTTTCAAACTAGAAAACTTCAATCGAAATGGATAACCCTCAAGTACATATTGGAAATCTTTGAAGTTGATATATTACTTTTTTGCATGAAGATTGTAAACATTCTGATTGATTTAACATGTATAATTGTAAAATCACGATGACATGTCTGCAGCTCTCATTATCACATATAAAACGGCAAATGATAGTGAAACTGAATTTAAAAAAAAATAACTTCTCATGTGGCTCATGCGCGGATCTATAAGAGGGGGTGTTCAAACGTCAAATTTCTCTAAATTTACATAATGAAATATTCAAAAATATGTCTCAGTCCCACGGCAAACTCAAATAACCGTCGCCCCCCACCACGGAAAATCTTCTTAATCTGCGCATGTGGCTTTATTTACTTCTTAACGTTTTTGATTTTAAGATATATTCTCATTCTATTCTCAGTTGTCTTAACACAAGCGTCTTTGCGAGTAGCATAAACAATTTGCACGTAGTTATGGCGACATTCGTTACAAGGTTGTTAGGAGTTGACTGTATCCCTTCCTCATCCTCCCTATACACTGTACATGTACCGCATAATTTACACCTATATGAATATGTTATATGATTACAATATGTAAAAAGATTTGTTTCGTTATATATATATATATATATATATATATATATATATATATATATATATATATATATATATATATATAGTTAAACGAGATCTTGAAAAGAACAGATCTAATCTACTTTAATTGGTTGTTTATTAATAAATTAGAGAAAAGAATATTTAGTTTCGAAAGAGTGAAACGAGGGAGAAAGAAGATGAATTTATGTATTGTTGTATTCAGAGAAAGAGAGAGAGAAAGAGAGAGAGAGAGAGAGAGAGAGAGAGAGAGAGAGAGAGAGGATGGTGATGTAGATTTTTGATAAAATTTAGATTCTGTTGAGGTACAAAGGGGATTTATTGCTGAACGACGTATATCAGGAACCAATTGAATTAAGTAATTGCAAGAAAGTTACGTAAATGTTATTAATTGCATGCAAAAATGAAAACTGTTAAGGTAGATTGGGACACCTGTTGATATCAATGTAAGTAAAGTGCATCATAATTAAAATATCCCAACGGTTTGAGAATTTCCAAATTATATAATATTTGACCGAGAATTTGTTAATTTTTTTTTGATCGGTAAAATTCCTAAACCCCTGTCGGATTCGTACTTACACGTTAGAAGATAACGTTCAAGCCAATTGTGATACGCTGTTTTTGACTATCATGGACAAGAAAAATTCAAAATATAAATCATCATTATATTTGATTACATTGTTTCTTTGGACAAGAAGTACATCACAATATGAAGGTGTACATAATGCTCCAAGAGATCATAATTTGATAAACAAGAACATCTATACGTTGTAGATTTTTGCCCTTCTGATACTTTACAGACCACTTAGAGTAAGACAAATGTAGTAAAGCTACATGCAGAACAAACTGACATCACGTTTTGTCTTATAAATGTTTAAGTTATTATCTACATTAATTCATTTTTACTTTATATAACGCATTGGGTTCTCTGATTTTCTTTTTATTACAAAAAAATCAAATATCTAAATTAAACTCAGATTACCATTATTACTTACAATGAAAGATAGTACTTTTAAATCAATTTATTCCATCAAAGAGATACATTTTGAAGTCACGATAACATTAAGGCCAAATTAAAATTAACATACGAACTAATAGCTCTATACATTAGAACTGGTATTTACATTTAAATACTCGTCCATTCTATAAAGCTGAGATTTTGCATGCATGCAAATATGAAAAGAAAAAAACCCACTTAAAGTCCAAATGCAAATTTGATAATATGGTAGTGATTATGAAGTAATATCTAGTTTATATCAATTCAGATTGCATCATATTTTATTTTGAATAATAAAGATAAAACCTTATACAGTATATTGAACATAAAACAGAATGTCTTTATGTTTTGTTTAATGTGTACGACGAAAGATACAAACAAAAAACATAAAAACATACATTGTCAAATGATAACTTACACACTTTGTTTTTACGTTTATTTTTGCAATTTACCGGTAAAATGGTCGCTACGAACTGCAATTAAATAACAGGGTTCTGCTGTCGATTCTTGAATATTATATAAAAATATAATATATAAAATGCAATTGGGAAAACGATTGATATATAGATTAGATGTAATGATTACTGCTGTAGATATTTGTATACGCTCACTGTGTTGTTGTAACACTGGCCAACCCAGAGATGATTTTTATCATCCACACACACACTACGAGGATCCTCGACCCCTTCTTGAGCTGTGAGTAGAAGAGACAAGAACTGACCATCCTGATCCAGAAGATGAACTGCTTCATTTTTGAAATCACAAACCAGAATATGACCAAGTATATCAGTACATATTCCATAGGGCTCAAAGTCTGACTTCTGACCTGTGTAAGAGAACCTGTGTTGTCCTAATTTATTCACTACCACCACAGCATGTTTGTCTGATACACATATATCATTATTTATGTTTTCTATGACGTAGTGTGGATTACTATAAAGTTCCTGTCCTTTGTAATCCCCCTGTATATTCTGCATTTCTAACCCTTTCTGTTTGTACCTAGTGACTTTACCATTTCCCTGTTTTGCCATACCTACCAGTATGTCCCCGTTCGTTTTAGAGGAACAAATACTGAGTGGTTCCCAGTCCCCTGTTCTAGTGAATTCAGTGATAGTTTCATCCGGCATTATCCTTTTTATGACGTTGTTTTCTTTGTCTGTATAAATCAGAGAACCGTCCTTTATGACTGTGTGGTACCCTTCGCATCTACCATTGGTTTGTATCTTTTGTAGCTCTTTTCCTTGTAGATCTGTTTGAACAAGGTTTCCTGACCAATCACTGACCCAGAATCTTTCTGATTCATATAATGATATATGAAATGCATTAGCAACACTTGGAGCGGTATACGTACCGATCTTGGTGACAGAGGAGAGAGACATATTTTGTTTTACGTCAGATTCCTTTCTGTCTACTCCCCTCCTGTTCTCTGTAGGTAGAAACTGGGAAGAAACCGTTTCCATGGGTTTTATTTTTCTTTTCTCTGGTTTAGTGTTGGGAACATTTATTATACCCAGTAGTTTGGCGACATTTTCGATGCTGTATTGACCAGCAGTAAACACAGGTGGGACTGGGCTGGAGAAATCTGGTATGGGTCGAATGTTGAAGTTTTCTGATTTAAGAGAAATCGTTAATGTTTCTATGCTTGAAGGGGATATATAGTCATGGCAAGTTTTTATGAGACCATGGAGATAGTTGATGTAGCCATTTATACTTTTGTTTTGACTGTTTAATGTCTCTAATAACGATTGTTCCATTTTGTCGACCTGTTCGATATTATATGCTGCGACTGTCACAACCAGCATTATTACAGACCTCGCTTCAAACATTATATGTTTTCTTATATCGTCCATAATCTTCTTTATTTCCATGATGTCTCTGACAATTTCATCTTTTATTTCATAAGATGATGGCTGATAACAATTTAGAATTTTGGCAATTTCTTCTTGAAAAAATGAAACCTTTTCAGCATAGACTATTTCCAAATCAGTAAACACATGGCCGCGATGCTCTTGTGTGGCTGTGCATTTAGAACAAAGTGGAATTTGGCATTCTTCACAGAGAAGATCAATGTGTCTTGAGGGGTGGATCTTGCATTTCTCCACTGGAAGTTTTCGTTTGCGATCTTTGTAGGGAACCACATCATGGTTCTTTGTTTCTGGGCTATTCTGATGTTCGTCTCTGCATTCTGCACACATTGACAGATGACAATCATTGCAATACAACTGGCAGATTCCCTCACATTCTTTCGTGTCACAAGCCAAAAGATGTTGGGCGTCATTTGGTATTTGGGATAAAGATAGTGCCATCTAAAAATTTTCAAATTGATATCAGCTGTTTTATTATTTCTACCATTATGTTTTAAAAAACATATGTTGGCAATTAAATTTATCCAGTTTAGCCGCTTTCTCTACTTCACATACACACTGATCCATGAGCATGTCCAGGCATGCAAACACGCACTCACTGAAAAATTTCTTACTGGGGCTCTTTTATCCATTTTTTATATAAGTGGTTATATACTATCTAAAGTGCATTACCAAAATTCGAATGTCAGTTGATAAACGTTTAGAGATATACATGCATAGCAAAAAATTTTGCTTGCTTTGCAAGGCATTGAATTAGATTGACCCCGATTTTTCATAGGCTACATACTAGTACTACTTATTATAATTTGAATTAGAATGAAAAATTAACGTATTAGGGTTCAAACTACAGAACATTTTTATAAAGTATGCAATATTTATCATGCCTAAAATGTCAGTAATTAAAGACAACACAATCAAGCGTCCAGTATCACATTGATTTAAACGGAAACTAAACTGTCTTTGCTTTAAACATTGATTGTTGTAATACATAAAGCTATTTTTACTTACGGGTTAGAGTTTTAAGGTCACTCTAAGTCGATACAGCTATTGTCCTAGGAATGTCACCTTAAAGATATTAATAAAACACCTCAAAATCTTACTTCCTTTACATGTAGTTGTATAATAGTTTGAGTTGAATCTCCTGCCCACCTTGATCAAACAGGACACAGTGTTTTACTACTTATCAGTTTGATATGTGGGTCTTAGTTTATCGAAAGGCGTTATCAAACGAGAAAACTTCAAATTGAAATGAAAAATATATAGGGGGAAATGCTTGAAGTTGATATATTGGTTTTACATGAAGGTTGTTGACATTCTGGATGATTTAACATGTATTGTAAAACATATCTACAGTTTTCATCACAAATGAAACGTCAAATGGCAGAGAAACTGAATTTTAAAAAAAGCATGTGGCTCATGTGCGGATCTATAGGTAATGGTGGTGGGGGGTGGTCAAAATTCAAATCTTTCAAAATTTACAGTATAAATCAAAGATTTGCCTCCCCCGGCAAACTCTCCCTTTGAAAATTTTTCTTAAACTGCCCATGAGGCTTTATGAATTTCTGAAGGTTTTTTAATTTAAGGCAAGACGGAAATTTTCATTCGATTCTCAGTAGTCTTGTCATGCACGAGTGACTTGCCAGTTAGTATGAATAGATTTTCCTTTACCTAATAAAGGGCAAGATGCCGCCACCATTCAAGACTTTCAACCTAGTTTTATTTCAAATAATGTGCAACCTAAACAATTTATAGCATCGAAGTCTCACATATCTTATTTTCAGAGTTAAGCAATACATCATGCACCTATGCCTAATGCACCAAAGATTTTGGGTACACCAGATGTCCCCAGTTTACCAGTGGCAGTTATGTCGGTACCTCCGTTGAGTCCTCTTCCGAGACCTCAGCAACAAATCAAGCATGTTCAGCCTATTTTCATTCCTGTCCCCATACCACAACACTCACGGCCAGCAGAGACAAGTAAAGTGTTGCCGATACAGCCTCTGCATAGACCTATTAAAATGATTCCAATCCCGATACCGCATGCACCACAGCCATTACCTCCAAAACGCAGCCAAGCAGTATTGCTTCAACCGTCTTTAAATACTCTCTCAAAAATTGTCATACCAAGCCGACCTCATTCATCAACTTCCCTAGGACCCTCCTCATTTCCAAAAGACCAGGTACGTATATCTGGTATTCCAGAAGCATCTCTACACCAGCAGATCTACACCAGAGACCTGTTTGGACAAATCCAAGCTTTTGATCAGTCCAAATTCCTACCCGGGATTCATAGAATGAGGTTTCCTATCATTACTACAGATAATCGACTAAAAAGAACAAACCCTCGCAAACTGACCAGAGGAATGGCTGGTTCTATCCATGGCAGTGCTCAGGCGGGAAAAACAAGCATGGGTGACTTTTGGAGAATGGCTCAAATGAGGTTGTCAACCCAAGATATCCTCCAGCTATTACGCTCTTCGACAAATCACAAACAAACACTAGACACTCTTCTTAAGGGCTATATCAACCTCCAAAACAATGCAAGAATATCCCAGATATTCAATGCCCAACATAGGTCTCGGCTCTTGCAACTGATTCAGTTTTACCATTTCCTCCGACCCGGTTCTGAACACCGCGAGCGCTTGGAACAATTGTTTCTTCAAATTATTCAGAGACTCCAATCGACGGCAGCGCAAGTGGCAATTCACAGCAGAGGCAGGGGTGCATCTACGGCAGGAGGAATCGGAATAGGTGGCGGGGGAGGGGGAATTGGAAGTGGGGTAGGAATGCATGGTGGAGGAATAGCAGGAGGACAAGGAATAGGTATTGGAGGACAAGGAGGGGGATTGGGAGGAACATCTGGAGGTGGAATTGGAATTGGTGCAGGAGGGGGGTCAATCAGTGGAGGCACAGGGAGAGGGGCAGGGGGAGGAATTGGGGGAGGGGCCGGGAGCGAGGGTGGATCTGCAACTGGGGGAGAAGGTGCAGAAACCGGTGGCAATGACGTAGAAGGCGGAAGTGACACGGAAACTGAAACCGAAAACGAGGCTGATTATTCAATGGATGATAGTGAGGAAGATAGAAGCTATTTTAGGGTATTCAAATGAAACTGATCGAGTCAAACCAAGACTAATGGATTATTTAAGGAATTTTAAATGAAATAAAAGAATCAATAAAAACTTCAGTAAAATTTGAAACAATACTATTATATCATTGTGCATGCAGTTATAACTTCTTATGCTTGATTTCGCAAAACCTAGGAAATATAAGCAATATTGGATCTAAAGAAAGAGTTTGCTTCAAATATTAGAGTTTATTATGCCCAATATTTAATGCTTTTTAATCAGATGGCTATGATGAAAATATCAAATATTAATAAATATCAAAATATTTTATTTCTACATATTACAGCGTTATTAAAAATAGTTTTAGTGTAGACAAATAGACATATCCATTCATTTATAATTTTGGGAAAAAAGAACAAACTCTAATTTGAATAAACTTTAAATGTACAACTATTTGTTCATGATATTACACAAGTTAAATACTTTATTAAAATAAGTTCAATGATTTTTCCTAGAGGCTGCCTTTGTAAGTAGAAATCAAAACATTGTTTCTTTTGAGAATTTGACAAAAGATAAAAAAAAAAAACCCATATGATACTTGTTTGTCTGCATATTTCTCTTAGCTTTTTTTTTTAAACTTTTAAATTTTCTGCAGACAGTTACAACTAACTCAACAGTGTACTTGAGTAATCCACGACATAATAAAAATATTGCATATTATTTTCATCATTCTCATGATGAAGTTTTGCAAAATTCTGTTGGTTGTAGACAAGCAATAATATTCTTACTTGATAAATAGAAGATTTAAGGTATCTTTCCTTCAGGATTCGCCATATAACTAAACAAATTCTAAGAATCCCACGTAGTTTTACCATACCGCACACCGATTTCAATTTTAGATAGTTAGAGTTGTCTGCCATTCGATAGAGTACAACAAAATACAATGCAAGCTACAGTTTATGTAATATTATGTAATTAGTTCACGTTTAGGGTAGTTACAGTAATCTGTCATTTGACATAAAACTTTAAAATGCAATGTGAGCTTCCGTTAATGTTATATTTTGTATTTAAGTTTTTTGGACATAGTATTAGTGCGAGATATGGATGATGTTTTGTATTTGTAGTCCATGTAGAAAACGTAAACAGACGTCAATATCTATATCATTTACTTATTAACGCAAGCTAAGCTTTAGGTTACTAAAAACGGTCTCTTTATGATAAATGAATAAACGCATCATCGAAACTGTTCATCATCGCTAGCCAAGATTTTCTGATCCGCACCGCTTCTCACAAACCCTTGTCATATCGTTCTATCAAATGTCGGGATTTTTTTGTCGTCACGTCATCTCCTATCCAGTTTTTGAATCAGCCAATGATGAAAGATGCCGTACTACCCGGTGCAGAAATGGCCGCTTCTGTAGATATTGATACTGGCAAGTTGGAAGAATTTAATGCCAAGTGTATTCAATGAACAGGAATCATATAGACCCAACTCATTCAAAAGCTGAAAGACGGGGAGCGATGAACAGTTGGCAAATCCTCAATGTACGAATGCATGCACATGCATGCCTCTGTTGATAAACAATCTGGTGTACTTGTTATTGCACCATTGAATGATACATGCATCATGAAGGCTTAACAGAAAGACTAGAAAAATCAGGGGTTTGAGCTATTCGTGTTAGAGACACTCGGAATAAACATTAGGAAAACATTGTTTATCAAATAAAAAAATGCTTTGCAAATTCGGCAAACGGTTTCAGTAAACCCCAATCAAAATCAAGTGAAAACATCCCGAAATTTGATAGCACGATATGTCAACTTGAAGGGTTTGTGAGAAGCGATGCGGATCAGAAAACCTTTGCTAGCAAAACTGTTATAGATTCACAAAAAAATGATTCCCTCGTACATATAACTGAAATTACAAGAAACGATACCTGAGATTCCTATGATAAAATTAAGAAAAAATGCGAGAGCTTTTTTAAATGTAATGTTTAAAAATCTAGAAATTTGAAATGAAAAATACAATTATTATTTTATACACGTTGAATTTTTTAAAAATCACACAATCAAACATGATTGTCACCTTTTTTCTCATTAACAAGGTGCTTTTTACCAATTTTTTTTTACATTCGTTGCAGATTGAAAGATTACAATTTACGTTACACATCATTCATTCAAATTTCAAATAAAATAAAAGATTACAATTGCTATAGTTAAAGATCTAAAAGCCGATTAATTATTATGGGTTGAAATGGATAACAAGTGTCGAATTTGTATATCTTTTTTCGATTAGGTAAATCATGGGAAAAATAGCTACACCTACAAATATTACACTAGCCCAGGTCAATTTTCACTGAAAAATCATTTAAACAATAAAATGCTTTCTGCAGTGATTCATGCGGGATATGAAGGTGCAGAAAAAAAACAACACACAATTCGCGTTAGCGAGTCATGTAATTTTTTTTTTTGCAATGATTGCTACCGTCCGCATGAATCATCAAAGAAAGCATTCTATTGTGTGTATTTACAACTTATCAGGTTTTTCTAACACTTTAACTGAAATTGCACTGAAATCCGACGCCAAATTTTTATTTTGTTGCGGATCATGAATGTTTATCTATTCAGAAATTCATTTTTAATAAACAAGCGTATCTCAAATGACCCTCGCATGGGAAATTCAACAATAAATCTCCATGAATTTGATATGAGGAAAAATGTTTCAATTTACAGCGTTAAAAGAAACAAGAGTAGTTAATAATCCCCACACGATGCATTACGATTATTAATACCAAACATTAAAATATCTTGATCGAGCACGTGCGAAAATGATCAATTATTCATATGAAGTATTTTTAAAAATTTTATTATAGCAATATGCAAATCTAACGTAGTGTGCAAAAGCGCAAATCTGCTTATAACCAGCCTGCATACCATAATTGAACCAAAGAGTCATTTGTAATTTCATATACATGTAGTACACGCATTTTTAGGAGTGTTGTTATTATCTATCTATAGTTAAATCTTTTAAAGACATAAGTTATTGACTTCACAAAGTAGGAACTGCAGTTATATTACGACTTATTTCTTAAATGATATGTTTGTGTATTCTATACGTGTATTTTGAAAATTAAAGGTACCCGCATAAATCGAGAGAAGCGTTAGGCTATTTCGTTTAATTAATTAAGTGATTTATAATACCGGTATTTCAAGTTAACAAAATATGCGGAGAGATTTGTGTTTTTACATTTTCTTTTATAATAAGAAAAATACAAATTCATACCTGTATCATCCCTTAAAAATGGCATGGTCACGATTTTGTTTTTCTGTTTTTATCATTTACAATACTCTAAAGATGCAGTTCTAATACTCAGATGAAATATGAGACTCAGTCGTTGAGTTACAAGCAAAATATAGGGCTCTTAATTCTTTGTCATGTAAACAAGGCTCGTGTCCTGTTTTTGTTTACAAAAGTTTAATATATCAGTAAAAATCTTTTTTTTCAAGCTAATTATTCATCTTTTTATTAATTTTAAGCATAAATAGACAGTTCCTAACGTTTCACACATTCGTTTCAGGCCTAACACTGGCAATTTTACTTCAACGTTCAAAATGTGAACAAAGGTTTTGTTTACATAGCAAAGAATTGTAAGCTCTTTAACTCGCTTATAACTCAGCGAATGACACTGGAATTTTGGTTGCCTATTTAAAATGCCGTACTGAAGCATTGTAAACATTAAAATCGAAAAAATAATTTTTGACCAAAATCTTGACCATGCCCCTTTTAATCTTTAGGGATAGTACTGTTCCGATAATTGGAAAACTGCAGCGCATTTAATACTTCTCAGTGTATATCATTAAAAAAATATTTTGTCTGTAAAATTTATCCAAAAAGAAGTTCAATGGAGATTACGCAAATAAGAGACAACAGTATAAATACACCGCTACTCAGTAGTAGGCATGCGCCGCCGGGCATGTCTGGCGAAACAGGTGATCGGGGCAAGGTGTAAAAAACGGGATTTTTTTTTTACTGTATATTTCATATGATAAGCTGGTTTCTTGAAATAGAATCAAATCACATAATATGCATGAAAAAGCAAGATTTATTTTCAAGTTTAGACAATTTTTAAAAATATTTAATGGCTAGAATGGAAACTCCAGCTCATTGGTGGTCATATAATCATTAATGCATGTCTAAATTGAAAATAAATATCTGCAAAGCATGCTGTATTTTGTGATCGATTTAATTTATCATCATTGTATTTCTCCAAATCATTTGTATAAATAATATCATCCGGTCATTGTGTTATATTTTTCAACGGATTACTTGTTATTCGTCACATATATACCGGACAGTAAAATTCCCATAAAAACTTCTAAATTTTTCGCACGCTTTTCATATGGTTCTTATGCGCTTTGTACGATACGATAAGTTTCTTATACGATAGGATACGTTTTTCATACGATACGATACGTTTCTTATACGATGCGATACGTTTCCTATACGATACAGTATGTTCTCGCACGATACGATGCGCTTCTTATACAGTACGGTATGTTTCTCGCACGGTACGGTACGCTTCTAATACGATACGAAAGTCACACGCTTCTTGCACGCTTTAAAGGTGTAGTAATGCGTTTCAGGGTCTGTATGAATACATGTGAAAAATAAGAATGGTTGTAGAAAGATAACCTAACTTAAGACGTTCCTAAGTTACCGTCGAGCTACATCTTAAGACGTGTCCCAAGTTGATCTTAGGACGTTCCTAACTTTTTTCCTAAGTCATATCTTAGAAACACACTTAACCCTTTCGCTGCCACGTCAAAAAAGACGGTATTACGCTTCAGTGCCAAGCATGACGTTATCAAATTCATGTTTTGACGTAACAATCTGACACAACGCGCCGTACCATTTTTATAGCGTTGCGGGATGCAGTTTTGTGTTCAATTAATAATTTCTAATGCTATTATCGAAAACAATGGCTTTTTATATTTTTCTCTGTCATTTCAAATAAGACGTTACGCCATTCTTAATTTTCTTTCTTTTTAGCGTCGCCAAATGAAAAAGAAATGTAAAGAAAACCACGTCTTTCAACAAATATGAATTACTTCATTAATGATGCATGTTCCCAATCTTTAACAAATACGTGCAGTTTTTAAAATAATCACTTTCTTCTCCTTTCAATCTTTATTATAATCCACGCATACATGTGAATTTTTTATCATTGAAATTGTAATTAGTTCTATAAGATCTAACGCATATATCTCTTATTTCTTTGATTGCATATATATACATTTGAGACATTTTCACGATAAAAAAGCTATCTTATGCCAGAGAGAGAGAGAGAGAGAGAGAGAGAGAGAGAGAGAGAGAGAGAGAGAGAGAGTTTAAGTAGGTTGACTTAAAAAAAAATCATAAAATATCGGATTTCTTTTTTGCTAACCTATGACATGCAATGCAAACTTAATCATGTTTTTCACACCAGAGTCTCCCTCAAATTGTTAAAAATGGAACTGATGGGGTGGGATTATCAAATAGTTATTACGAAAGTATATGGTCTAAATAGCAAAAACTAAGTCCCCCCCCCCCCCCCCCCCGAATAATTTGGACATTTATTTTTAAAACATCTTCATTCGGTCTCGCACCGTATGGGATTTACTGACCATGTACAAACCATATTAGATCAACGGTAAACTATATGACAGTGTGTAATTAAGCAAAACACCAAATGTTTTAAAGCGATTTTATATAACCAACTTACATTGCTTTAGAGCCTGTATGCATCATTAATTCGATATTTTTGTAACAATCATTGTCATTAATAGCGGATAATTTTCAAAAACTAATTAATTAGTATAACGCAAATATGTTAGTGGTCAAGAGGCGGGTATTGCTGGCTGCAGCTGTAAAGGTTTATTATGACGCAGTTTAAGAACTTCGCAAAGGAATTGATTTTTAATGTGTGTTAGATAGGCAGACAGATAGACAAACAATGACAGTGCTAGATAGGTAAGATATTCCTTGTTCGTTTTAATAATCATTTCTATGAAATCGCGCAAGCATAAACGTCCATCCAAGTTTATGCTCGTACAGTCATTTGGGGAAAATTTCGAATCACCCCGCGTTCCGTGTTTTAGAAAGTTTGATGTATCGCTCTGCAATGTACAAAACATGAACAAATGAAACTCTCCAACAGTCACCACCTGTAATGTTATTTACATAGGCGTTAGAATCGGGGGGGGGGGGGGAGGGGGGCGGGGGGGGGGGGGGGGGCGGGGGCTTGGCTTAGCCCCCACCCCACTTGTTTGCAAAGTTAGACCTAACCATTAAGTACATAGCATCATAGAGGGTTAGGCCCCCTCCCCTCCCCCCACTTTTACTCGCAAGAAACATATTCGTTCCTAAAACCTTGAAATGATTATATTATTGAGAAGTTGATGCATACTAGTCCCTCCCCCCCCCCCCCCCCCAGATAAGGAATTTCATGATGTGTAAAAAAAAAATTGGTAGGTAAGATGTTTTTTGGAAGTATAGGTATACTACTATACACCCCCCCCCCCCCTCACGGATTAGGAATATCATGATCTAACAAAAACAATTTTGGAAGGTAAGAATTAATTTTTTATTTTGTTGGAAGTATACGTACACATCCCCCCAACTGATTAGGATTTTCATGATTTTGGGAATTAGTTTTTTATTTTTATTTTTTTGCATGTCAATATTTCTGAGGATTAGTCTACCCCCCCCCCCCCCCAGTCACTTTCAATTTGCTTCCAACGCCAGTGATTTATATATAGAGAGAAGAAATGACATACATTACTAAATTATTTTGTGATTAAAAACTTCTCGCTAACCTCAGTAAAGGGAATTTGTGTGATGAAAACGCTGCTCAATATTAATTTCTCATTACACGGTATGCTATTGCTTTATTAAGCGAGAAAATTGATATAGTGTATGTTTGTTACCGCATGCGCGGATCCAGAAAACATTTCCAGGGGGTGTCCGAGGGATAATTTTGTTTTCCAATGTTGGAGAGAGGGTTTGAGGCTTATTTCGGGAATTTTGCTATATGATGTTATTAATTTGAATTTCTCAAGAGGTGGAAGGAATAGTCCATGCACCCCCTTCTAGGTCCGCACATGAACGATTATGATCTTTCTGTTGGACCAAAACAACGAACTGTATTAAACATGCGTTTTTACACATATTTTTACAATCAAGTTGAACAAAAAGTGTTATTTAAAATACCCCAAATGACTGTATTAATGATTTTGTAAATAGAATAATATATAGGCTTATCGTGAAATTTTTAAATCTGCTATGCCTGATTTTATTAATATTTAAAATGTTGTGTTCGCTTTTATACCAATGCTATGCTAAGTATGTGTATCATAATAGACATTGCAGTAGTTTTCCAGGTCCATTAAGCCATATTTTAATAAAAATTGTATTGATTTCTTTCGTCTCATTATAAAATTCGCTGCTGAGGTCAAGGCGGGTATGGTTGTATTACGACTTTGAAAAAAATTCAAATAAAAAATAAACGTCGTACATTTTATTCACTAATATTTGGGGAAGTGTTTTGTATGCATGTACAATCGATACATCACATGCGGGTTGAATAAACCCAATCAATCGGGAACAAAATCAAACGGTTCCCGTTTCTAAACATTCCCAAGATGGAGTTTGTTTGTTTGTTTGTTTTGTTTTTTTTGTGTTCTCAAACAGAAATTTTTTATGTACTTAGATAATTCAAACTTTGAAAGGAGACAGATTTTTCTTGTGTAAATAGGCATTTTTCTAATAAATTTGGTCTGTTTAGAAAAATATTTGATACTCTCATAGCCAAAAAAAATCGGACTATGTAGCTTTAAATTATCTGTATGTTTTAAAATCTTTCTTTTCTCGGACAGGTGAACATTATCTTAATTTTTACATTTTATTCCATTCAAAGTAAAAACTTTTACCACATCATACGTGTAATATTGACAATCACGATCGTCAGTTGTAAACGTTTGAACTCTCGGAAAAAAGATGTATAATTTTGTTCTTTATGTTCTCTAATATCTTAGCTTATTTATCGATACATCTACGATTGTGATTTATATTATTAATAGTTCTAATATTCAAAGAATCAAAAACAATATAGACCTAAGAAAGTTAACGATTACACATAGTTCATCATCATACGATGAAAGATAACAGTTATGAAATGCAAAACATTTACGTTTCTATATCTCGATTCGAGCTAAGAAGTTTTTTTTTACCAACTTGTGGTCTTACAGTTTGTTTTAGTGATTAAATCCGCTTGACCAACTGAGTTGTCTAAAATATAATAATGATACAACTTTGTGATTAAAACATTGATATATTTTATATACTAAAATTATACATAAACTGAAAGAATAAAAACTATTTTCATGAAGTATATTACAGTCCTAGAAACCTTTACTTCCTTTACCGCTATATTTGCGCCTTTACACACAGTAGATGCTCTTTATGACCATAAAACAGGTAATGACTTGAAAGTCCGTGCGGTCAGAACCATCCATGTGAAAATTAAATGTCTATGATGTGCGGTGTCCAGTTTTAGAGACACGGTTGAAATTTAGTTTCAAGAAAGAATGTCTCTATTTGAAATGCTCTGAAGAAGGAGACAGAAGATACGAAAAAGGTATCAATAGGACTTGAAGCGCGTACGCAGGGGGGGGGGGGGGGTGCACTGAATTCTTGATCATGAACACGGTCGAAGAAGCATCACAATTATCTCCAAATAAGTTATTACACGCATTTCTTGTTTTTCTGTCCAAATATTCAGTTTTGTTCTTTCACATGCATGAAAACTACAGTAAAATGTCACCAGATGGATTTTTTAAAAATGTTTATCATCTGGCTAAAATTTTGTTCTAGGATCATATCAAAGTAATTTTTCAGTGCCCTATTCCTCCTTATTTGGCATATCGCAGTTTATATTGCCGTTCATTAATTAACTCTGAATGAAAAAAAATACATATAAAGTACATGTACATGCTTCCTTTGGTGCTCTGTCAATATTTCAATTCTAAGTAAAAAAAAAAAAAAAAGACAAACGGTCTCCTTCAAGCGATTCATATTCTCTCGATTTCTTGCATATTATACAATACCAGAGAACGATGCTGTATGTAGTAACTTTTTACCCGATTTATGTTTTAAATTAAAAAAATCCGCATGGATATTACCGATGTGTTTTATTTGATTGTTTTTTAATCAGCACTAACGGCAGCATGAAAATAAAAAACACTCGAATTATACTTGGCCTTCGGTGGTGGACTAAAGTATTAGCCCTTGCCATGTTAAAGTTGTACTTAAGAACTGTATTTTGACAGTATTTAAGATTATCCTAAGATATGACAAATTTATGAGCTATGGTGAGATCTTATGAAAAATATTTGGTCTTAAGATAGATTTTAGTCAAAAGTCGGTTATGTTAAACGAGCACCAGGTTTATATGGTAGAGTAGGAAAAAGTAAGATTGGTCCTGCTCTTGTGGGGGAGGGGGCATTTCCTTTGGCCAAGGTTGTGCATTAGGACAGATATTATTTTCCGGTTCTGACGGAAAAGTCCTGGGGATCTATTCACAAAATGATTCGCCAGCCATGGTAAAACGCAGACACCGAGTTGGCACTGTGTGACGTAGTGACGTTATTATTATGATGTCATTTTTACGTTGTGACGTTATCCGCAGTATTTCACTAAACATATAGCCTAGATCATACAACGTATATTGATACAAATTAACCCTCTGACTGCGGCAGGGACATATATGTCCTTTTACCGCTGGCTGCGAGAGGGACATATATGTCCTTCACGACGTCATAAACGTAAAGTCACTTCTCCCTTTCATTTTCAATTATTTTCATGTCATTTTTACTCGATTTTTACTATATAGATTGATTTTAATTTTTAGAAACATCAACCTTTTGTTACAGTTAATAAAAATTATTGATTTTTTTGGCAAAAACTTTTAAAATACGCAAAAGATACAGGAACTCGCGACGACTTGATGTCGTATGTAATGAGTGTTATAGCAATATGAGCTGCTATTTTCATGTTCAAATATTTTATTACGAGAATATTATTTTCTACTAAAATGACAACAAAATATCATGGTTTTTAAAATATCTTTTAGCCATATTTTTGTGTGAAAAGGCCGTTAAGAAGCCTTATTTGGAGCATAATTGAATTATTGTCTTCCTGTACAAAAATTAATTTGCTATATATTCCTTAGAAAAGAAATATTTCCTCTGACAAAAGTTAATATTTTTTTTTCAAACCTTATTTATCATTAAAGTTTAAGTTATATGCAAACTTATCATACTAGCAGCTTTTTTACAGCAAAATAAGATTCTAAAAAATACAGCTCATATTGCTTAAACTTTATTGCGGTTATCATCTCCGAGAATCCATCAGCCTTCAATGTGGATTATATCAGACTAATGTGAAATAAAAATAAAAGACTGGTTTGAGCTGATATATATCTGCGACTTTGCGCTTCTTGCGATTCTCGTGAAACTGAGTCGCACGAAAAAAAGTTTAAAGTATATCATACCTATACATTTCGTTCTCCTTTTCAATTATCCCGGTTATGAGTATGAAAACATAATACAAACTAAGAAAAAAAATGAATTATTCAGTCGCCATTACCAACAAATAAATCATTCAGTCGTCATTACCTCTCCAACCCCCCAACCCTGTTCTTCATCAGAATAAAAAAACGGTAATTAATGCATGCTGTTTCTCGTAAATTGTAAGAGTACATTATAATTTTATTATTACACTAATTACTGATATCGGAATGCACACCATGATTCACAAGTTTAGTTTTAAGTCAAGTGATAGAAAGTGTTATTCGTCTGCTATGAAACAAAATGCAGAGTATGGTTTTCCATGTTGACTAGCGGTATTTGCAAGTCATCAGATCGTTTTCAGAAATATGGACTCTTTAATGCCGTACTCGAAGTTTCCCTATCTAAGATTTTCTAAAAGTACATGTATGTATATGAAAGGCCCTGGTAGAAGTCTGATATAAATTTTGCGAGAATCAATTGTAAGCTCTGAATGAACTACCAAACTATCACGATGAATTTGCAGTTAATAAGAGCCTGAAGTTTTGAAGGGAATAAGTGGAGAAATCCATAATCGATTCTTTCTGACATAAATTATGTCTTGTAGAAACCTTCAAACATACTAACCATATATACAAACACATGTATCATTGGATGTCGTCTTGGCCGTCATGCAATGATTTTGTAATGGTTTATTTGTACGTAGATTTACTCCTACCTGTACACATACTCGAACAATTATGTACATTCATCCACTTTTGATGTAAAGCAGTTAGCACAACTTTCAAAATTAATTTGAATATTTTTGAGAAAAAAATTGTTTAAAGGGGGGGGGGGGTGTCATTAAATCTACGTATTCTTTTTCAGATATTAGTTTAGTAAATCAAAGTACTGAAGTACTGAAAGCCGGGCTCTTTTGGTGTATCGTAGTAAAGACTAAAAATCTCTCTCTCTCTCTCTCTCTCTCTCTCTCTCTCTCTCTCTCTCTCTCTCTCTCTCTCTCATGCTTTTAATGTTGGTAAAGCATCAGAGAGCGACCAAATTTTGTAAGCGGCTATAAACAAAAAATATGTCTGTCTAGTAGAAGTTAAAAAGTTCAACAGTTGCTGCCTTGAATTTTGCTACAAGCATTATATATTCAATCCCCATTTCTTCATCGGGCAGCAAAGTAGTTCATGGAAATTCATGCGAATTGTATGTGTCCAAAATGCATAGTAATGTTTTAAAAACACGTTATTAATAAGAAAACTAAAAAAGATAAACAATTCATTCGAAATTAAAAAAAAGAAACAAAATGCCAACACTTTTGACAAAACGACGCTCTTTGTGTAACTATTTGGTATAGCGGAAGATTTACCTTGACGCTGTTTGGTTTTTTGTTTACTTTTGAAGTTGTGCTATTTATAGTAACATTGGCGATTTACCTGCCTATAGCCAGGACTCTGCTTTCAGCAGAGCCCGGCTAAAAATGAAACGACTAACATCATTTTGACCGTTATATACATCTATATATAGCACGCTAAGCACTGGATTTGGAGATCCCTTGAATTCGCAATAAATGCTTACAAAATCTCACTGGAAATGTACTCATTTAATTTGTAGCAGTGGTGTTTTTTTTAAACAAATGTCAACAAAGTAAAAACAAAATCAAGGTATTGATTAACTACGTATATATCTATTTCTTTAAATGTTTACTTTCACAATTTATCACATACGTTGATGTTTGAAATGTGAATAAATTTTGCAAGCAACTTCTACAATCATATAATTACCATATGATGGACATCATTATATGTGCTAGTGCTATACCTATTATACTAGTCCAGTGCTTAACCCTAAGATTTTTGGTTTTTAAGACAATCTAAAGTATTCCGATGTGTTTAATCATTTAGTTGTCGTAGTTTAAGTACAAAATAAATTTTGAACCTAATAGAAGAGCAAGTTTTGGTGCATGAAACAGCCATAACAAGCACACATACGACGAATTGACAAATCGCTATTAGTTGATACTTTATATTCTACATAAGATGTTAACATGTTTCAAAACATTTGATTTTAAAGTTGGGTTTTTTTTTGGCCAGATATCAGAAACTATATCTTTTAACACGATTGAATAACCCAGTATTTTTTTTACCTTATCCAGTAAAATTAAGAAATTATCAAGAATAAAGATTTATACTTATATATATATATATATATATATATATATATATATATATATATATATATATATATATATATATATATATATATATATATATATACTAATAAAAGTTAAAGTGCACAATGCCAAAGAAATGAATCGGACGGTAAACAATTGGTATATTCTTATGATTTAAGGGGCAACGAATTCTCATTCTCTCTCTCTCTCTCTCTCTCTCTCTCTCTCTCTCTCTCTCTCTCTCTCTCTCTCTCTTCTCTCTCTCTCTCTCTCTCTCTCAGAATTTCTCTGAATGGGGAATCGTAGTTGTAGACTTTTTTGTTTTTGTGTTCTGAATCTGTCTCTGATGAGATGCAGCCATGCGAAATGTAAATGCGAAGAAGGAAAAAACCTTCTTTTCACATATGTCTCCAAGTTCAATCATTCATCATTCATGACTGATATATTTGCATGTGGATGTGCAGGAAGGAGGTTTTGGGAATTCTCTTTTTGTTCAATGGAGTTCTGGAGAATTCTGGAGATGGAGTTATATGTAGTTTTTGTACACTTTGATCTATGTATATGTACCCCCCCCCCTCCTCGAAAAAAACCAAAGACAAATTGGTTGATACAACAAGAAATGATATCGGATTTAGTATATTTTCTAAGAATCATTTGTTTACATGCTTAGGAATATCTAATGATTGTTCTTCAACAAATTTATAAAGATACATTTAAATACTTTGTCAAAGACAAAGATGCATCATCAAAAACGTACAGTTATTATGCATGTATATACATATGTTCTTGCATATAATAGACAGGTGCCTTATAATCTACTCATAGTTTTCGGTAAAGGTTATCGGGTTCACTGCGCAGACTTATTACACGTACGAAACGATCTGTGTTGATACTATATATAAAGTATATATATAAAGTCCCACATTGACGCTATGCTATGGTAATAGAAAACAGTTACACATAAGTCAACGCTTTTCAATACAATTATTGATGAACATGTTTTAAAACCTAAATATCCATCAAAAACAATTTTACATGTATCTAGTTCTTTTCATGTAAATACAAGAATCAAAATAAAAAACCCCAACATATTCAGAAGATTTCCACAGCTAATATGAAACGTACGAAACCATGAAGTATTGGGCTTAAATTTTGATAAAATTTAAAGTGAATATTTCTTAGGGATGTTTGATTATTTTTTATATGTATTTGTTTAAAATGTCGCAGCATACATGTAATTCCAATGCAAAAGACTACAACGGAGCTATCAATATGTTTTCATAGTCAATATTAATCTTGTGAACAAGATGGGTGATCCTGCTGGTCCGACAAATTGCCAGATGATGATGGCCTGATATACTAAGTAGATCCAACAACAATATAAACACAGTCCGCTTTATATGTAATGATCACAGTGACTATTGATGGATACTAGTAATACATTCGTAAAAATAATAAATTTTTGAATTGGGCATATTTCTTTATATGGTAGGAATTGTCAATGTCTCAGCTGCAACTTTATGTAATTATCCTGAAAAAAAGTTCATATTTATAAAGTACGAAGTCGTTTTCATAAGTAGTCGTCATTAGACTTGAATCTCCATAGGATAATGAGGACACCCACTTTTTTCAGACTTAATAAATTGTCAGCGCATGTTTTTCTCTTGTTTTACTTTTAATGATAGTTGTATATCTATATCTATAAGATTTTGTTAACAGGAGATCAATTATAGACAAACATGCGCTCATGGTTAAACAGAGGAAAAACTACACGCATTGATGAAGTTTTCCGGTCAATTTTTTCTTTGATACGTCGATCAATAGAAAAATTATTATCTTCATTTCTTAGATGACAATAAATTTCTATTGGTATTTTACCAAACTTTTTAAAAAATGACAAAGTAAAATTGAGCAAAGAATTAACGCAACAAGAATGACCGAAAAAGGACCCAAAATACGGCGATCAGTGCAGTCATCCTTTTCTGATCTTCTTTTAATTGTAACCTATTACTACTTTTATTAAATTTGAGAATACTGTTGATATTAGTATTAAGCTTCACATGCATTTATGATCTTCTATAATTATGTATCAAACAAATGATGCTTCTGCTTCTGGACAACAGCAATAAATCCAAGGATACAGTCATGAAATCTGGGAAAATTAGTGGAAAAGACAAGTAAAACATTACGGCATTGTAATCCGCACTTCGAAATAGAACGCGCACTTGTTATATTCCTTGAACTTTGAGAAAATCCCGCGTAAAAACGTCAAAAACTTATGACGTCGTTTTTAATGTCGCAGTGACGTAAAGTTTTCTATTCAATAACGTCGCAGCCAGAGGGTTAAAAAAAAACCAATAATGAAAAAAAAGAACCTGAATATATTTAATATTTTTTATAATAATATGAAGATATGATTTTTATACGATACTATTTAAAAATTGACTAAATTTGGGGGCAGATATTTGACCATACCGCACATAGTCCTTTGTAATGACGACCACCTCCCGGCCTGAAATCTTTCAAAAAGAACAGTGAAACCTATAATTTTGGCGAAAAACTTAAAGATCTGGTCTACAAAATAATGAATTCAGTTTTTCTTTCAGGTGTGTGGGAGTAAAGAAGTTAATTTTTAACATTTTATGCATTAACACCTATACATCCATTTTAGCCTTGCCCTAGAGTCAAATCCGTACTGATGGGGATTTGAAAATTAAAATTTCAGTAGAGGACTTTCTGGTAAACATTATTATATGTCAGGTTTTTATACAGATGTGTGAGAATAGAGAAGAATATTTTTAAACATTAAATGCATTAAAACTATATTGCCATGTTGAGCCCCCATGTCCTGAACCCCTGACTCAGTGGCCATGAATTTCGCAATTTAGGTAGAGGAGTTAGTGGACATCATAATCATGTATTCAGTTTCTTGTCCACATGTGTGGAGAAGAAGATTTTTTCAGATTTAAAACATTTTAACTATATGGCCATATTGGCCCCACCTTAGAGCCTGAACCCACGGGGGCCATGAATTTCACAATTTTGGTAGAAGGCTTGATGGACATCATAATTATACGTTTAATTTTTAACAATATATATGGGAGTAGAGAACAAGATTTTCTAAGATTTAATACATTTTTTACTATATGGCCATATTGGCCCCACCCTAGAGCCTGAACCCCTGATCCAAGGGTCATGAATTTCACAATTTTGGTAGAAGGCCTCATTGACAGCATCATTGTCAATTTAGGTAGAAGGCTTGATGGACATCATAATCATGCATTTAGTTTTTAACAAATATATATGGTTGTAGAGAACAAGATTTTTTAAAGCTTTAATACATTTTTACTATATGGCCATATTGGCCCCACACTAGAGCCAGAACCTCTGACCCAGGGGCCATGAATTTCACAATTTTGGTAGAGGGCTTCATGGACATCATAACTATTTGGCTTTTTTTTGTATATTTAGCCCTACATGTGACGCCCCGGGGGTGGTAGAGCCATGAATTTCACAATTTAGATTCCTCTTACCATAGAGATGCCTCACACCAAAAATAGTAACAATCAGCGTTGTAGTTTTTAAGAAGAAGTTAAAAATGTAAAATTTTTAACGCACGACGGACGACGTAGACGACGTACGAAAACGGATAGCAATAGGTCACCTGAGTTTACTCAGGTGACCTAAAAATACCTTCTTTAGTGATTCATGCGGGATATAAAGGTGCAGAAAAAATCAACAACCCATGTTAGCAGGTAATGTAATTTTTTTTCTGCAATGATTGCTATTTTCCGCATGAATCATCAAAGAAAGAATTTTATTGTTTATATTTACATCTTTTATATCAGGTTTTAACTTTAACACTTTAACTTTAACACGCGGGTCCCGAATGTTTATCTATATAAAAAAATAATTATTTATGACCTGTACTTGGGAAATTCAACGGTAGTAAGATAACCTCTATGAATTAATTATGAGGAAAACTGTTTCAATTTACGACGTTTAGAAACGTGAGTTAATAATCTATCACGATGCATTATAAACGAATGCATACATTATACCAAACAATAAAACATCTTGAGCACGTGGGAATATAAGCAATTATTCACATGAGGTAATTTCTTTTGTTTTATTATTGCAATAAAGCAAATCTTATGTATTTTGCAAAAGCGCAACCCTGCTTATAACCAGTCTGCATACCATAATTGAACAAACGAGTACTAGTCATTGGTCATTCAATATACATGTGCGCATTTTCAGGTATGTTGTTACTATTTATGTATAGTTGAATCTTTTAAAAAAATTAGTTATTGACTTCACAAAGTCGGAACTGTGCTTATCCTGTGGTATAAGTTTGTTGGATCTAGCTCTAGTTTGATTTCAATTCACTTGAGAAAAATTTGAGCTTTTATATTAAAATCATGTTTGATTCTAAAATTTCATTAATGTTTCTCAATCACCAAACGATTATAATTTATAGCATTATTATTATTATTATTATTTAAATTTCTGAAGCAAAAGATTTTTTTCAAGATGTACAGTCTTCTAAACCAAGTAATGTTGCGTATTGTTATTCTTTTAAACAATTATCTCGCAATCAAGTTTTAAAGAGGTCTAATCTATTGATGAAATTCAATTTTTTTAAGGTTAAATGATCAAATATTAACGTTTCTGTTACATGAAAAATTACAATTATAAAACTATGCATTTTCAGGTATTATTTTCACAAAGTAAAAAAGCCTCCTCATGTTACTTAACGTACATGTTCTTTCTATTTTAAGTATTCTCCATTATTTTTTAGTGACAGCAATTTAGAGTGACACTTGATAAAATACACAGTACATGTGATATCGTTATTCCAGTTATTGAATAGATCAACTTTTCATATTTATCCTAATTTCGTCATAAGTCTTTAAGATATGTGTTCTCTGTCGAATTTCAGATCTTTTTGTACTTGTTGACAAATATATTAGGACCAAAAATTGTTTCGACTTACTAGTAATTAATTTTAATGCAAGAAATATTTCTTTTTCATTTATTAACTTAATGGATTTTTTTTTTGTATTTTGATATAAGATTATTTTGTTTTTCGAATTTTTTTAAAAGATTGATTAAAATCATATTTAGGAAGGTTAATTTGAAAAGGTCAAATACAAATCAATCAGATTAAATTTTCAAATATAGGAGTCTTTATTTCCATTGTAAGCTGGAAGACGACTGATAATTTTTAGAATAAAATTCTAGAGGATAGAGTAATGCACTTTGAGGTCTAATTTGTTGAATACTGGGCTTACTATGTATGAGTACATGTAACAAATGCGTGCAACAAAAACCATCTACACTTATTTGGTGTAGAGATCCATCTTAAATAGAACCATTTTAACAACGGCTTGAACTTTGGGTAGTCGGTGTCTAACAGTAATGTGACGTATACCTGTCTATTTCAGTGTTGGCCACTCAGTCATGGCTCTTTGAAATCAACAAGATATTTAATGTAAGGGGCTGAAATGACACATGCATTTGTTTTATAATGGC